>CAHIKZ030004915.1:907500-1065000 GCA_903632075.3 Acanthosepion pharaonis
TATTGCTAGTATTTTTACTATACTCATTTTTTATGCATATACATGTTTGTGTTGACATAATTACTAGAGGCGGTGATATATGTGTTTTATGTTGTAGTTTTATTGAAGTTATATTTTGCAATACAGTTTGATTTCTTTAAGAAACCGTAGGATATTATATGGATTAGTATCATTAAAGAGTTTTTTCATAATGTATTGTTGGTAATTTTATTATAGATATTTTGGTAAACTTTTAATATAAAAATGTATTGCTGGTATTTTTACTGTTAAAATGTATTTTTATACTTTCATAGTGTTTTGTTTTAGTTTGGGCGTTCACTATTTGCCCATAGCTGGGAGCCTAACCGGTGCTACCACCCCGGATCAGGGTGAGCCTGGGAACAACAGCAATTAAGAGGTGGTTCCACGTTCCTTAAAACCTCGAATTTCCCGGTCAGATGCCTTGATGCCAAATGTAATTTATCGTCATACCCCAGGACTAGTATAATGAGTATGAATGGCATAGAGAATTTGACATTCACAGGGCATATTGAATGGAAGAGGTACATATGAAAACATGGATTAACCTATCTAAGGTGTTTGGGCGAAAAATAGCAGAAAAGGGACTGTAATAGTAAGCGGAGAAATTTTGCTTAGGATATGATTCTGTGGAGAGTCTTGAATACTCACGGTCTGAGGAGACATAGTATCTGAAAGAAATTTTGTGAACGTTGGACGGCTTCGCTTGTTCCTTTTGCTATGTCTCGCAGAAACTCGTTATCACTTCCAAAAATACTCGTTATATTCGAGACTTCGTAGACGCCGGTAAGAATTGTAAAGCCTTCCAATAATATCCGAACTAGTAATACTTGTTCAAGTAGCGTTGTGATCAAGTAAATGGTTAAAGAAATAACAAAACAAGTTTTACAGATATATCATATATTAAACAATAAATACAACAGAAGAGTATTACACGACTAGTGAGTGTGTCTGGGATGACTTAGCGTTCAATCTATTCGACTGTTAATATTTAACAGCCCACCCGCCACGAGGGATGTATGTGGCACAAGGCCGAGTTTACCATGGGTTCTCCGAGCCCGTAGGCTTGACCAAAAATATTCCCTTAGAACCTGCATAAACGACAAAACTTCTTCCGGGTTCCTCTCTGCTCGAGGCGAAGAGTTCGACAGATGAACAGTATATTCGACTGTTCCCCAAGACCTTCTCTCCTACTAACTTTATAGTAGGCGGAAGAGTCCAACATAGACTCTTCAGTGAGGACACCACAACATGTAATAATCGCCAAATAGTATAATGAACAGAAGAGAATCGTAATCTGTATGGTAGTAGAATATAGAGAGCGAAAGTACAGCAATAATGGATAGACAAGGAGAGTGATAGTGATCACGCTACTTCCTATTTATTCACTTCCTTTGTGATCACGTGATCTACTTGATAATGGAATCGCCCATGTTACTGGCGATCTAGTTTCAAACTACAGTGTCGGCAACGATACTTACTCTTATACAACAGAAAGAATATGTGGGCAAAAGTCTGTAGATGAGTGTGTTTTTCGAAGATTGAATTCTTGCCATCTTTTTGCTTTGTTTAGCTTTTGTTCTTACCTGCTGATTATTGCTTGATAAGAAAATACACAAACAAAAAATCTTTCTTAACCCTAACCCACCACGAACCACCGCCTCAGTGGTCTCTGACTAAAAAGTGCAGAATTGTATCTCCACGTTTGGAAAACGATCCGAGTACTTTTCATGGTACAAATCTTATACAAGCATAAATATTTCATATTTCGAAGGTGAGGTTAGGAAAATAAACAGATCAATGGCTAAAAGATAATTTATAGTGTTGCCACGATTTGCAAATATATATTTTCTTTCTAAATAATCATATTTCCTGAAATTTAATTTATAAACGAGTGACAAGACAAATATAATGCAAAGCAAATGGAGACAAAAAAATTGCATTTTTCACCTCTTAAAATTTCACTGAAAACTTTCTTTAATATGAAAATAAAATGAATTAATAATTGACCTGCTTTTTGGCGACAGTAGTTACCATCTGTGTCAAAAATTACGACACAATCTCCTGCCAAATTTCGAATACATCCGTTGCCCATGAAAATTTTTTTTATTTCTTTTGGATTCAAATGTATCAGATAAATTTATTATATAAATGATTTATTTATTTTATTTATTTATATGCTTCCTGTCCCATCTGTAGTGGGAAGGAAGATAACCAAATTAAGTTAGCGTATTTATGAGGGATTACTTCCCTTAGTTATTTTAACAACTTATACTAATAAAATATTCATCTGCCTTTGGATAAAATTAGTTCCCGAGGAAAATAAACAGTTTAATTCCTTTACTCCTACTTTTCATTTCTTCAAGCATTTCATGTGAGACACTCTGGTATCATTGTCTGTTGAGGTTTTCAGTACTTCTAAAATATAATTCAACTCGCCCACAGTCCGCATCACACTTCTCCGCGATCTTTTGAACAGAGTTTTGGAGTAGAGGGTTTGTCCCTTGTTTCCTATTTAGGATTGGGTTTCCAGTTCCTTCTAAAGACTTTTTCATTCTCTTTCACTCTAAGCAGACGCTTGCATCTTAGTGTCATTTTCGCCTTGCTTGGAGTGAATTGAAACAAGGAAGAAAACTTGTGCTATAAAAAAGGACGCCATTTTAAATATGCACCCAACGGTCAATTTATAATTCATTCTCTTCCAGTACATCGTTCGATCCCCTTTTGCCTTTAAAAGCGTCACAATTCTTTTTGGCATAGACCGGACGATGTTCTCGAAGAACATTTAAAAAATTTGGGTCCATCCTGCAAGTATTCTATTTACTGATTGTGCAGCCAACCAACATGAACGCGTCTAAATTGTTATAATTTCATCTACTCATACATATGTGTGTGTGTGCGCGCATGCATGTGTGTGTGAGAGAAAGAGAGAGAGTAGATGGTAAATTAATAAATATTAACATTTCCACCACAGCCCGTAGTAAAAAAAAAATAAAATTAACTATATACCACACTAAATCAGTCCAATCATTCGTAACGACCCTTCCTCACCAACTAACGTGTCATAATACTTCTCGTTTTCACTCTCGCGTGGTCACGTGTTAGTCGTTGCTTTGAAATTTTTCATGCAACAAAAACAGGCTATCATTATTGTTCCGTGTATTGGTTGATAAATTGAAATGTAATTGTCATCTTTGATAATGGCCGATGTAGGCCGAAAGCTTACATTCAATTTAAACATGTATCAATATGGAGATTTCCTTTCGTCTTTCAATGATAATGTGATTAAGCTTATCAAACAATATGAAAGGAACTTGCTTAAATAAACAAAACGTGTCTATATTATTTAATGAAACATGCATCAATATATATATATATATATATATATATATATATATATATATATATATATATATAATTATTCATGAATTATACAAAAAATACAAAGGTTAATGATTTAATTGGCGAGAAATCCATCGTCGCGAACAATTCAAATAATATACAAAAACCCCGAACCTGTTTATGAATGAAAAGATCCTTGTTTCTATAAATTTCTGTTGCATAAGTTCTTATTATTTTTACAAGCTTTCGTCTGTTCCTACAGACATCCTCAGGTATGGAATAGATTTTGTTCTTGTTTTTACTCTCAGTAATAAGAGGACAAAGGAAATATATGTATTGTTGTAATCTGAAAAATGCTATTAGAATCAAAAAAGAATTCACTTATCACCATATTTGTATAAGAACGCACAATTGTAAAATTTAAATTTAAACTCAGCGTTGCGACTGCACGCTCCAAAAACAATAACTCATTTCTAATAGATTTTTTCAATCTATTTTCGTTGTCCTCTTATTACTGAGAGTAAAAAACAAGAACAAAATCTATTCCATACCTGAGGATATCTTAGGAACAGACGAAAGCTTGTAAAATTCTTATGCAACAGAAATTTATCAATATTATTTGAATTGCCAATTAAATCATTAAATTTGTTTTTTTATTAATGCATGAATTTGTAAATTAATTGCACCTTTATTGAAATATATATATATATATATATATATATATATATATATATATATATTACTAGAATGGAAAATAATGATATAATCAAGACGTTGACTTTCCACCCTACCTTAAATAAAAGATTAAGAAAGAAACAATTATCTAAAAGACTCATAACAACTTGTTTTCCTGAAAAAAACTGGCGGTAATGTTAATCCTTCAGCCAATGACTGCCTAATGTTTCCTGTATGGAAACGACTTTTTTAACCATTATTATTATTATCATACCTGAGACTCTTTTCCGATCTCAAAGGACCGATTCTGATTATAATCTACTGTAAATCTGTTTCTTTCTGTCTTTCTTCCTTCTGGCGTTTGCGATGCTGATCAATTATTAATGCCTCGACCTTGTGAAAATATAAAGAATTATCGACAACCGTTTTAAACGATATTGTGGCGCCTTTTGATCGCTGTACATATATGCTCTTTGTTTTGGTCAGGCACTTCTATTAATAAAGCTGAACCTATAATGTTACAAAGAAATATCTAATATATGGAATGGGTGATATTTTGGTAGATGCCAGGAATCGATTTGTCTGTTCTTTCTTTTCCCGACGCCTCTCTTCTGGATATGAATTTATATCGTCTTTTAAGAAACCTAATTATTCCATAGAAAGCGTGGAAGTTTCTATTTGTATAGCTTTTTTGTTAGTAGTGTTCAATAAATATACAGCTTAAAGCATCCCACTTAAGCTGAAAACATGCCAGTGTATAGAATTTTTTTTTAATATCAGACATTTTTCTTTTCCTTCATTCATTTCTTGGTAAAAAAAATAATGACTACTAATAGATTAAACTTATAGATTTGAATTGTGTGGACAGAAATTGCAGCAGTTTTGTATTGTGGGGACAAAAATTGCAGCAGTTTTGAATTGTGGGGACAGAAATTGCAGCAGTTTTGTATTGTGGGGACAAAAATTGCAACAGTTTTGAATTGTGGGAACAGAAATTGCAACAGTTTTGAATTGTGTGGACAGGAGTTGCAGAAGTTATGCCAGGTCAGGACTGAAAACATCACAGATTTTTCTTTGAATCTCGTCTCTAGATACATCATTATCAGTAGCACTAGACCAGATGTGGCAATATTTGACGACGAAGATAATTCCTGACTCGATATAATCGTTCCTCCTTGTAGCAGTGGAAAACGTTAGACCGATAAGGTGGAAGGAGTTATTTTTCTGAAGGTTAGCATCAGCCATGCAAAACATGATTTTCCAAAACGATTAAAGCAGATTACTTTACTTTTGGAAAAAGAAATTGCACAAAACTATTCCTTGGGTTATCTAAACACCCTACCGTCACGTTTTCTAATAGATATCTAATAGATATTTTCTAATTGCTGCTAAAAAATAAACAGAAGCGGTTCCTCCAACAAAGTCTTCGTCCGATGGTAACCTTGGGATCGTGCATAATTTCCGGGCCAAACGTATCGTTACTACTAGTCGAAGGTGCTTCAGCAGTACCTCACGATATCGCTAATGTTTGATAGTTTTCCGTCACAGGATAGCAAAGGCAGATATATGTAGCTGGTGCTTCTGCCCTATCCTGGAATCATTTTCATTTTTTTCTGTTTACGACAAAGTTTCCTCAAGTGAACTAAGGTCCAGCTGGCTCAGCATCCGACTTCTATAGGAAATATATTGGTTGTTTAGCTACTTTTTATTAATTGCTCTTATATTATACATCAGAATACATAGATGTGGGAAGACTGAGATAAATACAGGAATATCATGATCAATATAAGATAAAACTCTAACAGATGTTTAAAATCAAACACAAGCTTTTTTTTAAATCGATCGGTTAATTGATTGAGAGATTAATTAAATAGCGTAAATTAAGACACATCATGACAGGGTGAGATAAATATAGAAAGATTAAATTAATACGATGTCTTTTGGTGATGCAACTTTAACATGACTGCTGAAAAAACAATTCTTTATTTGATTTTTTTTAACAGTCCATCAAAATGTGTATAAATTGTAATTCATTAACAATGAAGACTGTCTTTAATGTGAACAGAAGGAATAATTCATTGAAATTTATATGATAAACAGGAAAATATACGGAACGTCACTGGCACGTCTATCCACGCATCCAGATAGATAGATATTGAGGAGTTTCAGATAGATAGATAGATAGATAGATAGATAGATAGATAGATAGATATTGAGGAGTTTCAGATAGATAGATAGATAGATAGATAGATAGATAGATATAGAGGAGTTTCAGATAGATAGATAGATAGATAGATAGATAATGAGGAGTTCCAAACAACAAAGTACATCTTTTCCCTTTCAAATAATCCCCTTCGAGTTTAATGAACTTTTCCATCCTTCTCTGTCACGCCTCTATGCCCTTCGGTTCTCGGTTACTGCCGTCTCTATGGCCTCGGTGCATTCAAAACGGGCCTATTTGGTGATCCCCTTGTGAATGTCACACGGATCAGATGAATAGGGAGGATGTTCTCGTACAGCGATGCATTCTCAGAACGTTGTCAGCAGGGGCATTGTCGGAATGAAGCATCTACGATTTTCCTGTCACAGCTCTCGTCTCTTATCGCTCACTAAGCGAAGCAAACATCGCAAGATCTCCTTGCAAACTGGTAAGTTCTCACTGTGGAGGATACCCATGACTCAAACAGCCCACTACTTTTCGTAGGTGTGAATAGAAGCACATAGATAAGAACAGGCGGATTAAATATACCTACACACACAGATACATACATACATATATATATATATATATATATATATATATATATATATATATATATATATCCTATCATATATATATATCTATCCTATCATATAAATCTATATATATATATATATATATATATATATATATATATATCGTATCATATACATATAAAAATATATATATATATATATATATATATATATATATATATATATATATATATATATATATTTATTCATTTGCTGTTTCACATCTCATTAGTGTAGCTAATCATCCGATTGCCTCAAGCCGGGATCGGCACACTACTGATTTGGTATCTAGATTTGTCGGAGATTTTACCCCTAAGCCATTGGCGCACGGCAGGGATGAAGTTGATTTTAGACGTATTTGAATTTAGACAGACACGCCAGTGGCCGGAGAACTCTCCCGTCGAGTTCGACGTATGAGATTCAGATGACCACCTACTAATTATCTGCATACATATGACGGTCATGACATTTGAGGTCGGCTTGACATCTAACTGTTATGGTCCGGTTCCTTGTACCCCGGGTGAGAGTCCAAGGGTAGAACCAATAAAGAAGAACTCGAACACAGGTATGGAATAACACAGATATATTACAAACAGGAATATATACAGGGAAGTAGAAGTGTTAGTATGAACAATCAGATTTAGTAGAGAGAACAATGTAATCTCGACCAGTATCTCTATTCCAATGTCTTGCAGTAATTGTCTGAACGCGATTCTGTTTCGGACTGCCTCTGACTCGACTCTTGACTCGACTTGAAATACTGACTCCACTTGAACTACTGACAATATTCAGTCACCCCCCCCCACGAGGGTGTCATGTGGCACAAGGCCTTTTTAACGTGGGCATTCCCGAGCCATTAGGCTCGGCCAAAAATAGTTTCCATTTGAACCCGTATAAACGGGTTCAGGGCCGAGTTTACCTCCCCGAAGGAGACTCCGCCCTTCGGCGTAGCCTCCCGGGTTACTCCCGCCCGTAGGAAGAGAGTTTCTGGGTTACAAGGCTCCCGCCCGTAGGAAGAGTTCAAACCGAGAACGGGTTCTGTTCGAAAAGTCGGCGAACTACTGACTCGGGTTCCCCCGCCCGTAGGAAGAGAGTTTGTTGCCTGAACCCTGAGGTGCAGTATTTATTAAGTATGGAATAGTCCATTATTATTATTATTATGGGTAAGATCCCACAACACTAACAAAGTCAAGTTTCCTCCTAAACATAAACATAAACGGTTACAAAAGCCATCTGTATCAAAATGCCTTAATGTCTCATTGCTGAAAAACCATCAAATGCAAGCCGATCTTTGTGATAAACTGGACACTACTCTTCGGCAGGTTTTATCACAGTTGACGTTGAATCATTATGGGAGGCATTGCGTAAAGCAACTCATGCTGCCTTTCTGGAAGTTCTCAGACTTCCACTGCGCAAACATCAAAATTGGTTTGATGAAAATGATACAGAAGTCCAAAAATTGATTGATGAGATCATAATATCTAGATAAATAACAAAAACTGTCAGTAAAAAAAAGCCAACTACCAAAGGTGTAAAGCAAGATTACAACGTTCCCTCAAACAAATGAAAAAGAACTGTTGGTCAGTCAAGACAGCTCCAAATTCCAAATGACTTCTGACAAAAAAAGAAACTCAAAAGCTTTTTATGATGGTTAAAAAGCAGTGTATTTTCCCCAAAAGCATGGCGTCTCTCCAATTCTAACCAATGACGAGGATACTCTCCTAACTGATAAAGAAGCCATACATCAGTGCTGGAAAGATTGTTTAAAACTGCACCTCATTCACAGATGATGAAGCTCCGTTCGCTGTACCACAACATCCTAAGTTATCTCTGGAAGCCATTTTTCAAGAAGTACAAGTTTCTATCAAGCAGATATCGTCTAGAAAATATCCTGGTGAGGATGCTATCCCTGCTAAAATCTACAAACATGGAGGGCATACACTTTGTAAGCAACTGCACTATCTGTTCATTTGAATTTGGAGATCAGGCCATGTTCCTCAGGACTTCAAAAATGTCTCCGTGCAACCCCTCTACAAGAAAAAAAGGTCTTAAAACAGTATGCGATAACCATAGAGGTATCTCACTTTTGTCTATCAGCGGAAAAATTTTGGCGAGGGTCATCCTCAACAGAATTGTAAAAAAAAAAAAACGCCATCTACCCTGAATCTCAGTGTGGATTTCGCTCCGGTCGTAGCACTATCGACAAGATTTTTGCTCTACATCAGGTTACAGAGAAGGCCTTTGATACTGCAAACAGAGAAGCACTCTGGAAAGTTCTGAATAAAACTTGGTATTCCTGGCATGTTGAATGTCGTCATTTCATTTCATGTCGGTATGCAAGCTAGCGTTATGTCTGATGGTGAGCGTTTTGATCCATTTGATGTCACTAATGAAACTAAACAAGTCTGTGTCATGGCTGTGTCATGGCACCTTTTTTTTTCATTGTTCTTCTCGATTATGCTGATGCATGCTTCCCGTGATACAAAAAACTGGGGTTAAATTTCATTTTGGAACTGATGGAGGACTGTTTAACCATCAGCAGTTTAAGTCTAAAACGCTTCGAACTACAAGTATTATAAGCGATGTACTTTTTGCTTACCACAAGATCTATTTTTTGCAGACGACGCCGTCCTTGTAGCTAATGCTTTAGAGGAAGCTCAAGATTTACTCAACCGCTTTTCTATGGCATTAAGGCGTTTGGACCTACGATAAACGTCAAGAAAACTGAAATTATTCATCAACCTTTCTCGACCCCGAAGCAAATTCAAAGTGTAAAACAGAGAGCCTTGTTCGTAAGTTTCCTAAGATCTCTTTACAAATTGATAGAAAGAATCTCAAATATGCGAAATTTTTCAAATACCTCGGAAGCATGGTAAATTCAAGTGCATCACTTGATGACAAGATTGTTAATCGCATTGCAAAAGCCGGCGGCGCATCCTTTGGTTCGATGCGTCATAGGTTATGGGACGAAAGGGGAATAAAGCTTTGCACTAAAATCCAAGTGTTCAAAGCTGTCATTTTATCAACTCTTTTGTGTGGCTCTGAAACTTGGACACCTTATAGATGGCACATTAATCGATTAGATGTCTTTCATAAAGGTTGTCTCCGTACAATATGTGACCTAACGTTTGATGATCGAGTGTCAAATACCGACTTTTTTGAGAAATGCAAGATTGGTACCATCGAGACCTTCGTAGTGCAGTCACATGGCTCGTTGGGCTGGCCATGTGGCAAGGATGAGTGATGGTCTTATACCAAAAGCTACTCCATAGTGGTCATAGAAATGTTGGTAGACCCTGTCTTAGGTTTAAAGATAAATTGAAGAGTAACCTTTCTTAGAACAACATTCCATTCAAGAACTTAGAAGAGGTAGCTATGAAGAGATCAGAGTATCGTTCCAGCTGCCATGCAGGAATAAAGCACCATCAAGCAGTAAGCATATACATATATGTGTGTGGGTGTGTGTGGGTGTGTGTAAATATATAAATATATGAATCGCACATAAAGTGCTGATGTCATTGAAACAGCGGTCTTTTTCATATAACAGAACTATAAATATATATATATACATATATATATCATTAAATACACATATACATAGATAAGTATCTTTATATACATATATATATATATGTATATATACATATGTGTGTGTCTGTGTGTGTGTGATATAAAAAGATTCTTAGTGCCACACCAATATAATATATTTTTGTAAAATGGGGAACATTTTATGCTTTAAAATCGGATACAAAAGTATCGTCAACATGGGAAATAAAGGCCGTTAGACAAAATAAACCAGTTTAAATAAAGTTCTACTCAAATAAAGTTTGAATAATATATATATGTGTGTGTGTGTGCCTATTATATTATTTGAATTATACGAGAAATATAATAAAACCATTTTACAAAGCTTTCATGTTTCAATACTTTAATTGCATTTCTTCAGGCGAGGGTAAGTAAACATGTAGAATATTTTTATTATAATCTCGTATAAATAAAATATTATAATAATCTTTTGCTCTACTTTATATTCAGCACTTTTTTAAAAATAAATCCTATGAACTGTGTAGTTTTACTTCATTTGTTCTTTCTCTTATTTATATATATATATATATATATATATATATATATATTAAGACATTTTTATGTTTATACATTCTTTTTATAGATACAAATATTTAAGTAAATGCTCTGTTTATAATGAACATAAAAATACTTAAATATTTGTATCTAAAAAAGAATGTATAAACATAAAAATATCTTAAAAATAATTTTCGGACTTTGTCCATTTCATAATATATATATATATATATATATATATATATATATATATATATATATATATATATAAATTAAATAATTAAGCAGTAGACAACTTTAAGTTTCCATGACTATTATAGTTATGGAAAATTAATGTTGTCTATTTCTTAATTATTTAATTAGTATTTGCTCTGTTTTTACATTGTGCTCTCTGGGTCACATCCTGTTAGGAATTATCCACAGATACCAAACCAAATTTTTATATATATATATATATATATATATATATATATATATATATATTATTATTAAGAGATTATAATAATAAAAACAAGTAGAAATCGCTTACAAAAGCTCTCATGTTTCAATACTTTGATTGTACTTCTTCAGACGATGGTCAGTAACTAGTGATTAAATGATTTTTAAAAAAAATGCAAAAACAAAGTGTTGCCTCTTTTCCGAAAGTTAAAGGGGGGCATCAGGTCAGAATTAAAATTGACATGTGGGTATGTCTTGATTGACAATTAAATGTCAGGCCTACGCTAAATAGAAAGGTAAGCTCAAATGACGGAAAATGGGGCGGGGGTCATTTCATCATGCCATGTTAAACCCGAACATAGACAGACCATAATTGACAATTCTGGAAAATATGTAAGCGAGAAATATATCTTAAATGCAGACAAATATGACACATTCAATTATTTGAAAGGGGTTGAAGTGAGGGGTAGGATAATCAGACGTAAAGTTAACAGAATTTTTTAAGGTTTATATTCAGAAAACTTCTTAAAGTGGCCTGTAGAAAAATGAATAATGTGGAACATCTCTGTAAGATATTAATAATACTAACTGGACGGTAATACATAGCAATATTAAAGCTGAATAAATAATATATATATATATATATATATGGATATATTTGGTTGGATAGATGTGAGTTTGTGACCCTGGATTTCACGCTTTAGCGATCGTCAGACAAACTGATTAATGTTTTAAAAAATTTGGGTTTATGTAGATTGCGTGTATTGGTGTTATTGTGGAAGTGGTGGGGGAAACTTCGTCGTTTTGTCATTCATCGTACTAACGCAAACATCGATGTATGCAGACACATATACATACTTGGTCGTCCGTCGGGACAAATTTTTTAAAACATTAATCAGTTTGTCTGACGATCGCTAAAGTGTGAAACCCTGGGTCACAAACTCACATCTATCCAACCAAATATGTTAGCTCTATCTCTGATATTGAGCGCTTTCTAATAAGTACCGCGCATATAATATATAAATAATTATACATATATATATTTATTTATATTTATATACACTTTTCACATATATATATATATATATATATATATATATATATATATATATATGTCTCTTGATATCCATCTATATCAGTCTATTTCTTCTATCTGTCAGTCTATTCATCTCTCATGCATGTATATGTATATATGTATATATATATATATATATACAGAGAAAGAAAGAGAGAGTTGACTATTAACCGATTGAGATAGATAGATAGATAGATAGATAGATAGATAGATAGATAGATAGATAATATTCAGATTGTGGTCCGATATCCTAAATATTATCTAATTCAGATTACAGGCGCTGGAAAAAATCCAAATATTAATCAAGAGATATGCATAAAAAATTTATTTCAACACATGAAAATGCAAAAACGTATATATATATATATATATATATATATATATATATATATATATATATATATATATATATATATATATATATATATATATATATATATATATATATATATATATATATATATATATATATATATGTAGGAACGGTGTCTGATCTTTTCTGTTACGACCATGTTAAGCGATCGATGTTCTGATCTTCTGATCTCGTAATTTGATCGGCTCATTCAAAACATGTTTATGTCATTGAATTAGCGATGTCTTTTGATGAAAATATTTTCGTTCTACGTCATCATCTGGTGCCACACCTTTGTTTTGAAAGCGTTCTGTGTACATTTTGAGAATTTTTTTTTCTTTTACTCTTGGCATAATTCGTCAAAGAAATTTCCTCTTTGACATCGGATGTAAAATGTGGAACTTTTAACGCCTCTTTAAATTTGAGGTATGACAAGAAGATTTTTGTACCAAAACAAGGACTTTGAAAGACAGGCATACCTCCCCTGGCATCTCACTCTCTATTAACGATAATGCGCCAATGCATTACCGAGGTAGAACGGCAGTAGTGAAAGAAAGAGAACACGTTACTGAAAAGAAAAGACAATATAAACAACAGGATTCATGGAGACGTAAGATAACGATTGACATCGCATTTACATTTTTGATAATTTTACTTGACAGGAAAACAAGTATGAAACTGAAAAGACGTTACTGAGGAAAAGGGACAAAACCAACAGAATTCAATAAGACGTATAATAGCGATTAACTTTACATTTAATTTTTTGACGATCTTTGTTCAAACGGAAGCGAGAAAGGAACTGAAAAGATGTTACTGAGGAGAAAGAACAATAAAAACATGATTCAAGGACACTTATAATATCGATTGGCTCTGGATTTAAGTTTTTGACGATCTTTCTTGACAGGGAAGCAAGACGTAAACGAAGAAGACGTTACTGTTTGGAAATGACAATGACTACAACAGGATTCGAGGTGACTTATGATATCGATTGACTTTGCCTTTAATTTTTTGAAGATATTAGTTGACAAGACTGAAATTGATAAGATTTTAAAGAGGAGCGAGGACTATATAAACAACAAGAATCAAGGAGAAGTACGATAATGTTTGACTTTGCGTTTAAATTATTGAAGATCTTAGTTGACAGGAAAGCAACGAAGAAACTGAGAAGACGTTACTGAGGAGAAAGGACAAGAAAATCAACATAATTCAAGGAGACGTATGATGTCGATTGACTTTAGATTTCAATTTTTGTAGATCTTCGTTGCGAGGTCAGCAAGGAAAATGAGAAGACAAGACTTTACTGAGGAGAAAGGACAAGAAAATCAACATGATTCTAGGAGACCTAACATAACATTTGACACTGCATTTATATTTTTCAGATCGTACTGGACATGAACTCAATATGTTGGAAGAGAGTTGTAGAAGCTGGTGAGAAGAAACTATTACAATACAAATGACCATTACATTTTGTAAATTCCAGTGTAATAATGAGACCTAACTGCCAATCTAGTACCACGCTTAAATTCATGGAATCTAGGCATCAAGCAGGAAAGCTCATCAGAACACATAACATGAATTTTTTTTATAGAAATCCACTGAGAAGCTACATTACGACGATGTGGAAAATGATTGAAGCCGATAAGGACCGATAGTATTGCAGATTCCCCTTTGAATTTTGGTTGTAGATACATCATTAGCAGAAACACCAGCCCAGAGGTGGAACTAATATTCAATATAGTAGAGGATTCCTGAGTCGATATAATCGTTTCCCTCCCCAACCTCGTGGCACTGGAAATCTTTAGACAGAAAAGTCGAAATGTGTGATTCTCCCGGTGTTTAGTATCAGCCTTGCTGATGGAAGGCAAATATATATATATAGAAAAGTTGCAATGAAGCTATGTTACGGTGATTGGAATGTTATTGGAGCCGAGATGACAGATTTACAGATTTATTCATTTTTTTTTATTGCATCAAAAATATCTAGATGCACACTAGAAGCAGCAGACCAGATGTGGTGGCAAAATATATAATTCTCGGACGAATGGCAGATTTATATATGTGCAAGTGGGGAAAGATTATTTTCTTTGATCTAAGATTTCGACTCACATAAGCCATCTTCAGAGGGCTTATATGGACATTTAGACAAGATGTTCACTATTAAAGATATTCTGTTATGTTGACATAAAAGATTGCTATGCGACGATAATGGTCGCGGAATAGCAGACGCAGGGTGTAAATTCATGATGTGGTTCTATGACCTCGTACCACGTGAGAGATCGAAATATTTACAATAGAACCATGTCTAGATGCAATGTAATGTATTGTGACTAGTCTGAAATATAATGTATATAACTAAAAAGTTATGGAGGTTGTGAAATGAGGTTGAAATAACAATCAGAGAACCATAATGGAAAATACGAAAACTTAAGGAATCAGCACATATGCTAGGCCACAAAAATCTCCTAAGCCGGTCAAGTATAGAAATGAATACAATATTGGAACGAGTAATACAGAGTGATAGAGAAAAGCAATAACAACAACAAAAATTGCAATATGGGCGCTGTTAAAAATGGTTACAGAGACATTATGATCATAAGTCCCAAAAATTAATAGACTTATGTCCTCAAGGGTACATGACCCAGTAGATAAAAAAGCGTTGGCTGCATCCAGTGACTTGGCCCAAAAGTTCTGAGTTCAATACCTGGCTACTGCAATAAAGAACAAAAACTTGGTAAGTTAAGTTAAAGGAAGATAACTGAGACATCCAGAAGAGCCATGACACGTGGAACTAAAACAATTTACACTGGCGGAAGAAATAAAGGGTTCAGTTCGAAAATCTAATCACCTGAAGAAGGCCGGGTAGAAACGTCGTGAATATGGCAACAAAGATGAGGACAACAGTCCTAACAATGTAAATCGTATAAATAATTACAATACCTCATCTCAAAAATATAGACAGAGAATAGGAGATATAGCAACAAAATAGAACCTTACTAAGAGCTACAAGGAACCGGAAGTAGTGGAGTGTCATGATCGTCTAATTCCTGAAGGGACACGGCAATAGAAGAATCCGTTATCCTAGTGGTGTATCATGCTTTAAAGGTGGAAACACTAGGCTCCTTGAATTATGAGACATGTTGGTTTTGCGGTCACTAAAGTTAAGCAACGTCGTGCCTGGTCAGTACGAAGATGGGTGCCCGATGGGCATACCAGCTGCTGTAAGTTTAGATGTGTGTTGTAATGGATAATGGCTCGGAATTGTTAATTGGAGAGCCGAGTTCCAATTCCCATTGGTTTCGTTATATTTACTTACGCGCAAAGACCCGATGGAAAGTTATGATTACATCTCTTCTCTCCCCAGCTATGGGTTAATTAGTAAGTCTAGTTTCACTAAATAATTATATCCAAAAATCTGACGATCTGAAAATATTTTCTGGCTTTAAACAATATACAAAGTGTTACTAAGCCGTAAAAAAAAAAAACAATTCAATCTGAGACATGTTAAACTTGTTTTCTATTAAAACTGAACAAAATACCGTACACAGACTTGAAGAAAATTATTATAAATTATTAATAAATACATTCTGGGAAAGCGGCAAGAGAACTCCATCCGAAACAAGTTGTTTAATATTAAAGTCAATGACAGAATATGGCCTTCAGTACAAAGCGAAATAGCAAAATAAGACGTAGCTCTCACCAGACTCCATATTCTCTCTTACTCGTTTATATATACTAAAAATTGACTATCCCCAATGTGTATGACATATAAAGAAAGATATACCGTAGAGCATATATTGACAATATTTGTTGACTTCAACTTTTTCCGTTAAAAATATCACAGAACAACCAAACTAAAAGAGCTTTTCGACAATATCAGCGCATTTTTTACAATTTTTAAAACATGTTGGAATTTTAAAATATATATATAGTTTCGAAAATCATAAACTAATAGAATATATTAGGTTGGTGCAAAAATAATGACGTAATAATGTCGTTTTTTGGACGTATGTTTTAACGTCAAAAAAACGACATCATTACGTCATTATTTTTGCACCAACCTAATAGTAAATGATATTTACAGAAAATAATAATTATAATTAATAAAATGATACTTAAGGGAATTATTAAAATAATATTAAGATAATATATTATTATATTAATAGTATATTTATATATATTAAAATATCTGTTATATATTATATAATATATATTATATATGATATAATATATAATAATATATATAATATATAATATTATATATTATTATATATTGTAATATTATATATGTATATATTAAATATATATTAATAATATATTATAATAATAATAATAATAATGAAATATTTAATAAAATGATATTATAGAAAATAATAATTATAATTTATAGTAAATAAAATATTTATAGAAAATCAGAAACTAAAATAGCTTTTAGACAATGTCAGACCCATTTTTTTACAATTTTTAAAACAGGTCGGACTTTAAATATGTGTGTGTGTGTGTGTGTGTGTGTGTGTGTGTGTGTGTGAATAAATTACAAACATTATGTTATTTTTAACAAAATCTGTTCATACTCCCAAATAACTTTCCGTGTATTGATGTTGATACACGGAAGGTTATTCGTGAGTATGAACGGATTTTGTTCAAAATTATCAGACGTAATGTCAGTAATTTATTCAATCAAACATGTCTAAAAGAGAATTTGCTGCCTTAATACGCACACACACACACACATTATATATATATATATATATATATATATATATATATATATATATATATATATATATTAAATAAAAACAGACCACTTTAAGGTTCCATGTAATAAATTATTTCACCAAAGCCCTTTTAAAGGACTGCGGATCATCAGATTTTACTTCCAAAAGTTGAAACAAAATTTATTTCAACCTTTGGAAGTAAAGTATATATATAATATATATATATATATATATATATATATATATATATATATATATATATATAGTTTCGAAATCATTATACACATAACTTTGATAAATTTATATATAAAAATAGAAAAATTGAAATTTTACTTATTTATCTAAGATAGCATTTTTACGGAAACATCATGCCTGAGAAGGGGAAGTTGGGTTTTTTATCATTTCACCCCAATCAAGGCGATAATGCTGCTAAGACGATATGGGTTCTGAGAGTGAAAAAAAATTAGAAAACGTTAAAGAGGAGAAAGTACAATAAATGAACAGGGTCTAAAATGTCAGATGACGGTGCAGATAATTTTTTTCTTTTTTTTTTTTGCCATTATCAGTAGAAGGGAAGTAAGAAACCGGAAGAAAGTTCCTCAGGTAAGAGATGCGATAAAATTAAATATTAGAAGGGATCATCCGGTTACATCTAGCTATTTCAACAGTAAAACGAAAAGACCTAATTGCCAATTTAGTAGTACGCTTGAATTCAGGCGGTCCATGTACCACTGAAGGGAGCTCATTAGAAACATGATTTTATTCATAGAAAACAGATGGAGGTTACGTCACGGCGGTGGGAAAGTGACTGAAGTCGAGATGCCAGATCAGGACTGATAATATTGCAGACCCTCCTTTGAATTTTGTCGAGAATCTCGAGATATATAGCTGAAGCACCAACCCAAATATGACATCAATAAAACAATGACATTTAGTTGCCAAACTATTATTTCGCTCAAATGTATACCGTCGAGATAAAAAGGAATATGTAAGGGTGGCAGAAGCGCCATGGAGGTTGAAAAGAAAGATCCAAGAATTAACAATTGAGGGCGTAAGATTTAGTGAAAAATGGCGTAGTGTTGATTCGTAATAACTAGCACCGCAAGATGCAACCATGTCCAGTTCGCGCGCTATATTCGAATACATCTATTTTTAAGGTGATCTATTGTTTAGTCTAAATTGAGTATGGTGACTGAGAATTGTCAAAAATATACATAACAGTTGTGGCTGCTAACAAGCATCCGAGTTGTTGGGAAAAGCCCTAAATCAATAAATTAGGGAACGTGTTGTAAACTGGCATAGAATTGTATCGCTTCGTGGTACCTACCAGCGTAATAAGCAATGCTTAAGTTAAGCCATAAGTCGTTTATTTTGGAGAATTACTTGTAATGACCAATGTATCAGCCTAACTATAAATATTTTATGTAACTGTTAAGAATAAATTTGGTTTGGTTTGGTTTGGTTTATTTTGTTTTACGGCATATCAACATCTCAATGGGTCATTTAATGCCGACAACATTTTTAGGATAGATTCTTATGAATAGAATATGTACTCTTGGTTTTAGATTGATTTTGTTTATTTTGTTTTACGGCATATCAACGTCAATGGGTTATTTAATGCTGACAACATTTTTAGGATAGATTCGTATGAATAGAGTATGTATTCTTTGGTTTAGATTGGTTTGGTTTATTTTGTTTAACGGCATATCAACTTCAATGGGTTATTTAATGCCGCAACATTTTTAGGATAGATTCATATGAATAGAGTATGTAGTCTTTGGTTTGCTAGTAATATTTAGTTTTGTCAAAAATCTGTTTCTGGTAATATATTTCCTTCAAAATTATATTACCGGTAAAAAATTTTTCAAAAAAGTATTGCTGGTAATAGTTAACTATTTGCCCATAGCTGGGACCCTAACAGGTGCTACCACTCCGGGTCAGGGTGGACCTGGGAACACCAGCAATTAGGAGGTGGTTCCACGCTCTTCAAAACCTCCTGATCAGAGACCTTGGTGCTGGACATAGTTTAACGTCTTCCCCAGGACGCGGATGTAGTTTAACGTCTTACCCAGGACGCGAATAAATTTGGAATATACTAATGTCTTGCGGGGGCAGCATACAGAGTAAGGCAGGGTGATTTTCATTTTCTTTAAAAAAAAAAAAATTTACATTGCACTCAGAATGAAAGCTGCGGTATGATGTCATAAGTTCTGACTCAAAAAATTAGATTGATATCTTTTACCAATTTTTGAGCATTTAGTTTTAAAGATCGTCTGAAAAATGTATAAAAACATCTCATTTCCATAGGTTTTTGTTTACAAACTGACTTCAAAATTTTACTTATTTTCAAAAATAAATCCAAATAAAGTTGATATATTTTGTATTAGATACATTGAATGGAATTCAAACTAGAATTCTAATTATGAATCACCAAAAGCAAAATATGCAATTGTTTTTACTGTATTCGATAAGTAAAATCTGTGTCCAAAAATTGTAAAAGATCACGAAAAATCTACTCAAGGAATAAGATTTGTTAAATAATAATTATTAAAAATAAAAATAGATAAAAAAAAGTATATAACACCATAGTATTGTAGAGCCGAGTTCGAATTCCATTTGAATCCATTACATTCACTTACGTGCTAATACCCTTGGGAAAGATATGAATCCTCTTCTTCGCCCCCTAGCTATGGGTAAATAGCGGAACAGACTGGGTTCTATAGCCTTGGATATCAACTGGTCTACCGCAGAAAGAAATTGCAACCTACTGCAGGAAAAAAATCTGCCTCGTCAGTCATGTATCGAAAGATATATGATCGCCTAAACGTGTATCGCGCATGGCACTTAACTGAATCGGAAAGCCGAGCTCGAATTCCCAGTTGAATCCATTACATTCACCTACGTGCTAATACCCTTGGGAAAGGTATGAATCCTCTTCTTCTCCACCCCAGCTATGGGTAAATAGCAGGACAGACTGGGTTCTATAGCCTTGGATTGCAACTGGTCTAGGAGCAGGAAGACTCTGAATTCAAAACCTGCGGAGGGTCGTTTGGAGACCTTGTGGCACGTAGTGCACCAGGTCTCTGTAATCGACCCTTCAAAATGTGTGGATGGTCCTGCACGAAACCTTCACCACTATAATCAAATCTCATGTCCTATACATGCGGGTGGGGACCGCTTGTGAATTCCAAATTCCCATGAAAATCTTCGGGTGAATGTCGTTACAGGTACAGGTAGGGCATTTAGAAACCAGTATTTTGTGTTATTATTAATCATATTAATCCTATTAATCATATCACACTCCAACTTTCAAATTGAGGGCAATATCACGCTTCCAAATTCGACCTGCCCTAATGAGCAGTGGTTAAATGAAAATATTGTTCACTTCCATAACACTACAAGTCAACACACAGTAAGAATAACACAGAAAAATATTCTAGAAGTCCGTTCGTCTGTTCTCTCCAATCCGCCATATTCACCTGACCTTGCATCAACCGATTCTTACTGTTTACAATCTCTACAAAGAGCTTGGACCCGGACAACTAGAAAAAAATAAGATTGAAGAATTCGACAATAGCTTTTTCACATTAAAAACTGCGTAATTCAAAAGATATTGAACAGTCTGAAAAACAGCAACAAGAAACTACAAATAATGATGAATATATAACTGAATAGAATGTAATCATGTTTGCACATTTGGCCGACGAACATTTCACCGAATGAACATTTAGCCAAAAATGCAATGGCGTACTTACATCGTAATGTGCTACTTATATTTATATTTATTTACCGCATTAATTTATAATTTTTCGTTTTCTTTTACAGGCTTTTTTTTTTATCTATTCTGTATATATTATATTTTACTTCAGATATTACTGTAAGATGATAAATATTTCGAGAAAAATTACATTTTACTACAGCAAAAACCTTAAGCTTTTACGATATGAAAGATCTTTCAATTTCGCTTTTAATGATCATTATCTTAAAGGGATGAACTAGCTTTTATTTTACTGTTAAATATGAATTTAATTAATTAGGTGCTACTTTTTACCCAAATACACTCAAATATTTTTAAAAATACTAATTTTAATAAACAAATATTGAAATAAGAAAACTTTTAACTTTAACTTTAGATTTAGTAATTTAACCACTTGAAATTAATTGGTAATTATTAGCCCTCTTCTACCTTATAATACTGATAATTAAAATACTTAAAGTATTGCTTGTTATTATTTTTACTTGTAATTTTTTGGTGAAATGTTTGTTCGGATAAATTTCCATCGGCCAAATGTCCGTCGGTCAAATGTCCAGCCACGAATGTAATTGTACGTTATTTTTCCAAGAAGAAATTTAATAAACAAAAACGGGAATTATTAATATTTAGGACTCAACCTAATATGTCCAGTTCGTGCGTTGTTTTCGAGTACGTGTCTTTATTAAGGTTCCCCATTGTTTAGACTAAATTGAAAAGCAAACTAAGGCTGGATAATTTTTATGATACACGTAATATGAACATATTTTTGTCATAAGTAATCGTTAGGCATCGGACTTATTTTCATGTCAACAAATATTCTTGAAAAAAACAAACAAAACGTAATTTTTAAGCCCTGTTTTCATGAAAGTTTGGATTGTTTTGATCTATTCTTTTTCTCAAAGCTTCTGGAAGATAACATTGCATGATTCTATATAACGAACAGCATGCGAATAAAAAGAAAGAATATTTGGCAAACACTTTTTTTATATCTGCTCTTGATAATCATAAAAATGAGAAAATTTGATTTGTTTTGTCTTTCATAATGGAACAACTAAGAATAATAAAAGTAAAATAAAATGATCAACTAATCGATATTTTTATTAACAACCATATTATCCGTCAAAGGAAAGAAGGGTTTATTGACTTATAAACAGGTATATATATATATATATATATATATATATATATATATATATATATATGAACAGGCATATATATATATATATATATATATATATATATATATATATATAAAAGTGAACATTGAAGTCAACACTCAGAGGCGACAGGCTGTTTTCATCCTGGACGCAATCGTCAGGCCGCCTGACGATTGCATCCTGTAGAAACTTTTACTTTTCTTCTACTCCAATAGCTTCATACCTCGCACCTCTCGCCTGTGGAACACCCTTCCCAATTACTGTTTCCCTGAGAGCTATAATCTCCAACTATTCAAATGTAATGTCAATGAACATCTCCAGTTACCTTGATCTATCCACTATCCCTCTTCTCATCCTTTCTTCTATCACCCTATCTGCTCGCTCCAAATCTTCTGCAACCCCTGCATCCTAGTGGCTTCACGCCTTGCTCGGGTAATGTTAATATATATATATATATATATATATATATATATATATATATATATATATATATATATATATATATATATAAGTTATAAAAGCATGCTAGCCTCTGGACTACTCGATTATGTCTCTATTTCAGAAGGTAGTATTCATATAAATTACAATATAGGTGAACAATTCAACAAGAAAAACTGAAAATAAATACAATGCGTCTAAATACAAATTAGAGTCGTGTTATAATAGATCATTACATTTTATATAAATCAGCGATGTTTTGCGGCAATTTTTTAAAATCAGTTGAGATTTTTCTTGTTCAAAAGTCGAATAATTTTAACGCATTCAACATTATGAATAAAAAATTTTATATGAAAAAATTTAGCATGAGCAAAACAAATTCACGAATTTAGACGAAAAAAAGACCCAAGAATGACGTCAGAATCCACGAAAATTTTTCAACCTTTAATAGTTTTTTCTGATTAGTCTGATTTGTAATGTGTATAAAAATAGTCGAAAAAAGCAAATGTTGACAACATATTGAGAGTCACAAAGCAATCCCCGGAGCCCCCAATCAGATTTGCCCCCCTCCTCTACACACACACACACACACCCAGAGAGGACTTTGGAGATATTATGCGCTGGTCGTAGGTAGGTATATTCCAGAGTGTTTATATATAAACAAAAAAAATATATAGTTGAAACATGAACAAAAAGAAGGAATACTTTAAATAGTTTATGTGCTAAATTTCAACCAACACAAGGCTCAAAAGCCAGTCAAGGTAGAGGGTTAATGCTAAAATAGGGACGAATGGAAATAGGAATGAAGTGAACGATATGAATGAAGGAGATGTGTTAGAAATAAAATATTATAATGAAAAGGAAAATAGATAATGACAGAAACGTTAACACTATCGGTTTCAATGGAGAATACACGCAGGAGATTGGTAAGAAGCTGTTTGAGTGGACAATTATTCTTACATTTGAGAGACAAAACAATAATCATAGCGTCGGAATGTCTCAATTATGTACGAAATAAAAGTGACGTCTGGAGACAATATGTCGGTAGGAATTTATAAATTTTCCCCTTATGTACTAGAAAAAAAGTCATTTTATTCTTAACACTTACACGTGGCTGCTTATAATAGTCGTCTTGGTGGGATTCTTATGTAGCAAATGCAAGTGCTGCCTGGAATAGTCGTTCCGAGGGGACATTTCACATTTTGCCCTCACGTAGCAAATGGAAGATCCTTCACTATTCATCAAGTTGGATGGCATTTATGTAGTAAATGCAAGAAACGCTTGGAATTTTCGTGCCTGGAATCATTTTTCATTTTGCTCTAACATACCAAATGCAAGACTCTTCTCTAATTGTATTGTTGGTGGGAATCTATGTACTAAATGCAAGATTAGCATGAAATAATATTACTGGGAGACATTTCTCATTTTGCCCTCACGTACTAAATAAACGATCTGCTCTAATCGTAATGTTGGTTACGATATATGAGCTGCCTGGAATTGTCGTGCTCAGAGACATTTCTTCATTTTGTTCTTACGTGTCAAACGGAAGATCTCTGCTCTAATAGTACTGTTGGTAGTAATTTATGTGCTAAATGCAAGTGCATCCTAAAATAGTCATGCCGTGAGTCATATATCGTTTTCCTCTCCCTAAATGAATAGCAGTCTCTACTCCAATGGTAATGTTGGTAGAAATTTATATGATAAATGAAAGTGACGGCTGGAATATGCGTGCCGGGAGACATTTCTCATTTTGCTCTCAAGTACAATATGGAAGACGCTACTCTAATGGTGATGTTGCTGGGAATTTATGTACCAAATACAAGTACCGCCTTGAATAGTCGTGCCGAGTGTAATATCTCGTTTTGCTCTCTGAAATCCTTGCTTTAATTGTAATGTTGGTGGGAATTTATATACTAAATGCAATTGCCGCACTGAAATAGTCGTGCCGGAAGTCATTTTTCATAATGATCACATACACCTAATGGAAGACACTTTCTATATTGATCATGTTTGCTGTAGTCTCTGAATATGGAATCCAGTGAAGTCCGTAATCTCTTCAATATCAGAGTTTGGCAGTGAAGATTCGGAGAAAGTAGCGGCTGTTAATTCTTTAAGTCTTCGATATCAGGTTGGCAGTGAAGATATTTTTGAGAGAAAAACAAAATGTCTGCCTTTATACACGTCGCATTTAATATTTTGAGCTTTCTGATTGGTTAACCCTTCTATTGGTGAACTATAAAATGAGTCAGCTCAGTTTGGCTAGCTCACTAGTACTTACGGGGTACCCAAAAACATTCCAACACTCTAATCGTAATATTGGTGGTAATTTATGTATTACATATGAATGCTGCCTGGAATAGTTGTGCCTTGAGTCGTTTCTCGTTTTCCTCTCACGAAACAAATAGAAGCCCCTGTTCTAACAGTAATGTTGGTACGAATTCATGAACAAAAAGCAATTGCCACCTAGAATAGCCCTACCGGGAGATATTTCTCGTTTTGCTCACACAGACCAAATCGAAGACCTGCTCTAATGCTAAAGTTGGGTTCTATTTATGATGTAAATATAAGAGCCACCAAGAATTGTCGTGCTGAGAGACATTTTCTCATTTTTTTTCTAACGTATTAAATAGAAGATGTTGTTCTAATAGTAATGTTGGTGGCAATTTATATGCTCAGTGCATGTGCCGGTTGGAATAATCGTGCCGGGAGACATTTCTCATTTTGCTCTTGCGTAACGAATGAAAGACTCTGCCCTAATCGTCATGTTTGTGGGAAGTTATGCACTAAATTATTTATTGCCGGATGAGTGAAGCCGGATTATAGGATTCTATTTCGTCTAAATTTGACCTCCATTATTTATAAGACAGACATTCGTTAAAAAACATGATTATTTGTTTCCGATTGATTGAAGCCGGATTATAGAATTTTTGTGGCCTTGTTAGGGCCAGAAATAAAGACACAAAAAGAGGAATTGAGTTAAATAAATATATTAACAGAAACAACAATACAAACATATACAAACAAGAGTGTTACAGCAAGAATGTTCGATCTGACTGTCAAAGCTGACTGCTGGAAACTTCCCTCTCCAAAAGGCAGTACCTGCTCCTATTTATAGCTAGGAGAGTCCATACATGCACGGGTAAATTACCATAACAGATAGATAGATAGATAGATAGATAGATAGATAGATAGATAGATAGATAGATAGATATGAACAGACTGTGATAGATAGATGGATGGATAGATAGATATGAACAAACTGTGATAGATAGATGGTGTTTTGGCCTTGTTAGGGCCAGAAATAAAGACACAAAGAGAGGATATTTCATCTAAATTTGAACGCCTATACTTATAAGAAGCCAATAACCATGAACCAACATTATTTGTTGCTGATCGATAAAAGCCGGATCATAGGATTATATTTCGTCTAAATTTGAACTCCTATACTGTCTCGTCAGTTATGTATCGAAAGATACATGATCGCCTACGCGTGTATCACGCATGGCACGTAACTGATATGACAACTCGTGAAGAGCAATGATTATTTCCAGCCGATTTATGGATGCCGAATTATGGGATTATATTTCGTTTTAATTCGAACTCCTATAATTGTAAGACAGCCAGTCGCCAAGGACCAATGTTATTTGTTGCCGGCTGATTGAATCTGGATTATAGGGTTATTTTTAGTTTAAATTCGTACTCTTATAAGACAACCACACTTATAAGACAATCAATCATAGAGACCCAATATTATTAGTCGCCGGATTATGGAAGCCGAATTATACGAGTGTTTCGTCCAAACTCGAGCTATTATATTTATAGGATATTAGGCAAGGAGACCGATTTCATAAATCCGGATTATAAGAATTATAATTCGTATCGTTAGTACTCCTATACATACAGGAATTTATTTGTTGTCTGTTTATTGAAGGCGCTTTATAGGAATATATTTCGTCCATATTCAAGCTCCTATAATTATAAGACAGTCAGTTGCCAATAATTAAGATTATTAACGCCGGATCATAGGTTTATATTTCGTCCATATTCGCTATCCTATACATTGCCAGTCACGACGATCCTTGACTATTTGTAGACGATTGATTGAAGCCGGATTAGAGGATTATATTTCCGCCAGACGCCAAGATTATTTGTCGGTTGATGATTAAATCTTAATAACAGGATTATATTTCATCCATATTAGAAGATACATATAATAGAGCCAATAGCCTAGATCCAAGATTATTTGTTGCTGAATTACAGGATTATATTTTCTATAGATACGAAATCCTATACTTATATGACACAAGTCGCCAACGGAAAAGTTTATATGCTACCGGTTGATTAAAGCCGGATTATATGATTATGTTTCAACAAATTCGAACTTTTATGCTCATAAGTCGGACAGTCGACAAGATCCAAAATTCTTTGTTGTCGGTAGAATACAGCCGGATTATAGAATCATATTTCGTCTAAATTCGAACTCCAATACTTATAAGACAGAAAATTATATCCTGATAATTCAAACCGGTTAATAGGATTGCATTTCCTATAAATTCAATGCCCTATACGTACCTGAAAGCCAGTCGCCAAGGCTAAGATTTTTTGTAAGATGATTGAAACCGGTTTATAGAATTTTGTTTCATCTAAATTCGAAATACTATAATTATAAGACAACTCGTTGAGAGAAACCGGAGTATAGGATTATATTTCGTCTAAATTAGAATTGCTATACATATAAGACAACCAGTGGGCATGATCTAAGTCTATTCGTAACCAGTGGTTTGCAGCCGGAGTATAGGATTATATTTCGCCGACATTCGAACAACTATGCATGATATTTTATCCGATTTACTGAAAACAGATTATAGGATTATATGTTATCTAAATTCGAAACAATTTACTTACGAATTTTCCAGGAAGAATTATTGGGGCATATTGCATCTAACTTCGAACTCCTGTTTTATTTTCCGGATTATCGGATTCTATTTCATAAAGATTCGAAATTTTATAATTATAAGGCAGCCAGGCTCCAATACCCAAGATAATCTGTCGACGGATAATTGGTTCCGGTTTATAGGATTATGTTTTCTATAAATTCGAACTGCTATATTTATAAAACATCCATTCGCAAAGACACAAGATTATCTGTTGGCGTATGATAGAATCCGGATTATAGGATTATATTTCCTACCAATTCGAACTCCTATATTTATGAAACAGCCAGTCGACAAGACTCTAGTTCATCTGTCGGCTAATGATTTAATCCCGGTTATAGGATTATACTTTCTATTAATTCGAACCCCTGTTTTTATAAAATAGCCACTCGCCAAGACCCAATTTTATCTGTCGGCGGATGATTGAATCCGGATTATAGGATTATATTTCCTATAGATTCGGATTGCTATATTTATAAACCAATCAATCGATGATCGGATCAGGATTTTAAGAATATATTACCTATAAAATCCTATATTTGAAAAATAGCTACTTGCCAAAGCCCAAGTTAATCTATCGGCTGATGTTTGAATCTGGATTATAGGATTTTCTTTCCTATAATTTCAGATTTTATATTTTTAAAACGACCAGTCGCCAAGGATCAAGTTTATCTGTCGGCGGAAGATTAAATCCGGATTATTGGACTGTATTTCCTATAAATTCGAACTGCCACATTTATCAATCAAACATTCGCAAAGACCCAAGTTTATCTGTCGGCGGATGATCTAATCCGGATTATGAGAATATATTTCCTATAAATTAGAATTTCTATATTTTCAAAAGAGCCACTCGCTACACCCAAGTTTATCTGTCGGTGGATAATTGAATCAGGATTATAAGATTATATTTCCTAAAAATTCGAAAACCTATATTTGTAAAATAGCCACTCGCAAAGACCCAAATTTATCTGTCGGCGAAAGATTGAATCCGGATTATATAATTATACTTACTAAAAATTCCAACCTTTTTTTTAAACGGCGAGTAAACAAGATCAAAGTTTACCAGTCAGCAGATGATTGCATCCGGAATTTAGGATTATATTTCCTTTGAATTCGAAATTCTATAATTATAAAAAAGCCATTCTCCAAGACCCAAGTTTACCTGTCATCGGATGAGTGAATCCCGATTAAAGGATTATATTTCCTGTAAATTCGAACTCTTATATTTATAAATCAGCCATTCTCCAAGACCAAACTTGAACTGTCGTCGGATGATTAAATACGAATTATAGGATTACATTTCTTATAAGTTCAAACTCCTTTATTTATAAATCAGAGAGTCTCCAGGACCCAAGTTTACCTGTCGCCGGATGATTGAATCCGGATTATAGGATAGTATTTTTTATAAATTCGAACTCCTATATTTAAAATAAGCCAGTTCTACAAGAACCAAGTTTACCTGTCGTCGGATGATTGAATCCTGATTATAGGATTAAATTTTCTATGAATTCGGACTCATATTTATAAAACAGCCTGTCTCACATAATCAAGTTTACCTGTCGTCGGATAATTGAATACGGATTATAGGATTATATTTCTTATTAATACGAACTTCTACATTTCTAAATCTGCCAGGCTCCAACACCCAAGTTTACCTGTCGTCGGATGATTGAATCCGGATTATAAGATAGTATTTTTATGAATTCGAACTCCTATATTTATAAATAAGCCAGTCTCCAAGACGCAAGTATACTGTCGTCGGTGATTGAAACCGCATTATAGGATTACATTTCCTATAAATTCGAACTCCTATATTTATAAATCAGCCAGTCTCCAAGACCCAAGTTTACCTGTCGTCGGATGATTGAATACGGAATATAGGATTATATTTCTTATAAATACGAACTCCTATATTTATAAATCAGCAAGCTCCAAGACCCAAGTTTATCTGTCGTCGGATGATTGAATCCGGATTATAGGACTACATTTCCTTTAAATTCGAAATCCTATATTTATGAAACTGCCTGTCTCCCAGACCCAAGTTTACCTGTCTTCGGATGATTGAATCCTGATTATAAGATAACATTTCCTATAAATTCGAACTTCTATATTCATAAGTCAGCCAGGCACCAAGACCCAATTTATCTTTCGCCGGATGATTGAATCCCGATTATAGGATTACATTTCCTATAAATTCTAAATCCAATATTTATAAATCAGCCAGTCTCCAACACCCAAGATTACCTGTCGTCGGGTGATTGAATCCTGATTATAGGATTACATTTCCTATAAATACGTACTCTAATATTTATTAATCAGCCAGGCTACAAGAACCATGTTCATCTGTCGTCGGATGATTTTATCCGAATTATAGGATTACATTTCCTATAAATATGAACTCCTATATTTATAAATCAGCCAGTCTCCAAGACCCAAGTTTACCTTTCGTAGGATGATTGAATCCGGATTATAGGATTATATTGCCTATAAATTTGAACTCCTATATTTATAAATCAACCAGGTCCAAGACCAAATTGACATCTCTTCGTATGTTTGCATCCGGATTATAGGATTACAATTCTCATAAATTCAAACTCCTATATATGTATATCAGCCAGGCTCCAAGACCCAAGTTTATCTATCGTCGGATGATTGAATCCCGATTATAGGATTATATTTCCTATAAATTCGAAATCCTTTATCTATAAATCAGCTATGCTCCAAGACCCAAGTTTATCTGTCGTCGGATGATTGAATCAGGAGTACTGGATTACATTTCCTATAAATACGAACACCTATATATTTAAATCAACCAGTCTTAGAATTCCCATATTATAAAACAGTCACTCTACAGGACCCAAATTACCTGTCGGCTGATTATTGAATCCGGATTATATGATTATATTTCCTATAAATTCGAACTGGTATATTTAGAAAACGGCCTGTCGCAAAAACCCATGTTTACCTGTCGGCGGATGATTGAATCAGTGTTATAGGATTACATTTCCTATAAATTCGAACTCCTATATTTATAAAACATCCAGTCACATTGACCCCCGGCTATCTGTCGGCGGATGAGTGAATCCGGATTATAGGATTTTATTTCCTATGAATTCGAATTCCTATATTTTTAAAACGGCCAGTCGCCAAGGCCCAAGTTTATCTGTCGGCGAGGTATTGAATCTGGATTATAGGATTATATTTCCGATAATTATTCACCAACACCCAATTTTCTCTGTTGGCGGATAATCCAATTCAGCCAGTCTCCAACACCCAAATACGTATGTTTATTTCGGCGAATTATTGAATCCTATTTATAGGATTTTATTTCCTATCAATTCGAAATCCTATATTTATAAATCAGCCAGTCTACAAGACCCAAGTTTATTTGTCTATAGTATGTATATTTGAATAGTCATATTTATAAGTCAACCAATCGACCTATGTTTATATATCGGCGGATGATTTAATACGTATTATAAGTATATATATTTCCTATAAATTCGAACTCCTATGTTTATAAAATAGCCTGTAGACATGACCAAAATTTACCTGTCGGCGGATGATTGAATACGGTTTATAGGATTATATTTCATATAAATTCGAACTCGTATATTTATAAAACGGCCAGTCGACAAGACCCATGTTCATCTGTCGTCGGATGATTGAATCCGGATTATAAGATTATATTTCCTTTAAATTCAAAATCTCATATTTATAAAGTAGCCAGTAGCCAATACCTACGTTTTTCTGTCGGCGTATGACTGAATCCTGATTATAGGATTATATTTCCTATATATTCGAACTGGTATATTTATAAAACGGCTTGTCGCCAAGACCCATGTTTATCTGTCGCCGGATGATTGAATCAGGGTAATAGGATTATATTTCCTATAAATTCGAACTGCGGTATTTGTAAATTGGCCAGTCGCCAAGACTCATGTTTATCTTTTGGCGGATGATTGAATCCGGATTATAGGATTATATTTTTTATAAATTCGATCTCCAATATTTATAAGTCAACCAATCACCAAGACCCAAGTTTATCTGTCCGTGGAAGATCTTATTCGGATTATAAAAATATATTTCCTATAATTTCGAACCCGTATATTTTTAAAATAGCCAGTCGTCAATACCCAAGTTTATCTGTCGGCGCATGATTGAATCCGGATTATAGGATTTTATTTCCTATAAATTCGAACTCCTATATTTTTAAAACGGCCAGTCGCCACACCCAAGTTTATCTGTCGGCGGATGATTGAATCCGGATTATAGCATTATATTTCCTATATATTCGAATTCCTATATTTATAAAACAGCTAGTCGTTAAGTCCCAAGATTATCTGTTGGCGGATGACTTTATACGGATTATAGGATGATTTTTTTTTTATCAATTCGAACTTCTATATTTCTAAAACAGCCATCCGCCAATTCACAAGATTATTTATAGTCGACTGATATATGCCAGATTATAGGATTATGTTTCGTCCAAATTAGAACCACTATAATTATAAGACAATTAATCTCTAACATCCGTGACTATTTCAAGCCGATTCATTGAAGCCGCGCTATAAGATTTTATTTCGTCCAATTTCAATTTTTCATACTTATACGACAGCCAATATCAAAGATCCAAGTTTATTTGTTAGCGGTGACAGAATTTAATTATTGTATTGTATCTGCTATAATTTCAATAACACATTCTTATAAGACAGTCAGTGCCCAACAGCAAAGTTTATTGGTTACTGGTTGATTAAAAGTGGATTATTGGATTATATTTCGTCTATATTAGAACTCATACCCTTATAAGTCAGCAAGTCGCCATGTCCCATGATTATTTAATGGCGTGTCATAAAAGAATAATAGGATTATATTTCGTCTTAATTCTAACTGTTATGTTGATAAGACACTCGACAACACACTTGTTGCCGGTTTTTATATGTCAAATTACAGGATTATATTTGCATTAATTTCTATCTCCTATACTCATAAGTTGCCAACACCAAAATGTGTTTGTTGCCGCTTGATATAAGACGGATTATAGGATTTTATTTGTGATAAGACAAAAAGTCAACAGGATAATTGATTATTTGTAACCGAGTGATTTAAGCCGGACTGAAGTATTATTTTTAGTCTGTTCGGATTCCTATACTTATAGGACAATCAATCACCGAGACACAATATTATTTATTGCCAGTTGATAGAAGACGCGTTAAGGGATTTTATTTCCTATAAATTCGAACACCTATCCTTATATGACACAAGTCTCCAACGCAGAAGGTTATATGTTACCGGTTGATAAAAACCTGACGCCAAGATACAAGATTAATTCTTGCTTGATAGCAACAAAACAATTACAAGCATCACCTGCATTTGGTACATCAATTTACACCAACAGAAAAGATGACAAGCGGTCACTTGAAATTGGTATCTAAATTACCACCAACAGAATTATCACAAGCGGTTGTGGCATTTGATACATAAATTCCCACAAACATGAACATTACTAGCTGCCAAATTGCCAAATGGATTTATAAAAAACATTCCTGCAAACAGAACTCTTACAAGCAGTCACTTGCCATTGTTACATCGATTCCCACAAACAGAACCATAACAAAAGGTTACTTGCTTTTAATACATAAATTCAAACCAACAAAATTATAACAAACGGCCATTTGCATTTCGTATATAATTTCACAACATGAATATGAAAAGCGGCCAATTGGATTTGGTACATAAATTCCCAACAACCGGGATATTACAAGCGGTGGACATTAATTTTGTGCACAAATTTACACCAACATCACTACTAAAAGCAGTGTCTTGCATTTATTACATAAATTCTCACCAACTTGACTATTACAAGTGGAGACGTGCATTTGGTACATAAATTCCAACCAACATGACTTAAAAGCGTTAACAATCAGTAGGTAAATAAATTCTTACTAATTAGTCTTTTACACCAATTCTCACTATTACAAGGGAAGACGGGCATTTGGTACATAAATTCCTACCAAAAATATTATTACATGAGCTAAAAATTTGATACAAAATTCCCCATAACATTATTATTAGAAGCAGAGACGTGGTTTTAGTACATAATTTCGCGTCAACTTTTATTACAAGCGGAGAAGAATATTTCAGACATAAATTATTACCAAAATTGTTATTAAAAGCGGAGAAGGACATTTGGTACATAAATTCCCACCAACATTATTACTACAGGCGGAAACGAGCATTTAGTATATATATTTTTACAAACATTACTATTACAAGCGGAGACGTATATTTCGAACATAAATTCCTAACAACAAGCGGACAAGTGCAGTTGATAAATAAATTTACACCAACAATATTATTACATGCGGAGACATGCAATTAGTATACAAAAACCCACCAACATTATTATTACAAGCGGAGACGGCATTTTGTAGATAAATTCAAAGCAACATTATTATTACAAATGGAGACGAGCATTTGGCACATAAATCCCCACCAAGATTATGATTACAAGCGCAGACGACCATTTGGTGCTTAAATTCCCCAGAACATTATTATTACGAGCGGAAACATGTATTTCGTAGATGAATATACACCAGTATTTTTATTACAAGCAGCGAAGAACATTGTGTACATTAATTCCCAACAACATTATTATTAAAAACGGAGGAGAGTACTTGTTACATAAATTCCCATAAATATTTTTATCATAAGCAGAGACGAGCATTTGGTACATAAGTTTCTACCAACATTATTATTAGAACTGACAGTCTACATACGTGTTGATCCCTATGTCCACACTGTCCATCCATACATACATATATAATTAATAAAAAATAACAAAAATTAGCCAGATAGCTCACAAAAGGTGATCGAACTTTTGTTTATAAAGTACTCACTAGTCAAAACTGAGGCTTTATTATTAACAAGTCCAACAATTATACTTTCGATTGGGAATTGTTCTGTTGATAGTACCATAGGCAAGTTCCATTTTTAATACTTCTGTTGATGGAAATTTCTATAACAAATGCTAGCGACCCCTTTCAATAGTTTCTGTTAGTGGTAATTTATGTACCAAATGCGAGTCGCCGCCTTTTAATAATTCTGATGCTAGGAATTGATGTACCAAATGTATATGCCACTTGTAAGATTCCTGTTGGTGGGAATTTATATAATAAATGCAATTGTCGCTTGTAATAGTTATATTGCTGTGTATTTGTATAACACATGCACGTGAACGATTGAAATAATTCTATTGGTGAGAATGCATGTACTAAATGCATGTGCCGTTTCGTGGCAATTTATATAACAAATGCAAGTGACCCCATGTGACCCAAGTGTTCCTTTGTTGAAGATTTATATACCATATGCAAATAGCCGCTTGTAATAATTATGTTGGTGGGAATTGATTCACCAAATGCAAGACGCAGATTCTAATAGTCACGTTGGCGGGAAGAGATATACCAAATGCATATAACCGCTAATACTTATGTTGGTAGGAATTTGTATACCAAATGCAAGTAGCCGCTTTTAATAATTCTGTTGGTGGAAATTCATGTACCAAATACATGTGACTCCTGAAATTCTTCCGTTGTTAGGAATTTTTATATGAAATGCAAGAGGCCTCTTGAAATATTTCTGTTAGTAAGAATTTATGTACCAAATACATTTGACCGCTTGTAATTTCTCTTGGTCCAGATTGATGTACCAAATGCAATTTGCCGTTTGTAATAGTTCTTTTCGTAGAAATTTATATACCAAATTCAAATGGCCGTTCATAATTACTCTGTCATTGGGAATTGCTGTACTAAAAGCAAATGTCCGCTTGTCGTAGTTCCGTCTTTTATACCAGTTTATTGAAACCGGTTTATAGAATTATATTTCGTACAAATTCAAACTCCTATTCTCATAAGACATCCAGTCGCCAAGATTCAAGATTATTTATTTCCGGATTATAGGAATATATGTCGCCAAAATTAAAACTCCTATACAGCAACTCGCCAAGACCCGGTGTTATTTGTTGCCGCTTCATTGAATCCGGATCATAGGATTATATTTTCTATAACTTTAAACTGCGATACTTATAAGCCCAGTCGCCATTACACAAGTTAATTTATCCGCGGTTGATTGAAGCCTGATTATAAGATTTTATTCTGTCAATATTAGAAAACTTATATTTATAAGACAGCAGGTCGCCATGAGACAAAATTATTTGTTGAAAGCAGCCGGAGTATAGGATTATACTTCCTATAATGTCGAACCCTTTTACTTATATGGCAGTGAGTCTCTATGATCAAGTTTATTTGTTGATGGTTGATGGAAGCCGGATTATAGGATTATACTTCCTATAATGTCGAACCCTTTTACTTATATGGCAGTGAGTCTCTATGATCAAGTTTATTTGTTGATGGTTGATGGAAGCCGGATTATAGGATTATACTTCCTATAATGTCGAACACTTTTCCTTATATGACAGCGAGTCTCCATGATCAAGTTTATTTGTTGATGGTTGATGGAAGCCGGATTATAGAAATATTTCCAGAAAATTCAAACTCCTACAATTATAAAGCAGCCAGTCAACAAGACCCAATATTATAAACCGGATTAAATTTGTCGTTTCTAATTGTTTTTTGTTTTTTTTGGGGGGGGGATTTATATACCAAATTCAATTGGTCATTTTTCATTCCTCTGTCTTTGAGAATTCATGTGCCAATTTTTTTAAAGCTTTTCACCCCAAGCAAGGTGGCTGTGCCACTAGCACACAAGAGGTTACAGAAAGTTGGAGCAAGAGTAAAGAGACGTGATAGCGGAAATGATGAAGAGAAGAACAGGGAATAGATCAAAGCATCTGGAGACGTCGATTGACATTACATCTGAATAGTTGGAGATTATAGCTATCAGGGAAACAGGAAAAGGAGTTCCACAGGCGAGAAGTGCGAGACATGAAGCTACTGAAGTAGAAGAGGCGGTTACATTTAACCGTTTCGACAGTGAAAGGGTGGGACCGAGATGCCAACCTAGTAACACGCTTAAATCCATGCAGTTTGGGAACAAGCGAAAGTATCTCGTCGAACCAGTTACCCTGAAAGTATTCGTAGAAAAGACAAAGGGAGGCGACGGCACGTCTGTGAGAGAGCGACTGTAAACGAGATGCAAATGTTGCTTGTAATAGTCATGTTGGTGAGAATTCATATATCAAACGCAAATGCCGCTGGGAATAGTTCTATTTTGGGGAATTGGTGTACTAAATGCAAGTGTCCGCTTGTCATAGATCTACTTGTGGGAATTTATATACCAATTTTTAATTGGCCTCTTGTAATAGTCATGTTGGTGATAATTTATATATCAAATGCAAGTTGGCGTTTTTAATAGTTCTGTTTGTGGGATTTTATGTATCCAGTGCATGTGCCTCTTGTAACAGTCATGTTGGCGGGAAGTAATACACTAAATGTATGTTGCCGCTTGCAGCAGTTCTATTAGTGGGACTTTATGCACTATATGCAATTGCCGGTTAGAATAGTACTACCGTTAGAAATTTCTCCCTTTACAATCATTCCTGTCATTGAAGGTCGTTCTCAACGGATTCTCCTCCAGCTCCTATCCCACGAACGCTGGTGTTCCACAAGGCTTCATCCTAGGCCCTACTCTGTTCCTGATCTTCTTCAACGATCTTCCTGACCTCACAGATTCCCAAGTAGGCATCTACGCGGACGACACTACAATTTACTCCTGCCTCGAAAACAAACCTAGTGTCGTTGACAAATCTAACCTGGACGTTCGTCTCGAAAAAGACCTCCAATCGGATATGAACTGGGGCAGGATTTGGCTGGTTAACTTTAACGCCTCAAAAACAAAACTGCTCTCTATTCCTCATCACACAGAACCATCCATGCCCCCCCATTAGAATGTCTGACGCTCAACTCTATGAGAGCATCTCTTTGCGACTACTCGGTCTCACAGTGACTGCTGACCTGAGATGGAACGAATACATTGAGTCAATAGCTTCGTCCACCGCAAGGAAAATTGGCTCCCTGTGCCGCGCCAGGAAATTTTTCTGGTCGGAGTCGATCCTTAAAATCTACAAATCAACCATTCGCCCATGCATGGAGTATTGCTGCCATATATGGCCCGGTGCCCCTTCTGTTTGTCTCAAGGTTCTTTATAAGATCCAGAGACGGATATACGATGTAACTGGCCCTGATCTGTCATCTCGTCTGCAGTCGCTCTCTCACAGACGTGCCGTTGCCTCTCTCTTTGTCTTTTTTTTACAAATACTTTCACGGTAACTGCTCCGATGAGCTGCTTTCGCTGGTTCCCAGATTTCATGAATTTAAGCGTTCTACTAGGCTGGCATTTCGCTCTCACCCTTTCACTGTCGAAACTATTAAATGTAACCGTCTCTTCTACTCCAATAGCTTCATGTCTCGCACCTCTCGCCTGTGGAACTCTCTTCCCTTCTCCTGTTTCCCTGATAGCTATAACCTCCAACTATTCAAATATAATGTCAATCGACGTCTCCAGATGCCTTGATCTATCCCCTATCCTTCTCTTCATCCTTTCCTCTATCACTCCTATTTGCTCTCGCTCCAACTCTCTGTAACCGCTTGTGTGATAGTGGCTTCCTGCCTTGCTTGGGTTGAAACGCTTAAAAAAAACTCTTTTATTCCGAATGCAAGTGCCGCCTGGATTAATCATGTTCCTCAGAATTTATTTACTACATTTCTTTTGCCGCTTGTAATATTCATGTTTGCGAGAATCTTTTACTAAATGAACATTCCGCTTGTAATAATAATGTTGATGGGAATTTATGTACCAAATGCAAGCGCCGTCTGCATTAAACGTGCCGGAGTGAATTTCTTTTCATTCTCCTATGTACCAAATTCACGTGCCGTCAATATATTCATACTGGTGAGTATCTTTTAATTAATAAACATGCCGGTTCAAATAAACTTTTCGCGGGAATTTTAGTATGGATTTATTATGCGTTTAGAATAATTAGACTATCATCTGTTATATTTGACTATCAATAAATGTGACACCCGAAATTTTTGTCGTACCGCTGCATTAATTGTTTTGTCTTTTATTTGTTTTGTTTTGTTTTTTGTTTTTTGTTTTTTTTTGGGGGGTGTACTCGTGTGTACAGATTGTTAGCTATCCGATTAGTGTAGCAGACGTCGGAAAATTTAACATAGAAATCAAACGGAATAACGAAAGATGTTTTCCAGAAACTAAGCAATATATTAGATAGAATATTTTCGTTCTAAGCAAATATAAAATACTGAACTGCTATGTAATATCGGACGCATCAAAGCCCACGTTGCATTTCTATTCTCGTTAGTGATTGCTTACACCAAAACTGGAAAAGTCCCATTGCTCGCTCACAAAAAATCGAAAGATAAAAATAAGACGCTATTCTGTTTCAACCAGGACTTCATTTGAACGGAAGGGCGAGTAGTTTGGCAATACTTGTGACAGTTTCTGCCATGGCAGTCTAACATTGCTTCTTTTCTATGAAAGCCTCGGTGTAGGGTGAGGGGTTAGACTGGCTAGTCTGGTTTACGATTACTAAGGTACAGTTAATTTCGACAATAACTAGGTGCCCTTTACTTGTGGTGTTGTGCCAGATATACGCTAAATATAGTAAATAAATAAAAACAAAGAAAGAAAGAAAGAAAGAAAGAAAGAAAGAAAGAAAGAAAGAAAGAAAAAGATAAAACAGATTAAGTAAGATAAAGAAAGAAAAGAAAGATAAAAATAAAGAAAATAGAAGAAAGAAAGAAAAGAAAGAAAGAAAGAAAGAAAGAAAGAAAGAAAGAAAGAAAGAATAAAAATGAAAACAGATTAAGAATAAAAGAAAATGAAAAACGATAAGGAAAAAAGAATAAATATAAAATATATTAGGAAAGAAAGAAAAACAGGAAAATAAAAAAGATAAAGAAAGAAGGAAAAAGATACAACGAATTAAGAAAGAAAGAAAGAAAGAAAGAAAGAAAGAAAGAAAGAAAGAAAGAAAAAAGAAAGGAAGAAAGAAAAAGAAAAACAAGAAAGAAAGAAAAAAGAAAGAAAGAATGAAAGAAAGAAAAAGAAAAACTTATTAAGACAGATGGAAAGTAAAATAAAACAGTTTAAGAAAGAAAGAAAGCGAATGAAAGAATGAAAGAAAGAAAGAAAGAAAGAAAGAAAGAGAAAAAACAAGAAAGAAAGAAAGAAAGAAAGAAAGAAAAAGAAAAACTTATTAAGACAGAAGTAGAGTAAAATAAAACAGATTAAAAAAGAAAGAAAAAGAAAAGAACAGAAAAGAAAAGAAAAATATGCATCTTTAAAAAAATAAGAAAGTAGAGAGACGACTGAGTAAAGAGATGTAGATTTAAAGAAAGACAAGAGAAAGTTTGATAAAGAAAGAAAGATTTATAATTAACGAAATAAAAAGAAAAAATACATATTTGAAGAAAAAAGGAAAGTTTTATAATTACTGAAAGTAGAAAAGAAGAAATCTATATCTGAAGAAAGAAAGAAAGAAGGAAAGAAAAAGAAAGAAAGAAAGAAAGAATATACTTATTAAAAGATAGAGAGAAGTTTGTTTATTTTTTCTATCGTTTAAATCATTTCAACCCAAGCAAGGCGATAAAGCCGCTAACACGCAAGGAGTCACTGAGAGTGAAAGAATTTCAGAAAATTTCCTGAGAATAGAAAACAATAAACGAACAGGATTCAATGAGTTAGAAGATAACGATTGAAATTGCATTTACATTTTTGAAAATCCAAGTTGCCTGGAAAAAAAGCCGATAGAAAGTTCCACAGGCAAGAAGTGCGAAAGAAGAAAATGTAAGCATAAAATTTAGGTTTATATCGAGCCATTTCAATTTTTTAAATTGATTTTTATTAATTTTAAATTGATGGGACCTAGCTGGCAATCTAGTACTGTGCTTAAATTCATAAAGTTGAAGTACCAAAGAGGAAAGTTCATCAAAACAATTAACATGAAAATACATTTTGAAAAGGCAGAGGGAAGCGACGTTACGGCAGTGGCTCAGGACTAATAACACAGCAGGTTCTTCTTTGGCATTAGTATTTTTAGAAGACAGGATGGAAATATTCATATGTAAAGAGATTTAATGGGTGTTTAAATGATATCAAATTGTACTTAAAGAAAGAAAAGAAAGAAAGAAAGAAAGAAAAAGAAAGAAAGAAAAGAAAAAGAAAGAAACAAACAAAAAAACAACTGGTGGTAAAGAAAGAAAGAAAGAAAGAAAAGAAACAAACAAAGAAAAAAACTGAAAGAACTTGGGAAAAAGAAAGAAAGAAAAAAAGAAAGAAAGAAAAGAAAGAAAGAAAAGAAAGAAAGAAAGAAAAAGAAAGAAAAAGAAAGAAAGAAAGAACTTGTGGTAAAGAAAGAAACAAACAAACAACTGGTGGTAAAGAAAGAAAGAAAGAAAGAAAGAAAGAAAGAAAGAAAGAAAGAAAGAAAGAAAGAAAGAACTTGTGGTAAAGAAAGAAACAAACAAACAACTGGTGGTAAAGAAAGAAAGAAAGAAAGAAAGAAAGAAAGAAAGAAAAGAAAGAAAGAAAAAGTAAAAGAAACAAACAAACAACTGGTGGTAAAAGAAAGAAAGAAAGAAAGAAAGAAAGAAAGAAAGAAAGTAAAAAAAGAAACAAACAAACAACTGGTGGAAAGAAAGAAAGAAAGAAAGAAAGAAAGAACTTGTGGTAAAGAAAGAAAGAAACAAACAACTGGTGGTAAAGAAAGAAAGAAAGAAAGAAAGAAAGAAAGAAAGAAAGAAAGAAAGAAAGAAAGAACTTTGGTGGTAAAAGGAAACAAAAAACAACTGGTGGGAAAGAAAGAAAGAAAGAAAGAAAGAAAGAAAGAAAGAAAGAAAGAACTTGTGGTAAAGAAAGAAACAAACAAACAACTGGTGGTAAAGAAATAAAGCAGAAGTGGTGAAGGGGGAAAAACGAACCGGTGGGAAAGAAAGAAAGAAAGAAAGAAAGAAAGAAAGAAAGAAAGAAAGAAAGAAAGAAAGATGCCAAAATATTTCAGGCTGTGTGCTGCTGATTTCTCACAAGCCTTCAAACGTACCGAACTATGCTTAGTTTGATCCAATTACGCCATATAAAAAAGTCCTGATTAAGATTTGTTACTACGAATAATAAAATACAAGTACCAACAAAATTGCTTTTACTGTTTACTTCTATGTTCCCTCCTCTCTCTCTCTCCTCTCACGCTCTCTTTTAATGCTACGGACACATGAGTTCTGTTCATATTTTTCACTCGCTCTCAAATAGGCTGGCACCCGTCCATATTTGCGGGGAGTGGCCACAGATAGCTGAACAAGTAAGGTGTTGCTTCTTGCTCAGAAAATGAGTAATTTATCATTAAGATAAATAATCTTTGTAGACTGCAAATCAAGGGCAGAAAATCGAGCCAGAAAAACAACTTTGTTTCCTGAAAATATCTGAGGAGGGGAACCGTCTTACTTCCTCCCAACTATCATGCTAAAGTTTAAACGATCTCCATATTTTTTTTTGGGGGGGGGGGTTGAGGGGGGGGCATTGGAATGACGCTAAAACGCAGTTTTGTCTATCATCATTTCTTTATAGATTCATTACTTTATATGATTATGTTGCAAACGTATATAACTTGGAAAACAAAATCTGTGAGTCTTGCCAAGTGAACGTAGCGCCGAATTGACAGATAACCGACAACGCTGGCGGAATTAGCGAAAGAATATGCCAGGAAGGACGATATCAGTCGCAGCTTGCTGTGTCATAAGTAAGGAATTACTTAGATGTTCAAGTTGAAAAGCAAATCGCTGAGAGAAATATTCGTGTAGGTTTACATTTACCGTCACACATGTATGGACACGAAAATATCAAAGAATATATGCAAAATGGTTTCAATAGTCACTAAGCTCTTCTGAGTATTGCAAAAGAAAGAACGAAACATTCAAATAAAAAAAAAAGAAAAATGACAGAAAGGAAAGAAAATAATTATCACAAAAGAAAGAAAGAAAGAAAGGAAGAAAGAAAGAAACAAAGAACTGGTTAAGACGGAAGGAAAGAAAGGTAAAACAGATTAAAAAAACAAAAGTTAAGAATAAAAGAAAAAAAATGAAACTATTAAGAAAGAAAGAAAAATATAAAACATTAGGAAAAAAAGAAACATAAAGAAATAAAAACAGAAAAAAAAACAGATAAAGGAAGAAGGAAAAGAAAAAACGATTAAAAAAGAAAGCAAGAAAGTAAAAAATAAAGAAAAAGAAGAAAAAAGAAAGAAGATAAAAATGATTTTACTGTCAAACAAACAAACAAAGAATAAGAAAGGAAGATAAAAAAGAAAAAGACAAATGAAAAAGAAGTATCAAACAAAAAAGAACATTATACACTCTAGTACAAATGTCAAAGAAAGAAAGAAAGAAAGAAAGAAAGAAAGAAAGAAAGAAAGAAAGAAAAAGAAAGAAAAAGAAAATCAAAACAAAAGAAAAAGAACTCTAGTACAAACAAAAGAAAGAAAGAAAAAAGAAATTAAAGAAAGAAAGAAACAAAAGACAAATGAAAAGAAGTATCAAACAAAAAAAGAAATTATAAAGTACAAATGTCAAAGAAAGAAAGAAAGAAAGAAAAAAGACAAATGAAAAAGAAGTATCAAACAAAAAAGAACATTATACACTCTAGTACAAATGTCAAAGAAAGAAAGAAAGAAAGAAAGAAAGAAAGAAAAAGAAAATGAAAAGAAGTATCAAACAAAAAAGAACATTATACACTCTAGTACAAAATGTCAAAGAAAGAAAGAAAGAAAAGAAAGAAAGAAAGAAAGAAAGAAAGAAAGAAAAAGACAAATGAAAAAGAAGTATCAAAAACAAGAAAGAACATTATACACTCTAGTACAAAATGTCAAAGAAAGAAAGAAAGAAAGAAAGAAAGAAAGAAAGAAAAGAAAAAATGAAAAGAGAAGTATCAAACAAAAAGAAATTATCTAGTAAAATGTCAAAGAAAGAAAGAAAGAAAGAAAGAAAGAAAAGAAAGAAAAAGACAAAATGAAAAGAAGTATCAAACAAAAAAGAACATTATACACTCTAGTACAAATGTCAAAGAAAGAAAGAAAGAAAGAAAGAAAGAAAGAAAGAAAGAAAGAAAGAAAGAAAAAGACAAATGAAAAAGAAGTATCAAACAAAAAAGAACATTATACACTCTAGTACAAATGTCAAAGAAAGAAAGAAAGAAAGAAAGAAAAAAAAGAAAGAAAGAAAGAAAAAAACAAAAAAAAAGAAGTATCAAACAAAAAAGAACATTATACACTCTAGTACAAATGTCAAAGAAAGAAAGAAAGAAAGAAAGAAAGAAAGAAAGAAAAAGACAAATGAAAAAGAAGTATCAAACAAAAAAGAACATTATACACTCTAGTACAAATGTCAAAGAAAGAAAGAAAGAAAGAAAGAAAGAAAGAAAGAAAAAGACAAATGAAAAAGAAGTATCAAACAAAAAAGAACATTATACACTCTAGTACAAATGTCAAAGAAAGAAAGAAAGAAAGAAAGAAAGAAAGAAAGAAAGAAAGAAAGAAAGAAAGAAAGAAAAAGAAAATGAAAAGAAGTATCAAACAAAAAAAGAACATTATACACTCTAGTACAAAATGTCAAAGAAAGAAAGAAAGAAAAGAAAGAAAGAAAAAAGAAAGAAAGAAAGAAAGAAAAGAAAGAAAAAAGAAAACCAAAAAAGAAGTATCAAACAAAAAAGAACATTATACACTCTAGTACAAATGTCAAAGAAAGAAAGAAAGAAAGAAAGAAAGAAAGAAAAAAGAAAGAAAGAAAGAAAGAAAAGAAAAGACAAATGAAAAGAAGTATCAAAAAAAAAAAGAACATTATACACTCTAGTACAAATGTCAAAGAAAGAAAGAAAAGAAAGAAAAGAAAGAAAAGAAAGAAAGAAAGAAAGAAAAGACAAATGAAAAGAAGTATCAAAAAAAAAGAACATTATAACTCTAGTACAAATGTCAAAGAAAGAAAGAAAGAAAGAAAGAAAGAAAAAAGAAAGAAAGAAAAGAAAAGACAAATGAAAAGAAGTATCAAACAAAAAAGAACATTATACACTCTAGTACAAATGTCAAAGAAAGAAAGAAAGAAAAGAAAGAAAGAAAGAAAGAAAGAAAGAAAAAAGACAAATGAAAAGAAGTATCAAACAAAAAAGAACATTATACACTCTAGTACAAATGTCAAAGAAAGAAAGAAAGAAAGAAAGAAAGAAAGAAAGAAAGAAAGAAAGAAAGTATCAAACAAAAAGAAACATTAAAAGACAAATGAAAAAGAAGTATCAAAAAAAAAAGAACATTATACACTCTAGTACAAATGTCAAAGAAAGAAAGAAAGAAAGAAAGAAAGAAAGAAAGAAAGAAAAGAACAAATGAAAAAGACAAAATGAAAAAAGAAGTATCAAAAAAAGAACATTATAATAGTACAAATGTCAAAGAAAGAAAGAAAGAAAGAAAAAAAGAAAGAAAAAGAAAGAAAGAAAGAAAGAAAGAAAGAAAGAAAGAAAGAAAAAAAAGACAAATGAAAAAGAAGTGAAAATCAAACAAAAAGAATTATAAATGTCAAAGAAAGAAAGAAAGAAAAAAGAAAAGAAAAAAGAAAGAAAGAAAGAAAAGACAAATGAAAAAAAGAAAAGAAAGTAAAAAAAGAAAGAAAGAAAGAAAGAAAGAAAGAAAAAGACAAATGAAAAAGAAGTATCAAAAAAAAAAAGAACATTATACACTCTAGTACAAATGTCAAAGAAAGAAAGAAAGAAAGAAAGAAAGAAAGAAAAAGAAAAAGACAAATGAAAAAGAAGTATCAAAACAAAAAAAGAACATTATACACTCTAGTACAAATGTCAAAGAAAGAAAGAAAGAAAGAAAGAAAGAAAAGAAAGAAAGAAAGAAAAAGACAAATGAAAAATCAAACAAAAAGAACATTATACACTCTAGTACAAATGTCAAAGAAAGAAAGAAAGAAAGAAAGAAAGAAAGAAAGAAAGAAAAAGACAAATGAAAAAGAAGTATCAAACAAAAAAGAACATTATACACTCTAGTACAAATGTCAAAGAAAGAAAGAAAGAAAGAAAGAAAGAAAGAAAGAAAGAAAAAAGAAAAGACAAATGAAAAGAAGTATCAAACAAAAAGAACATTATACACTCTAGTACAAATGTCAAAGAAAGAAAGAAAGAAAAGAAAGAAAGAAAGAAAGAAAAAGACAAATGAAAAAGAAGTATCAAACAAAAAGAACATTATACACTCTAGTACAAATGTCAAAGAAAAAGAAAGAAAGAAAGAAAGAAAGAAAGAAAGAAAGAAAGCATCAAACAAAAAAGACAAATGAAAAAAGAAAGAAAAGAAGAAAAAAAAAGAAAAAATTAAGACAAATGAAAAAGAAGCATCAAAACAAAAAAAGAAAATGTCTAGTACAAGAAAAGAAAGAAAGAAAGAAAGAAAGAAAAGAAAGAAAGAAAGAAAGAAAGAAAAGAAAATGAAAAAGAAGTATCAAAAAAAAAGAACATTATACACTCTAGTACAAAATGTCAAAAAGAAAGAAAGAAAAAAAAGAAAAGAAAGAAAGAAAGAAAGAAAAAGAAAAAGAAATGAAAAAAAGTATCAAATAAAAAAGAACATTATACACTCTAGTACAAAATCAAAGAAAGAAAGAAAGAAAGAAAGAAAGTAAAAAACAAAAAAAGAAGTATCAAACAAAAAAAGAAATATTATACACTCTAGTACAAATGTCAAAGAAAGAAAGAAAGAAAGAAAGAAAGAAAGAAAGAAAAAGAAAGAAAGAAAGAAAGAAAAAGACAAATGAAAAAAGAAGTATCAAACAAAAAGAACATTATACACTCTAGTACAAATGTCAAAGAAAGAAAGAAAGAAAGAAAGAAAGAAAGAAAGAAAGAAAGAAAGAAAGAAAGAAAAGACAAATGAAAAGAAGTATCAAACAAAAAGAACATTATACACTCTAGTACAAAATGTCAAAGAAAGAAAGAAAGAAAGAAAGAAAGAAAGAAAGAAAGAAAAGACAAATGAAAAAAGAAGTATCAAAAAAAAAAAGAACATTATACACTCTAGTACAAATGTCAAAGAAAGAAAGAAAGAAAGAAAGAAAGAAAGAAAAAGAAAGAAAGAAAAAAAAGACAAATGAAAAAGAAGTATCAAACAAAAAGAACATTATACACTCTAGTACAAATGTCAAAGAAAGAAAGAAAGAAAGAAAGAAAAGAAAAGAAAGAAAGAAAGAAAGAAAAGACAAATGAAAAAGAAGTATCAAACAAAAAAGAACATTATACACTCTAGTACAAATGTCAAAGAAAGAAAGAAAGAAAGAAAGAAAGAAAGAAAGAAAAGAAAAAAAAGACAAAATGAAAAGAAATCAAAAAAAAAGAACATTAAACTCTAGTACAAAATGTCAAAAAAGAAAGAAAGAAAGAAAGAAAAAAAGAAAGAAAGAAAGAAAGAAAAGACAATGAAAAAGAAATATCAAAGAAAAAAAGAAAATACACTCTAGTACAAAAAGAAAGAAAGAAAGAAAGAAAGAAAGAAAGAAAGAAAAGACAAATGAAAAAGAAGTATCAAACAAAAAAAGAACATTATACACTCTAGTACAAATGTCAAAGAAAGAAAGAAAGAAAGAAAGAAAGAAAAAGAAAAGACAAAAGAAAGAAAGAAACAAAAAAAACATTATAAAAGTACAAATGAAAAGAAAGAAAGAAAGAAAGAAAGAAAGAAAAAGAAAAAAGAAAGAAAAAGACAAATGAAAAGAAGTATCAAAAAAAAAAGAAAATAAAGTACAAAGTCAAAGAAAGAAAGAAAGAAAGAAAGAAAGAAAGAAAAAGACAAATGAAAAAGAAGTATCAAACAAAAAAGAACATTATACACTCTAGTACAAATGTCAAAGAAAGAAAGAAAGAAAGAAAGAAAGAAAGAAAGAAAGAAAGAAAAAGACAAATGAAAAAGAAGTATCAAAAAAAAAAAAAGAACATTATAACTCTAGTACAAATGTCAAAGAAAGAAAGAAAGAAAGAAAGAAAGAAAGAAAAGAAAGAAAGAAAAAGACAAATGAAAAGAAGTATCAAACAAAAAAAGAACATTATACACTCTAGTACAAATGTCAAAAGAAAGAAAGAAAGAAAGAAAGAAAGAAAGAAAGAAAGAAAGAAAAAAGACAAATGAAAAAGAAGTATCAAACAAAAAAGAACATTATACACTCTAGTACAAAATGTCAAAGAAAAAGAAAGAAAGAAAGAAAGAAAGAAAGAAAGAAAGAAAGAAAAAAGAAAGAAATGAAAAGAAGTATCAACAAAAAAGAACATTATACACTCTAGTACAAATGTCAAAGAAAGAAAGAAAGAAAGAAAGAAAGAAAGAAAGAAAAAAAAGACAAATGAAAAAGAAGTATCAAACAAAAAAGAACATTATACACTCTAGTACAAATGTCAAAGAAAGAAAGAAAGAAAGAAAGAAAGAAAGAAAGAAAGAAAGAAAGAAAGAAAGAAAGAAAAAGACAAATGAAAAAGAAGTATCAAACAAAAAAGAACATTATACACTCTAGTACAAATGTCAAAGAAAGAAAGAAAGAAAGAAAGAAAGAAAGAAAGAAAGAAAGAAAGAAAAAGACAAATGAAAAAGAAGTATCAAACAAAAAAGAACATTATACACTCTAGTACAAATGTCAAAGAAAGAAAGAAAGAAAGAAAGAAAGAAAAAGAAAGAAAGAAAGAAAGAAAGAAAGAAAAGACAAAATGAAAAAGAAGTATCAAACAAAAAGAACATTATACACTCTAGTACAAATCAAAGAAAAGAAAGAAAGAAAGAAAGAAAGAAAGAAAGAAAGAAAGAAAGAAAGAAAGAAAAAGACAAATGAAAAAGAAGTATCAAACAAAAAAGAACATTATACACTCTAGTACAAATGTCAAAGAAAGAAAGAAAGAAAGAAAGAAAGAAAAAGTGAAAAGAAGTATCAAAAAAAAAAAAACATTATACACTCTAGTACAAATGAAAGAAAGAAAGAAAGAAAGAAAGAAAAGAAAGAAAAAAGAAAAAAGACAAATGAAAAGAAGTATCAAAAAAAAAAAGAACATTATACACTCTAGTACAAAATGTCAAAGAAAGAAAGAAAGAAAGAAAGAAAGAAAGAAAGAAAGAAAGAAAAAGACAAATGAAAAAGAAGTATCAAACAAAAAAGAACATTATACACTCTAGTACAAATGTCAAAGAAAGAAAGAAAGAAAGAAAGAAAGAAAGAAAGAAAGAAAGAAAAAGACAAATGAAAAAGAAGTATCAAACAAAAAAGAACATTATACACTCTAGTACAAATGTCAAAGAAAGAAAGAAAGAAAGAAAGAAAGAAAGAAAGAAAGAAAGAAAGAAAAAGACAAATGAAAAAGAAGTATCAAACAAAAAAGAACATTATACACTCTAGTACAAATGTCAAAGAAAGAAAGAAAGAAAGAAAGAAAGAAAGAAAGAAAGAAAGAAAGAAAGAAAGAAAAAGACAAATGAAAAAGAAGTATCAAACAAAAAAGAACATTATACACTCTAGTACAAATGTCAAAGAAAGAAAGAAAGAAAGAAAGAAAAGAAAGAAAAGAAAGAAAGAAAAGACAAATGAAAAAGAAGTATCAAACAAAAAAGAACATTATACACTCTAGTACAAATGTCAAAGAAAGAAAGAAAGAAAGAAAGAAAGAAAGAAAGAAAGAAAAAGACAAATGAAAAAGAAGTATCAAACAAAAAAGAACATTATACACTCTAGTACAAATGTCAAAAGAAAGAAAGAAAGAAAGAAAGAAAGAAAGAAAAAGAAAGAAAGAAAGAAAGAAAGAAAGAAAAGACAAATGAAAAAGAAGTATCAAACAAAAAGAACATTATACACTCTAGTACAAATGTCAAAGAAAAGAAAGAAAGAAAGAAAGAAAGAAAGAAAGAAAAGAAAGAAAGAAAGAAAAGACAAATGAAAAAGAAGTATCAAACAAAAAAGAACATTATACACTCTAGTACAAATGTCAAAGAAAGAAAGAAAAGAAAGAAAGAAAGAAAGAAAGAAAGAAAAGAAAAATGAAAAAGAAGTATCAAACAAAAAAAGAACATTATACACTCTAGTACAAATGTCAAAGAAAGAAAGAAAAAAGAAAGAAAGAAAGAAAGAAAAAAGAAAGAAAGAAAAAAAAGAAAATTAAAAAAGAAGTACAAAAAAAAAGAAATTATAACCTAGTACAAAGTCAAAGAAAGAAAGAAAGAAAGAAAGAAAGAAAGAAAGAAAGAAAGAAAGAAAAAGACAAAATGAAAAAGAAGTATCAAAAAAAAGAACATTATACACTCTAGTACAAAAATGTCAAAGAAAGAAAGAAAAAAGAAAGAAAGAAAAGACAAAGAAAAGAAGTATCAAAACAAAAAGAACATTAAAGAGAACAAATGTCAAAGAAAGAAAGAAAGAAAGAAAGAAAGAAAGAAAGAAAGAAAAAAAGAAAGAAAAGACAAATGAAAAGAAGTATCAAACAAAAAGAACATTATACACTCTAGTACAAATGTCAAAGAAAGAAAGAAAGAAAGAAAGAAAGAAAGAAAGAAAAAGACAAATGAAAAAGAAGTATCAAACAAAAAAGAACATTATACACTCTAGTACAAATGTCAAAGAAAGAAAGAAAGAAAGAAAGAAAGAAAAAGACAAATGAAAAAGAAGTATCAAACAAAAAAGAACATTATACACTCTAGTACAAATGTCAAAGAAAGAAAGAAAGAAAGAAAGAAAGAAAGAAAGAAAGAAAGAAAGAAAAAGACAAATGAAAAAGAAGTATCAAACAAAAAAGAACATTATACACTCTAGTACAAAATGTCAAAGAAAGAAAGAAAGAAAGAAAGAAAGAAAGAAAGAAAAGACAAATGAAAAAGAAATCAAAAAAAAAATAACATTATACACTCTAGTACAAATGTCAAAGAAAGAAAGAAAGAAAGAAAGAAAGAAAGAAAGAAAGAAAGAAAAAGACAAATGAAAAAGAAGTATCAAACAAAAAAGAACATTATACATCTAATTAGTACAAATGTCAAAGAAAGAAAAGAAAGAAAGAAAGAAAGAAAGAAAGAAAGAAAGAAAGAAAAGACAAATGAAAAAAGAAGTATCAAACAAAAAAGAACATTATACACTCTAGTACAAATGTCAAAGAAAAAAGAAAGAAAGAAAGAAAGAAAGAAAGAAAGAAAGAAAGAAAGAAAAAGAAAATGAAAAAGAAGTATCAAACAAAAAAAGAACATTATACACTCTAGTACAAATGTCAAAGAAAGAAAGAAAGAAAGAAAGAAAAAGACAAAGAAAAGAAGTATCAAACAAAAAAAAAGAACATTATAACTCTAGTACAAAATGTCAAAGAAAGAAAGAAAGAAAGAAAGAAAGAAAGAAAGAAAGAAAAGACAAATGAAAAAGAAGTATCAAACAAAAAAAAGAACATTATACACTCTAGTACAAATGTCAAAGAAAGAAAGAAAGAAAGAAAGAAAGAAAGAAAGAAAAGAAAAATGAAAAAGAAGTATCAAAAAAAAAAAAGAACATTATAACTCTAGTACAAATGTCAAAGAAAGAAAGAAAGAAAGAAAAAGAAAGAAAAAAGAAAAAAGACAAAAAAAGAAGTATCAAACAAAAAAGAACATTATACACTCTAGTACAAATGTCAAAGAAAGAAAGAAAGAAAGAAAGAAAGAAAGAAAGAAAGAAAGAAAAAGACAAATGAAAAAGAAGTATCAAACAAAAAAGAACATTATACACTCTAGTACAAATGTCAAAGAAAGAAAGAAAGAAAGAAAGAAAGAAAGAAAGAAAGAAAGAAAAAGACAAATGAAAAAGAAGTATCAAACAAAAAAGAACATTATACACTCTAGTACAAATGTCAAAGAAAGAAAGAAAGAAAGAAAGAAAGAAAGAAAGAAAGAAAGAAAGAAAGAAAAAGACAAATGAAAAAGAAGTATCAAAAAAAAAAAGAACATTATACACTCTAGTACAAAAATGTCAAAGAAAGAAAGAAAGAAAGAAAGAAAGAAAGAAAGAAAGAAAGAAAAGACAAATGAAAAGAAGTATCAAACAAAAAAAGAAAATTATACACTCTAGTACAAATGTCAAAGAAAGAAAGAAAGAAAGAAAGAAAGAAAGAAAGAAAGAAAGAAAGAAAGAAAAAAAAGACAAATGAAAAGAAGTATCAAACAAAAAAAAGAACATTATACACTCTAGTACAAATGTCAAAGAAAGAAAAGAAAGAAAGAAAGAAAGAAAGAAAGAAAGAAAGAAAAGAAAGAAAAAGACAAATGAAAAAGAAACAATCAACAAAAAAGAACATTATACACTCTAGTACAAATGTCAAAGAAAGAATGAAAGAAAGAAAGAAAGAAAGAAAGAAAGAAAGAAAGAAAGAAAGAAAGAAAAAGATGACAATGAAACAAGGAAATAGACCAGAAAAGATTTTAAAAAGCATTATCAGAAAAAAGAAAGAAAGAAAAAAGAAAGGAAAAAGGTAAAACTGATTAAGGCAGAACTAAAAAAGATAAAACAGATTAAGAAAGAAAGAAAAAAGAAAAAGAAAGAAAGAAAGAGTGTGTAAGGAACAAACAAAGAAAGAGTGCGTAAGAAAGAAAGAGTGCGTAAGAAAGAAAGAAAAAAAGAAAGAAAGAAAGAAAGAAAGAAAGAAAGAAAAAGAAAAAAGAAAAGATAGAATCAAATAAAGGAACAAAGAAATAGAACATTAAAAATTTAAAAAGCTTTCTAAGAAAGAAAGAAAGAAAGAATGTAAATGATGGAAAGTCAGAAACAAAGAATCACATGAATATTCAAAATTCTTCTACATGCTGAGAATAATTTGTCTCGCAAGTACAATTACGTTTGAGCAGTGAGTTCAATCCTCACTGGGTGCCACATACTTTCGGCCTTGTGCAACATCTAAGCTACGCTTAGAAAATCACGATAAAGAATACTTATTTTTTCCTCAACTCAAACCCCGGCTAGTGTCACAGAAATTTAACATGGGACCGTTGCATGAATTTAACTTTAACAAGAGAGCTCTCAATAGTAAGAAGATTGTATTGCGCCAATCTCTTTAATAGAAAAAGAAGCTGTTTGCTTTGAAAAGCAGCACTCGAAATTTTAACTTTAAACAGAGTTTGTATTCTGAAAACAAATACCGAAGGGAACAAAATCGTCATTATTTCTTGTGCGAATCAAACCAAGGCAGTTTTTTTTTTTTTTGTAGCCGATGATTTTACAACTACGCGAATGTACAAACATAAGAGGGCTGTCTTTTGACAGAACGCAAACACTGACTTGTGTTACTGGGTCGCCCAGTACAAAAAAAAAAACCGCAGACATACGCGACAAAGCGGACATATTGCTGAAGACTGATTAATAATTGTAAGTAGCGCTATAGGTTTCAAAACAGATATTTTTAAAAGTACATCATTCATATAAAATATATAGGAATATCTTCCCCTTCTATCTGCCTCTTAAGGTAGCACTCTACCTCGAGTGGCACCCGGGGCCTTATACAGGGTGAACGTTGCAAAAAATATACAAATGAGGTCGAGTAAGGAAAAAATAAGCTATCATAAAACAGCAAGATAAACAAGAAAATATCACTATTTACATTATTCGGGCTATTATCCTCATCTTTGTTGTCATATTTATCACAACGTTTCGGCCGTTGTACGCTCCGGACTTCTTCAGGTGGTTGGAATGTCGAACTGAACCCTTTATTTCGCTCGCTGGGGTAGACTGTTCTAGTTCCACGTGCCATGTCTAATGGATGTCAGTTATCAGCTATCTCCTGTTAATTCACCTCTCCAAGTTCTCCACTGCCTTAAGCAGATATTGAACTCACAACTCTTTGGGTCCTTTCACTGGATCTAACCAACGCCTTTATCCACTGTGCCATGTGTCCTTAAGGATAAAAATCCAAGGGATCTGCAATGTAATCGATCCTGACCTGGCATCTCGACTTTAGTCACTTTCTCATAAACGTGATGCGGCTCCCCTGTGTGATTTCTACAAATCTTTTCATGGCAACCATTCTATCAAGCTTCTTCCTTGGTGCTTCGACTGCATAAATTAAACGTGCTACTAGATTGGCAATTAGGTCCCACCCTTTTACCATTGAAATAGTTAAATATAACCGTCAACAGCTTCTTTCCTTGCACTTCCCGCCTGTGCAACTCCCTTCCGTTTCCTTGCTTCACTGATAATTACAATCTTCAAACATTTAAATGTAATGTCAATCACCATCTTCTGATGTCTTGAACCCCCGCGCATCTTTTATCTTTTCCTCTTACCTCTATACACTTTTTTTCACACTTTGTAACACACTGCGAACCAGTGGTACTCCCGCCTTACCTGGGAGGAAACCTTATATATATATATATATATATATATATATATATATATATATATATATATATATATATATATATATATATATATATATACTTATATATATATTTATATATATATATATATATATATATATATGGGTACCTGTATGAATGATTGCACTTGTAAAGGAACGTATGTATGTGTGAGATTTACATGGGTGTATATTCAGTATATGACAGAGCAAGATATTACCTTCAAATATTACTCCATATTAACTTAACTAAACTTTAAGTAAAAGAGATTACCCATCTAGAAACAGTCACGAGTTAAATTCATGACCAAAATTCAAACGGATAGAGATGTCAACTTAATAATCAATAATAATTTTTTAAAAAATAAAGAAGATTACTAGAAGTAAACTTATATTCTAAATTAAAAGTTTTATTATTTTAATGTACTTTCTATTAATATTTTTTCTAATTTCATAGAAAATCCCCAACATTTAAAAAAAATATTTAAATCACTAACAAACATCAAAGTAAATTCTTTGCAGACAGTTTAGACATTCAAATTTATATCAAAAATTATAATCCTTATGAACCCCCAAAATAACACTTTCAAAGTAAAGCAAAATGACAGCGTCTTTTTCGAGCCTGTTTCTTTCCAAAGAAAATTAGTGACACCTTCTCTCATGATTCCTTCTCTCTTTTTCTTGTTATGTCTTTTTTTCGCCTCTACCCCTTCTATATCAATATATAACTTCCGTTAAGTTAACCGTTTAAATGTGTCAATGTCTGGACCTACTCAAATAATTTTAAGTATGAAAGAAGAGAAATATTAAATTACATCTAACTCACTCATGACTTCTCTCTCCCCCCCTCACTTCGTTAATTTACATATGCGTAATACGGCCCGTCAGAAATGTGTAAATTTCTTTTCATTTTTCGTTTCAAACTTTGGAAGTAAAGTCTGATGATCCGCAGTCCTTTAAAAGGGCTGTGGCGAAATAATTTATTACATGGAACCTTAAAGTGGTCTGTTTTTATTTAAATTATTTGGTCTGGATTTACATTGAGCTCTCTGGATTTTATCCTCCTTGGGTCTACCCATGCGGGTTACCTAGTTTTTCATAAACTATATATATATATATATATATATATATACTGATTTTAGAAGCATAGCTTAGATGTCGAACAAGGCTGAAAGTGTGTGGCACCCAGTGACAATCGAATTCACTACTCAGTCGTAATTATGTTAGCGAGACAAGTTTTCTAATCACTACACCACCATGAGCTATTATATATATATATATATATATATATATATATATATATATATATATATATAGTGCAATAGTAATAAAAATTGTTCAAATCGATTAACACCAATATTGTCCAAAATTAGATTAAACTCTGAACTGTTGTATCTTAAAAATGATTAAATATATCTTATTGGAATTCTCCGAGGTTTTTAAAGAAAATATTGGACTCTACTTTGAGCAATAACAATGTATAATTACTCTCCAAACTTAACAGAAGAATCGTGATGAAATTAATCATAAATAATAGGGTATGTTCATCATTAATCATAGATAAGGATCGGAAGCTCATGAAGGATTGAAATAAAGTTCAAAATAAATATATACATATATATATTCCAGGATCATTTTCCAACTTACTCAAGATGATCTTCGCCCTCTCTAACCTCCAAACTTTCCGTCCTGGAGTTTCACGTACGATTTCATTTTCAAGTTTTTTTCATTGGTATTTGGGCTGTCATAGCTGAAACTGTTCTCTCTTTTGAATTGGGTTGGATCTTTTCTAATTGATCTCCTAGCTTTAAGTCGAAATGATGATCCGTCTTGCTGTTGTCATCTCCTGTTCCGGTTTTCCTCTCTACTATTTCCTCTTTTTTAAACTTGTTCACTTGTTCACCGTTCTCTTGATGGTTCTTGAATGGATTTTGAAGATGGAAGCCAGAGTATAAATGTTGCTACCATTACTGAAGTCCTGAATGATATTTATCCTCTCAACATTGTTCATATATATATATATATATATATATATATATATATATATATATATATATATATGAATGAGGAGGTATGGTGGAGTAATGGATAGCGGCTTGGACTGAGGAATTTCAGTCAAATCCAGTTACATTCACTTACGTGCTAATAAATCCTCTTCTTCTCCCTCCAGCTATTGGTAAATAGCAGGACAGAATGGGTTCTATAGCCTTGGATGGCAACTAGTCTAGGAGAAGGACAGATCTGAATTCAAAATTTGGAGACCTTGTGGCACCTAGTCAATGTGGATGGTCCTGCACGAAACCTTCACCACTATAATCAAATCTCATGTGCTGCTGCCGGACTGTCGGTTTCCTAGGAACTGATCTGCTTGACCCTCATACGTCGAATTTCGACGGGAGAGTCGATATATATATATATATATATATATATATATATATAGTAAAGAAAGATTTTACACGTATGCTTCTTATAATACTTATGTATAATTTGCCGGATAAATTGAAGAGATAAAAAGCAACAAAACTAATAATAATAATAAGACTAATAATATCTATTGTATATTATTAGCCCTTTTGATCAAATCGAGGCATGACGAGAAAGATTTTAAGTCGGAATTTTCGGACACAGCTGTGTCCTTTATCAACGAGACAAGAAATAAAAAATGAATTTCAACCAACCAGTCCATTGCATTGATAACGTTACATGTTTCCTTTTAGATACCTCCTTATTAGCTTTATCCTTTTAGCGTCTCCATTAAAATACCAACAAGAACACCGAAAATTCTAGTCAAAAATTCGAGTTAAAAAACATTTTTAAAATAAATTCACACATTCCTGCGATGAGATGCTTGGAATGGCGTTGCTCTTCCGGGGCCCTCCGGACTTGGCTCCAAAGAGGGTTTTCCTTAAAGGGTAGGGCTGACGTGTGCTCCGTGTATATCTTTCCCCTCATACTTTATCCATTGTCAGCACTCCCTCTCTGCGAGGATCGTTAGAAGGTGATCGAGCACTTGCTTTTCTCCCTCCTGTTGGTGCGCACTTTCTAGGATTATGTCAGAAAGTTAACAGCTTATATTGAGCCAGAACATATCGTGTCCATCGATCCCACATACGCGTTTGATAATAAGTCGACCCCGTATCATGGGATAAAACGGGTGGTGTTTCTAACGATGCTAGCCGTGGCAAGGATGGTGATGTGGATGACGCTGATGGATGGAATCTTAAGAATAGAATAAGGAATTTAATCTCAGTGCATTTTCAGTCGTCTTTAATTAAACTTGTGTAGAAGCACGATTGGTAACCAAATACACAATTATATATATATATATATATATATATATATATATGGGAAGAGGTTATAGTAGTTCCAACGAGAGAAAAAGTGTGTATATAAAAAAAGAAGAGAAAAACCGCAAATGTTTTGTTGTAAAGTTGATTTTTTTAAAAATATGTTATGCTTTATTTTCCATAATTTTGCTACACGGGTTTCCGGTCTTGCGACCTTCATCAGGCAAAGAGTGGATATTTCCACATATTATTAAAGGGAATTAATTTTTCTCATGATTTTCGATGTTAAATATTCTCGATATTAGGTATTCTATTGTGTGTGTGTGTGTGTGTGTGTGTGTGTCTGTGTGTGTCTGTGTGTGTGTCTCTGTGTGTGTGTGTGTGTGTGTGTGTGTGTGTGTGTGTGACCCAAATATCTTCCTTGAACTGGCAGTGAAGGGTGATAAAACAATTAAGACAATAACTTAACAATAAGAATTAATACCAATTCGTAATCGGTAGGGATTATTCCAAAGAGGACTTTAATCAATTGAGTTCCCGATGTAAGTTTAAGAGCAATTTATAATGATAAATTAAGAAAACATCTTAAAAATCCATCTCATTTATAATTTATTTCATGAATATTGTTATGTTCATCTCTTCAGACCGAATATTTTTAAGAAATGGAATTAATCCATCCAGACAAATGTACTAGAAGAAAAAGAAAAAAGAAGAAAAAATATAATAAAAAAAAAATTAAGCAAAGAAAAAAGAAAGAGAACGAAAAGAAAGGAAAGAAGGAAGAAATAAATGATGAGCCAATTGCAAAAATCAATTCCTTAAAAGGGCTTGCATAAAGAAGAGAGAACAAGATATTATACCAGGAAAGGGAAGGTAGAAAGATGAAGGGATAGGAAGTAATGTGTCATGCGTGATACACGCTTAGACGATCATGTATCTTTCGATACATGACTGACGAGGTAGATTTTTTTCCAGAGTAGTTTGCCATTTCTTTCTGCGGTAAACCAGTTGCCATCCAAGGCTACAGAACCCAGTCTGTCCTGCTATTTACCCATAGCTGGAAGGGGAAGAAGAGGATTTATACCTTTTCCAAGGGTATTAGCACGTAAGTGAATGTAATGGATTTAACTTGAATTCGAACTCGGCTCTCCGATTCCTCAATTCGAACCGCTATCCATTACTCCACCGTGCCTGAAAGAGAGATAGGGTTAATAATTTGTATCAATATCTCAGTTACATTCAAAGAGGTCAAGTCAGGGTAAGGTTGGGGTGTCTAAATTATAACCCTTACGCCCCCTTTTTTAAATAATTGCTTTAGTAATTTTAATTTTAATAATGAATATGCTTATAAAAACGCGTAAATTTCAAGAATTAGTTATTCAAAAAAAAATTTCGCTTGAAGATGGAACAGAGCTCGGTACTTTAATTCAATTTAATTCAAATAATTATGTTGAAGTTTTCGGCTCTTGTTTTAAAACATGAGAACTCTTATGTAGCGATGGAATCATATTTTTTAAATAAATAATTATATTTAGGCTCTACTTTTGTATCGAAGACTGTTTTTTTTAAATAATAACAAAAATACTGAAGAACTTTATTATTTACCTAACGAGTTCTTTCCTATTTTCTATATATTTTCATACACACACACACACACACACACACACACATATATATATATATATATATATATATATATATATATATATAAAAGTGAATATTGATGTCAACACTCAGAGGCGACAGGCTGTTTCATACTAGACGCAATCGTCAGGCGGCCTCTGAGTGTCGACTTAAATGTTCACTTTTCCCCAAATATAGCACACCTTAAAACTATATTTCTTCATATATATATATATATATATATATATATATATATATATATATATATACTTCATTATAAGGTATTATATTCAAACATTGGTAAACTGCAAAAAAGGGGGTTACATATATGAATGCAACATCTTATAATAAAGAATTATAGATCTACTATTGTATTGATCCCTATTTTAAATTAATGTTGCGAATGTTTGAATTGATATTTGATTCGTTCTCTTTATGAATATATATGTGTGTGTGTGTGTGTGTGTGTGTGTGTGTGTGTGTGTGTGTGTGTGTGTGTGTGTGTGCATACCGGTTGTAACAGCAAAATTGTCCAAATCGTGTAAAATCAAAATTGTACATTTGTCAGATTAACCGTCGTATCTTAGAAATGTTTATAGATATCTTACTGGAATTCTCCGAAGCTTTTGTAACACTAATGGACTCTACTTTGAGCCAAAGGAATGTGTAATTACTCTCCAAGCTTAACAAAAGAATCGTGATGAAATCGATCATAAACGAAAATTACATGTTCATCTTTAATTAATTAATCATAGCTAAGGACCGGAACCTCATGAAGGATTGAAATAAAGTTCAATATATATATATATATATATATATATATATATATATATATTTCCAGGATGATTTTTCAACTTATTCACGATGATGTTCGCCCTGTCTAACATTCTAACTTTCTGTCCTAGAGTAACAAGTTGTTTCAAAAGTTTCACGTACGATTTCATTTTCTTTTTTCACTGCTCTTTCGACTGCCACAGCTGAAACTCCTCTCTGACCTACCAAACGTCTTATGAATTGAGTTGGATCTTTTCTAATTGATCGCTTTAGCTCTAATTTAAAATTGATCCCTCTTTCTGTTGTGACCTACTTTTAGATAAAGTTGCCAAAAAACACGTTTTACGAAAATTTTTATCCGGCGATGCAAAAACCTATTCGAAAATTAGAAAATACAATAAAAAATGATAAAATCAATTAATGATGGGGACAATAGTCCGAATAATGTAAATATTGTACATAATACCTCATCTCAGAAATATAGACAGATACTTAAGGGTCGAAACGTTGTGATAAATATGGCAACAAAGATGGGGAAAATAGTCCGAATAATGTAAATAGTGTGCTTAATACCTCATCTCAGAAATATAAACAGATACTGAAAGACCGAAACGTTGTGATAAATATGCCGACAAAGATGAGGATAATAGTCCGAATAATGTAAATAGTGTACATAATACCTCATCTCAGAAATATAGACAAATATTTAGAAATTATAAAATATAAATAAATAAAATAAATAAATAAAAGTAAAACATTAATTTTCAATTCATTTTTAAGTTGTTCCTATTTTAGCACTTTGATTCGTCACGTGATTGTAGGTAGGATAGAAGGAATTTCTTTTCGTGTCTATATTTGGTTATCGAAACAAATCACAAGTATAACGACAAAATATTCTACCCTAAATCTACTAAACATTTTACAACAGTAGAAAGTACAAAGAAAAATAATGAAATAAAATAAGAATAAATGTCTACCCCAGTGAGCGAAATAAAGGGTTCAGTTCGACATTCCAACCACCTGAAGAAGTCCGGAGAGTACAACGGCCAAAACGTTGTAATAAATATGACGACAAAGATGAAGACAATAGTCCGGATAATGTAAATAATGTACTTAATACCTCATCTCAGAAATATAGGCAGATACTGAAAGGCCGAAACGTTGGGATAAATATGGCGACAAAGATGGGGACAATAGTCCGAATAATGTAAATATTGTACATAATACCTCATCTCAAATATAGACAGATACTGAAGGGCCGAAACGTTGTGATAAATATGACGACAAAGATGAGGAGAATAGTCCGAATAATGTAAATAGTGTACATAATACCTCATCTCAGAAATATAGACAGATACTGAAGGACCGAAACGTTGCAATAAATATGACGACAAAGATGAAGGCAATAGTCCGAATAATGTAAATAATGTACTTAATACCTCATCTCAGAAATATAGACAGAACATTCTTAGCTACAGGCTTAACAATTGATTTAATATAATTAATGTAACCCTATTTGTGTTGCTGGGCGTTACTGTAATTACAAGCAATATTGGAACATTCTCCGTGAAATGCTTTAATAAGGACTTTTGATGAGTTTAAAAACATTGAATTTCAAAAGTATTTTATACGTTAAAATTTTCTGCCGATCAAAGTTCAAATTTATTGCGAAATCACTCATCTAGCCGAACCGGAACAATCATTGGTTTCACTGTTGTCATCATCTACAAATTATCTTGAATCAATATCCTCTTCACTTCCTTAGTAAAAAGAACTAGGAACAACTAAATTTATCGCGAGTAATTTCATCTATCCGTATCTAAATAATCATTTCTTTCACCGTTAATATCCTCTATAAGTAATGCTATGCGATACGTGGTTCGCTGGAATCTAAGAAGTCCCGCTGAGAGAAAACGAGACACGTCTTGTTCCTGAGGGAGAGCTTCTGTGCTCTTTCCTTTTATAGTACACCATCTAGCGGAAGTTTGGTAGTTTATTATTAGAATGGTATTTAACGATTTATAACTGACATTTTAGACTGTTTGTCAATAACAGTAACAACCTCGGATGTCAGCGATAAATTGGAGATTCCGAAATCAAGCGAGTTTTTATATCTGGGATATGATGAGCGAAAAAATGACAGAAATCCAAAGGTATATTGGAATAGTCAACGATGCCTTCGAAAAAGAAAAAAAATAAAGCAAAGTATAGGAAAAAGTAAAATACATTAGAAAGAAAGAAAAGAGTTGTGTCAATTCTTTATATAACACTATTTAGTGAACATTTTCCTTACAAATTAAGAGCTGATTACAAACAACAGAGATTTTATTATATAGTAGGACGCTAGAAATAGCATTGACGATGCATGTGTACAATGATGAAAATTTATATACGAATCATACATAGAGGAAAAAGTGTTTGGAGAATCTGACACTGGCAAGACCTACTGAAAGCATGAGTGGTTTGGTTTGTTTCATTTTACAGCATACCAACCTCAATGGGTTATTTAATGCCGACAAGATTGGTGGTACAATTTTTTCCAAGAATGTATTGCTGGTAATAATTTATTGCTGGTAATAATTAATTGCAAAAGTGTATTGCCGGTAATAATTTTTCCTCAAAAAATTCATTGCTGGTATTCAAACCTATTTTTACACTTTCATAGTGCTTTGATCCTAGTTTGGGGGGTCAACTATTTGCCCATAGTTAGGACCCTAACAGGTGTTACCACCCCTGGTCGGAGTGAACCTGGGAATACCAGCAATTAAGAGGTGGTTCCACGCTCCGCAAAACCTCCTGATCAGAGGCCTTGCTGTTGGACATACTTTATCGTGTTACCTAGGACGCGGATGTAGTTTATCGTGTTACCCAGGACGCAGATGTAGTTTATCGTCTTACCCAGGACGCGGATGTAGTTTATCGTCTTACCCAGGATGCGGATGTAGTTTATCGTCTTACACAGGACGCGGATGTAGTTTATCGATCGTTTTACCCAGTACACAAATAAAGTGGTGATTTCTAGCAACAGAGATTTACTTATATAAGAAGACGCTGGGAATAGCATTGACGGTGCATGTGAACAACGAAAAAGATTTATATACGAATGATACATAGAGGAAAGGGTGTTTGGAGAATCTGACACTGGCAGGATATATTGAAAGCAAGAGTGGAAGAGGGAAACAGCGAGTAACCTTATTCGTAAGATTGTGCAAATGTATGGCAAAACAGCGAGAAGGATAGTTAAAAGACAAATATTACTAAGATATCTAGACGATAAGAAGTCGTGGAGAGTCATGATTACTAACTTCCCGAAAAAGGCTCTCACAGACGTGCCATCGCCTCCCTCTATCTTCTTTACAAATACTTTCACGGTAACTGCTCCGATGGGCTGCTTTCGCTGGTTCCCAGACTTCATGAATTTAAGCGTTCTACTAGGCTGGCATCTCACTCTCACCCTTTCACTGTCGAAACTGTTAAATGTAGCCGTCTCTTCTACTCCAATAGCTTCATGTCTCGCACTTATCACCTGTGGAACTCCCTGCCCCTTTCCTGTTTCCCTGATAACTATAATCTCCAACTATTCAAATGTAATGCCTTGATCTATCCCATATCCTTCTCTTCATCCTTTCCTCTATTACTCCTATTTGCTCTCGCTCCAACTCTCTGTAACCCCTTGCGTGCTAGTGGCTTCCCGCCTTGCTTGGGGTGAAACGCTTAAAACAAAAACAACAAAAAATAAATCAATGAAAAATAAATCAATGAAAAATGAATTCATTGTAAACGTAAATATAGGTATGAATATATTTCTATTGATAATTACATGACTATATTATAGGATTAGATAGATTTATGGTGTTAGACGTGACCGTTTTAGCAAAAAGGTGTCGCCCCTCGATCTAATGACGAGTTTGAGAGCAGACGCTTTTTACGTTCGTTCATCAGAACGTCCATAGCGCAAAATGAGTTAGAAATACTTCAAGAATGAAAAACCATTGAGACAGAACGTACATTACTTCAGAACAATATTGCGGTGGAGATAACGTGAGAAACATTATGTTCGAGAAAATAAAAACGTTATTCGTTCGATAACAATAGAAACATCACAACGGAGATAATTTTAATTGTCCTCATGAAAGGGAGGGAACTCAAGTAGACACATTTTCATGATGGGATCTCTATCAAAGAACCAATATAGACAGCTAAAGGTCAACAGTATTGTGTTGGGGAAAATAAAGTCACGGAGATGTCATGGATCAATAAAAAAACAGGAAGTAAAAAATACACACACACACAGACACACACACAAACACACATGTATATATGCGTGTATTTTGGCAGCATGTTTTCATTGAGACATGTTTCGTTGAATAATTTAGACAAGTTCTGTCTACTTATTTTCAATTGGATCCTTTCATATTCATGGACAAGCTATTTGGCGTCGTTATTTAAGGACGAGACAAAATCAATCTCACGCACTGACTCAGCGTTCTTCACTCAAGTAAAAAATTTAACTTTCAGATAAACACAACAATTTTGTCTTAGACAATAATGAACACTACAATATCTGTCTTGCAATCAACAATACCCTGATAATAACATTGTGCTATGTCGAAAGTACTCGGAAATAAAAGAAATATGTATCAACATGGTGATTTTCTCTCGTCCTTCAATAACGAAAATAAGAAGCTTATCAGTGAATATGAAAGGATCTAATTGAAAATAAGTAGACAGAACATGTCTAAATTATTAAATGATATATATATATATATATATATATATATATATATATATATATATATATATATAAACATGTGTAATATCCAATATAATTATTCCTGAAATTTGGTTTGTTTAGGAAAACTATTTCTTAAGTGACATGTGAATTCATAAATATACTGATACAAGCACCTGAAGAAGGCCGGAGCGTACAACGGTCGAAACGTTCTAATAAATATGGCGACAAAGCTGAGGACAATAGTCCGAATAATGTAAATAATGTACATAATACCTCATCTCAGAAATATAGACAGATCATATATATATATATATATATATATATATATATTACAAAGGGTTAATCATACCTTGAATCAATTAGCAATATTAATGCAATTATTATTCAAGGTACGATTAACCCTTTGTAATATAAAATATATGCTGCGTATTTTATTATGTTCATGAAAAACAATTGATCCGCAGTAAAGAATTCCTGAGAAAAAAACTACTAAGACATATCACTCTGTTAACTGAACTATCTACTTAGTTCATGTCATATTAACTGAAAAAAACTTATAAAAAAAATTCGTGGATTTACCAAATTACAAAATTCATAAAAATTCTCTCTTGAAATATTTGAACTTTAGCGTTGCGACCTGCACGCTCCAACACTACATAACCGTTAATAAATAGTTCATTCTTAAAAACATCTTTCGGTCGGAAAAACACATTTATTTCGTCTTCCAGTTTTGATTCTAAAGGAAAAAATACAGCCCGATGATGAATGTGTGAAGCACTCGAAAGTACTAGCTGAATTAAAAAATACACCATATCCATTTTATACATAAGGATCTCATCATTCAGTGGATTATTAATAGTATAATGCTTATAATTATGTCTACTAGCGATGGGATATCATCAATAATTGCATTAATATTGCTAATTGCTTCAAGGTATGATTAACTCTTTGTAATATAAAATATATGCTGCCTATTTTATTATATATATATATATATATATATATATATATATATATAATAATAATAATAATAATAAAAAGGCTTAAACACTAATATTCCATGGTCATTGGAATCGTAAATACGATCCAATTCATCAGACCTACAAATTAAAAAAAAAAAACAGAAAAAACAACTCCGGGAATAAAAAATAAAATTTAGAGAGAATGTAAATATGAGAGTGTGGGACGAATGTTAGAGCTAAAGAGAGGGGTAACAGACGAGAGAAGGTGGGGGATTAAAATTTAACAGAGAGAAGTTTTAGAGAGGGGAGTCGAAGATGGTTTAAGTGAGAGAAATATGAATGTTGTCGGATGTCTAATACATTAAAGATGTAACCGGAAAGGATATATTTTGTGGTGACATACACACACAATATAGACGATCTAATCTTAAAGATCAGAAGAAGAGGGAGGGAGAGGAAAAAAAAGAAAAGGGGTGGGGGAGAGAGATGGGGCGCTGGAAACTAAAACTGATGGGCATTTACTGAAAGGGCCGCTGTGTAATTAAGAAAATTTGACAAAATTAATATCGACTACAGGTTACAAATCAAATATAAATATATAAAAAATAAATATAACGTTTATCTAATCTAGCAAGGACCTATATTCCTATATTCAAAAACACATGCGTATACACACATACACAATAACATATACACGTACATACATACATATAGGCGTGTACACACATACACACACATACACACACATATACCCATGTATACATATACGTATATATACATATATATATACACATACATATATATATTCATATACATATACATATATATATACATATATATACATACACACACACCACATACGCATACATATACATACAGAAATACACACACACACACATACATATACATATATATATGTGTGTGTGTGTGTGTGTTCTCCCCCACTTCTCACTCATGGAACTCTCTCCTGGCTTCTTGCCGAAACAGCTAAATGGTTTATGGGTTAACTATAGGTGTGACCCTAACAGGTGCTACCACCTTTAGTCTGGGTGGACCTGGGAACAGCAATAAAGAGAGGGTTCCTCGGTCCTTAAAACTCTTCCCAATCAAAAGGTGTCGGTGCTTGATGTAGTTTATGTAGTTTCCGACTGGTGCACGAGAAAAAAAAAACTTCACTGCTAATAACTTATTCACGAATCGCCCCCTCCTTAAAAATCAAATTACCCCATGTGGGGCGTGCACCCTTTGTCGGTAATCACAGACATAAACTGTCTTAACTTTTCTTCCTTCAACTGAAATTGGCATTTTAATTTATTTTTTCTTCAACAAATTTTTTAAAAGTAACATTTACATTTCCAATCACTTTCATCGACCGGGAAAAAACTTTCATCTTCGATATCTTTTAATAGTATTCTTGTATGATTTTCTCAAATACATAATTTGGTCAGATACTCAAAATAATATCTTTAGATAAAATTAATTTACGCCATTGTAATTTTAAGCTTTCTAATATGTAAGGAATGCAACTGAGACTTCCAGAGGTTTGTGTAAAGGGATTGGATGTCGGGCACAGTCAAAAGGTATACTCCAGGAAATTAAAACAGGGTGATCTTTGTTTCGATAATCTATACTGCTAGGAACACAGATAGATAGATAGATAGATAGATAGATAGATAGATAGATAGATAGATATGGAGAGATTGAGATAGAAAGTTACATATGAACAGGCATAGATAGATAGATAGATAGATATATAGATAGATAGATAGATAGATAGATAGATATGAAAAACCTTATATGGTAATTAGCCATTTCCTTACAAGGAAACGTTTCGCCTTCATTGATCAAGCAGCCAGTACTACTTTTGGTTGTAATTTTTAAAATATTTTTCTTAAAACAATTTTTCATAGGTTTCTCTCAAAGTAGCTGTTATCGTTCTTTTCACTATTGATGGCGTTTTCTTTCCTAACCTTTTATTTGAAGTGGTGTGGAAAGCCAATATCTTCATTATGTCATTATTTTCACTTCGAGATCCATGTGCTCTCCATTTTAGTTGTTGCTGTTGTTGGTAGTCCTCAAGTAATGTGGTTTCTATTATTTGGTACAGACTATTGTTTGTGATTCTGTAGAACTAGTCCACAATATTCAAAATGTTTTAAAAGACTCACTCAAAGCCATTGTTAGCCATTGATCTTAGGAATCGGTTTTATACAGCTGGAAGTTTAGATATTTCTGAACGGGTTTAGTACCACGCATAACATCCACATGAAAGTCTTGGTGTGATGTAGCTATTTAAGAACATGAGTCGAGTTTTCAGGTTGATATTCTGGTTTTGTAGCAGTTTGTTGTGTTGAGCAAAACTGCTTCTGGCACATCCTATTTTATGTTCAATTTCCTTTTATCCTGTATAATAGGTTAGTTATAGTTGAGATATCTGAAGTGTTTGCTATTTAATAAGTCCACAAGTTTTATGATGGTTACATGCTGTGTGCCATCAGTGTTTTCATTCTAATTCCAGGTCATATTTTCTCTTTTGGAAACGTTTATTTTGAGTTCTATTTCTTTGAACACTTGATAGAGGATATTAATATTATGTTCAAGGTGATTCTTACTCCAAATATGAATGCCTATAACATCAGCATAGAAACATCATCAGTGCATTGGAGGGAAAACAGGATCGTTATTTTCTATTGGCAGATCCGTTTGGGATGTTCACAGTGCCCATCTCTTCACATCTGTGCTTGTATGTGCGCAGATCATAGTCTAGGAGAAGATTCATTCCCCTTGTTGTAATCCTGCTGAGGTTTGAAATGTTTCCATATTGGGGGTCCTCGCCAGACATGTAACATTCTGTAGTTCGATATAGTTCCTCTATTTGATCGATTCATTCCCTGGATGCGGAGCTTTAGGTGGTTTCTAATGGAGGAAAAAAGCAAGCCTCTATTGAAGTTGTCATATACTGCTGTGAAGTCGACAAAGCAGCTATACAGTTTCCTATTACAGAGGTAAGCAATTTCCTTGAGTTGTTTGATGGCATATATGTTATCATTGTATCCCAGAACGAAAACCAAACTGGGTCGTGAAGAGTTGACTTTCATAAAACGATGAAAGCCTAGTTAATATAATGTTCATTAATACTTTCACTATGATACATCCTATTGAGATACCTCTGTATGTGTCTGAGGCTTGAGGGTTTGCCTTTCTATTTTTATAATATATTAATGTGTGGTATACCACACTTTTTGGCGATGCATTTCTGATTCCAAACTTCTTTCATAAAATAGAGAAACTTACTGAATTCGGAAAGGAAGTAAGTTATTTTTAAAAGTTCAGCCTCAATGTTGAGTGATGTTTTATTATTCTTTAGTTCCTTAGTTTTTTAATAGCTTTCTTAATTTCCTCATCACTAGGTTCGTTATTGTTTAGGTTTGGATACAGACATTGGAATGATTGGATGAATATATGTTCGATGTGTGTAGGCATCTTAAGCTTAGTGTTGTCAAGGTTAAAATGTGACTCAGAGTATTTTTTGAGACCAGGACATTTCTTCTGTAGCGGTTTTAATTTTATACTATTATTGCGATTTTTCGCTTTTCTCTTCATTTTAACACATTCTCTATGCTGCTTGGCTTTATTAATTTCTTTTTCAATTTCCCAAAGATCCTGGTTTCTCAAAGAATTACGTAGTCTTTTTTTTATTTTCTTTGTTATTTGTTTGCTATTTCTCTTCCATTTTCCTCTTCTCTTTCTTTCTTCTGTGAATTTTTCAACTCAGAATTGTATCTTTTTCCTTTTAGGTATTATTGGTATGGCATCACGTGCCACGGTTACCGACGATATGATAACATTATTTGCCTCCTCTATGCGTTGATCAAGATTTACTTAGATCAATTTGGACTCTAGTTTATTAAGGAATTCTAAATTTACTCTTTCATTTTTAAGGGCTTCGATGCCTCGCTGTTTCTTTTAGTTTATGTGGGCGACAGCGAGCTCTTATGTTGTATAGTGTTCTCAGTTTAGTTACAAGTCGTCTGTAATCGGATTTCAAGTCGATGCATACTCTAAAACAAGGGTCGGCAACCTACGGCCCGCGGGCCGGATCCGGCCCGCGAAGGCATTTTGACCGGCTCGCGAGCCTGATTACCAATGACTCTATTTTTAACATGAGAGACGAGGCTTTCGAATTAGACTATCTGCCAGTTATCTTTCATGAGACTTATTTTACCAAGTTGTGTTGCCTACGTTTAATGTCAAATAATGGATACATATTTGTTATGACCCTTGGCTACATTAAAAGATAACAGAAGCGAAGGAACGTTAAAGTGAAAGAAGTCAGGGAGGGACTGACATGCGAGGTAGCAGAAATCTAAAGACAGTTAAACATACGCACATTATACATACATGCCTCATGAATGTGTGGATGTTACCGCATGTGTACGTACGTAAGTGTATATGTTTGCAACTATTTGTACTTGTATGTATGGGTATATGTGCTTCGTTTTTGTTTGATGTGTGTGTGTGTGTGTGTGTGGTTCGTTTGTGAAACAATTTTTAATAACAGTTTCAAACATATACGTCATAATTTCATCCGTTTCACTTTGGTTGATTTTTTTCACTTTGAAGTATTTTGACGTTCCTTGAGGAAAAGTAATTTTTGTTAGGTGTTTTTTAATTTTAGATTTTCTTTTGTTTATTTTCATTATGGTTTTAAATATTTAGGTTTTCAGGGGTCTGCATATGTAATTTTCCTTAATTTTTCATTAATGGCCTTCGTCCGGCCCGCGACCCGTCATTTATAACACGATCCGGCCCACGGGGTTGAATGAGTTGCTGACCCCTGGTTTAAGTAACAAAATCTGTCGGATTAATAATAAAAAAATGCATCAGAAATTTAGAAACAGTAATAAGTAAAATGAAATAATTTTTCTTTTTGTCTTTCACATTTCCAGAATTGATGAAAGTCAAGTTGCTCAGTATCTACCTCTGACCCATGTGCTGAATTCTCTCTTTGAATTTTGCCATGAACTATTTGGAATCTCAATTAAGGTATGTGCTTCAGAAACAAGACAAATGTTTATCGGCTGAGATATCCAAAGCGATATCCACTGAGTCAAAATTTTTCATTAATGGCCTTATAACCCGATCCGGCCCACGGGGTCGAATGAGTTGCCGACCCCTGCTCTAAAACCTGTCACAAACTGCCTAATCCAACAGTCTGAGATGCTGAAATCTTTTTATTTCATTATCTGGATTATACCATATGATGCTGTGTTTTATGGGGTGATTAAACCGTGTGTTAATGATGGTGCATTTCTATTTGTAACAATAGCCTAGCAAGAGTCCTCCATTGCACCTTGGGGATTCCGTTTCAAAGGGTGGGTCTCTTCTTACCATCAAAGTAGCAGTGACGTTTTAAAATGTTTGAGCTAGAATTAAAATCTCCTATATGCACAGTTTTCGATGGGGGTCAACTATACAAATTTTATTTAATCATTTGTAGTGTTTTTATTTTTTTCCGAAACAGCGTTCTTTTCCGTTGGGGTGGCATCAGCTGATATCACTCTTGGGTCTTACAGACATGAACAATAATGTCGGCAGCCATCAGCCTTTCAGACTGGTGTACAATAATATCTATTACAATATCTGATGATTTGCGTATTGCAATTCCAATTCTATGTTGTCTTTTTTCCTTGTGACCAGTCCAAAATAAATATTATCCCAAATACGCAATTGATTCACAACCAGTTCGACACACTTCTTACATCAACGTTAGCTTCCTTGCATTCTTCTGTTCTATTTTCAATTTGAAGAAATTTTTAAGTTTACATTTTGTAGTCAATCTTTTTAGATGACGTTGATAAGTGATGTGGCTAACTAGACCTTTCCTTACCACTAGAAGATTTTTCGATCTCAGCCTGGTGTGTCACCGAGGGCCGTGTCCCTTGGTAACACGTGTGACGGACGATACTGTATTTAGTTATATTTTTAGTCATTCTAATAATGTCAAAGTGTTTAGTTTTATATCAGAATTTCTATCTCCTAGGTAGATGACCACTGAAATGTCTATTGAGCCTTATCTACCTATTTGGTTTTATATCAAAGTTTAATTTCTCCTAGATTATATCCCTTCACCATGATTGAGGGTTCTTAGTTCACCCACATATAAAGAAACATGTTTTGGGAATTGATAGTGGAGTTTTTTCCTCTTTCCCTTCTCCACGGTGATTTTATTGCGACACAACCTCTAGTTAGTTGGCTGTTAGCTCATCAAGAGTTCTTCTTTCCTTTGATAGGACTTATTAACAACCCACCTCAGCCTAAATAGGAATGGGGTGCCACTTTGGTCACCTACAATTCAACAGTAGCAAGTTTTAAGTCAAAATTAAAAAGGTCATTTTTCTTTTATTCTTCTCTTTTTTACTCACCTTTCCTACGCGACATGAACAATTCAGGATCAAAAAATATAATAAGTAATATATGGATGTGTAGAATAGATAGATAGATAGATAGATAGATAGATAGATATGAAGACATTGAGATAGATAGATAGATAGATAGATAGATAGATAGATAGATAGATAGATAGATAGATAGATAGATAGATAGATAGATAGATATGAAGACATTGAGATAGATACATAGATAGATAGATATGAAGACATTGAGATAGATAGATAGATAGATAGATAGATAGATAGATAGATAGTATTTGTAAGTTTTCCCTGACGTGGCTGTTATTGTGAGTAAAGGCTTTTTTGGCGCTACTAGTTATGCAACGATGTCTTCCTAATGTGATAACTCGCTTACTTTCTTCCTATTATTATATAACAGTGATGAGACATTTTGTGATGACATCTGTATATGCGATAAATTTCAGCAAGCATTGAATATATTCGTTTCTAGGAGGCATTTAATTGATCTGACCATTAGCGGCTTCAGCCATGTTCATACGCTCAGATGTCCGAAATGAACCAATGAATTCGATATAAGGACATGATGGATTCCATTGGTGAATGTTGACAGACTAAGATACACTATGTCAGTAAGGCCGAAAGTATGGGGTACCCAGTGAAGATCGAACTCACTAATCAGTTGTCACTATTCTAGCGAGACAAGCTTGCTAAACATTACACTGCATCGAAGTGCATGATGGTTTCTAAGCGTAGTTTAGATGTGGCACAAGGCCGAAAGTATGGGGCACCGAGTCAGGGTCAAACTCTCTATTCAGACGTGGTTAGCGACACAAGCTTACTAAGCACTTCGACGTGGTGTAATACTTAACAAGCTTGTCTCGTTAACCATTACATCACGTCAAAATGCCCAAAATATTTTTGTATGCGACACAAGAGCGAAATTATGGTACCGCCAGTGAGAATCGAACTCACTATTCAGTCGCAACTAATTCAGCAAAACAAGCCTGCTAATCATGTCGAAGTGCACAATGATTTTATAAATGTAGCTTAGATATAACACATGGCCGAAATTATGGCACACTCAGTGGGGATTGAACTCACTACTTCATCGTAACTTCTCTAGCGAGACAAGTTTGCTAAATACTACACCACGCCCAATGGATTTTAAAGCGTAGCTTAGATGTTGCACAAAACGGATAGTGTGGAGCCCCAGTAAAGATCTAGAAAATTGGTATGATAGTTACAAAGAAAGAAAAATGGAAAATAATTCGTAAGATAGATATAAAGAATAAAAGATGAAAAAATAACAACGAATCAAAAAGAAACGAAACGAAACGAAAAGAAAAGAAATGAAAGAATCGATAAGATAGGTTGAAACAAAATCAAGACGAAGAGAATCAACTCGAATGATTTGAAGAGAATTAATCCCGTGCTTTTATTACGTGATTTTATCTAAAACTCCAGATGAAGCCAACGTAAGGAAAAAGCAAATCTCTTGTTCTGTTCCGTGCTTAGTCATTTTATTCAGGATTTTAAATCTGTTGGCGGGCGGGGATGGAGACCAAAGACGCCTTATGTCGAAACATTTCTTTGGGAATTCCAAATGTGCCGACAATGTTCTCTCCAGATTCAAATCCTTAATAACTGGGGCGCTAAAAAGCGCAAGTTTTTAAATAGCTCTACAGTTCATTCTCTCATGCAATACATTTAGCTGCTCAATTCTACTTCATTCAAATGCTGCTTTTCTTTCTCGCCTCTTCTTTCTTTTCGTCTCATTCTCGATTCTTCTTCGTCTGCGTTCTTTTTCTTCTTCGTTTTTCTTCTTCATTGTCTTGTAGTTTGTCCTTTCCTCTATTCACCGATTCTTCTTCTTCTTCTTCTTCTTCTTTTTCTTCTTCTTCTTTTTCTTCTTCTTCTTTTTCTTCTTCTATTCTTTCCTTTATTCACTGATTATTATTCTTCCCCTACTTTTCTTATGTTTTCTTCCTCTTTGTTCATTTCCTTCTTCTTATATCTTTTCCTCTATTCACTGATTCTTCTTCTTCTTCTTCTTCTTCTTCTTCTTCTTCTTCTTCTTCTTCTTCTTCTTTCCTTTATTCATTGATTACTATTCATCTCCTACTTTTCTTTTTTTCTTCTTCTTTGTTCATTTCCTTCTTCTTATATCTTTTCCTCCATTCACCGATTCTTCTTCTTCTTCTTTGTTCATTTCCTTCTTATTTTGTCCTTTACTCCTATTTCACAATTCTTAGAATATATGTACTGGAATTCGAACCAAAACAGTGATGGCACGTATAGGAGACAGAATTAAACAAAGAATATGCTGCGCTAGTTTTTCTCAACACCTCAAATTGCTACAAAACCAAAAAATTAACCCGAAAGCACGGGCCATGTTCTTAAATAGGCTCGTCATGTAGAGACTTTCATCTGGATAGCACGTGTGACACCAAAACCCGTTCAGAAATATCTAAATTGTCATCAACTGCATACAACCACTTTCTCAAACCAATGGCTAAAAATGATTTTGAATGAGTGAAGCTTGCAGAGCTTCACGAAGACCATATCTCTTCGGATCATATGGACTGGCGCTACAGAATCACAAACAAAGAACAGTACCAAATAACAAAAAACACATCACTTGACAACTTCCAACAACAGCGATAACTAAAATGGATATCACCTGTAACTCGAAGAGAAAATAATGGCATAATGAAGATGTTGATATTCCACACTACTTCAAACAAAAGGTTAGTAAGGAAAGCCCCATCAATACTGGTTAATTTTATAACAGCTACTGTATGTGAAAAACCTACTTTCTTGGAACATTATTTGAAGAGAATGATTTTATAAATTCCAACCGAATGTGCACTGGCTGCTCTGTCAATGAAGGCAAAATGTTTCCTTGTAGGGAAACGGGTAATATTAACATTACCTTTTCCTCTTCCTTATCTATTTCCTTTGATTTTTTTCTTACTCTCTTTTCTGCTTGTTGCTAATCGTGTTATAATTAAGAGAAGGCAACTTATTAATAATTCACAGACAAGCGTTCGTCCTGGTACAAGCAGTTGAAGACAGCAGCAGCAGCCTAACGTTGTCATGGCAACACAGTGAATCAATAAATAGATAAGGCAAGATGCTATCATTAATGTTAGTTTCCATTCAAGTCTCTTCTTTCTTTTCGTCTTCTTTCTTTCTTTCTTTCTTTCCCATTCCCTTATTTATTTATTTCACACTAACTTCTTTCTTTCATTCTTTCTTTCTTTCATATTCCCTTTTTCTTTCTTTCACACTACCTTTTTCTTTCTTTCACACTACCTTTTTCTTTCTTTCTTCCTTTCTTTTTCTTTCTTCTTTTTTTTTTTCTTTCTTTCTTTCTTTCTTTCTTTCTTTCTGTCTTTTCACTCTTTTCTTCTTTCTTTCGTTAATTCGTTTTCTTTTTCATTTTTTTCCTTTCTTTCTCTGTTATCCTTTCTTTGTGTCTTTTTTCTTTCTTTTTCTTCTTTTCCTTGTCTTCTTTTTTTTCATTTTCCTTCACCTCCCCTTTGTAGATCGGTCATTTACTTTCCATTTTTTTCTTTCTTTCCTTCTTTTCTTCTTTATCTTATTTTTCATCTTTCTTTATTCCTCTTTTATTTATTTTTATTTAATTTCCTTTATTCTTTCTTTTCTTTGTCTTTATTTCTTTCTTCCTTAGTTTTCTTTGTCTTCTTTTTTCTTCTTTCTTTCTTTGATTTTTTTGTGTTTTTCCCTTTTTTCCCTTTTTCTTTCTTCATATTATTTTATTCAATATGAATAAAATATTTTATTCATATTATATCAGTTTATATATATTATGATACGACTTATCCTTATCTGTATCATATATAATGCCTCAGCTTACGGCCATATCACGTTGAAATACCGGTAAGTAATATCTTGCCTGGTCAGTACCGAGATGGGTGACCTCTTGCGAACACAATGTACTGTAAGATTGGATGTGTGGGTCGTGTAATGGATAACGGCTAGAAATCGGAAAAGTGAGTTCCAATTCCAGTTGGGTCCATTATAATTCAATTACGCGCAAATACCTTTGGAAAAGATATGAATTGACCTTTTCTCCCCCGGCTATGGGTTAATTAGTAGGATTTGTACCAGTAAATCATTATTATCCCCACAAAAGATCTTGTATTCTAAAAATAATTTCTGGCTTTAAATAACCTATAAAAGATTAATAAACCGTAAAAAAGACAAATCAATCAATATATAATGCACAGTAAATATAAACTTATATACAAATTTATATGAATCTGAAAAGAACAAAATGTCTAAAGAAGTGGCCGAAAGCGCTTGGCGGAATAGACACTACAGACATTTTTTACATTTGCTTACCCACACCAAAGAGAAAAATTTAAAAATACTTTAAAAAATCAATAAAAATTCATTAAATTTTCCTTTTGTTTGTCATATTCTACAGAACATGCTTGAAGGAAAGGTTTGCTCTCTCTCTCTCTCTCTCTCTCTCTATATATATATATATATATATATATATATATATATATATATATATATATATATATATATGAAGAAATATAGTCTTTAGGTGTGCTATATTTATGGGATAAAGTGTTCAATATCAAAGATAGAGCGTGTGTAAATACAAAAGTGAACATAGGAGTCAAGTCTTAGAGGCGACAGTCTGTTTCATGCTAGATGCAATCGTGAGGCCCTGACGATTGCGTCTAGCATGAAACACACTGTCGCCTGTAAGTGTTGACTTCAATGTTCACTTTTTATGTTACGGCGGTGGCAAGGGGACTTAAACCGAGATGTCAGGTTAGAAGCAATAACATTGCAGATTTTTCTTTGAATTTTATCAAATCTAACTCTAAACCAGTAAAAGACTTAATATAAATAATAATGAACTAAAACTTGAAGGAGAAATTTACATATTTACTTGTAGTAATTGCCGCAACAAATGCATAGGAGAAACCTCAAGGAATTTAAATAAAAGATTATATGAGCACAAAAGGAAATTTTTACACAGACATTCTTCTTTGCATTTCATCAAATCTACTTCTAGAACAGTAAAAAGCTTTATACAAACAAAATAATAAGCTAAAACTTAAAAGAGGAATTTACTTCCTCATTGTAATAATTGCCGTAATAAATTCATAGGTGAAACCTCAAGGAATTTACATAAAAGATTATATGAACAAAAAAGGGACATTTTACAAAACAACACATCAAATATATTAGTTGTTCACTGTAATGAGTTTAATCATAATTTTGATAGAAAAAAATTCTATTCTAAATACAAGAGAAGACAATTTACTAAGATAAAATAATATATTATATGCTTTCATTGCAACATCATGCACGGTAAATTTACGACCAAGTTCTTACATTTCATCTTTCTAGAGAGATCTATTATCACAATGTGAGATTTTTAATAATAAAAGAGATAAAAAATATAAACAAAAAAGAAACTAAATGAAATAGACAAGACAATATACCGAAAATACATATTTCAAACAAATTAAATAAATTTAAATTTAAAATTTCAGCGTCCCATCTCCTTCCTTACATGTGTAGTCGTATCAGCGTAAATATCTCATCAGTTCGATGAAGTCCTACCGAACGAAATGTGTCATACTAAAAGTTTTTTTCCATTTACCATAGATTTTTCTAATATATATATATATATATATATAATGAATACAGAATCCTTAAAAATCCATTCAGGTGATAGTTTATTTCGTGGACTCAGACTTCCATCTCTTCAGACCGAATTTTACAAAATAAATGGAGTTCAATTTATTCAGACACAAAGAAAAGAAATGAAAAAAAAAGGAGAGAAAAGACAAAAAGAAAAAGTTTCAATAATAAAAGGGGAAATTTAAAATAAAATGGAAAGAAAGACAGAGATTTCAATATAAGGTTTTTTTGTGGGGAAGAGAAAGAGAGATAGACAAGGGGAGGGGAAAAGGAAAAAGAGTGAGAGAGGGAAAAAAGGAATTAAGCAAGTCGCCATGGTGACCCAGAATATATTTTATTCGACGGACTTGACAAGTTAAAAATAAGATGGAAAAAGGGAGTGAATATTTTAAAATATATACATTAAAATGTCTTGTCATTTTAAGCAGCGAAACAAACCATCGTCATCGCATTATAACCGTCACAATTACTCATATATATATATATATATATATATATATATATATATATATATATATATATATATATATATATACGCATTTTTTCTGTGTTTGTTCGTGTCTGGATGTTTTAAGGAAACTGGTGATATTTTTCTTTAGTCTTTTAATTTTTTTTTTTTGTTAAGAATAAAGTCTAGTTTTTCTTATTGTAGTTGGTCTTATTTAGGATAACAAAGTCTTGAATTCATGACATTTACAATTTTTTTTTTATTATTTCCTGCAAGCTTGCTTCAAAGCTCTGTGAAAGAGATGGGTTCGTTTCTGTAATGGTATATATTTTTATGTTTTATTATATATATATATATATATATATATATATATATATATATATATATATATATCCAAGTATATAATTGGTATATACGGAATGAATTCAATAACCAACAATTACTATTCTTAAAAGCGTGCTCAATACAAAGTAGAGCAGATATAATTATTTTTTATAAAAAAAATTTATAACATAAGTATGTTAAAAAAATCACTACAAAAATAGCCATTTTGTTTCAACACACTCTGTGTCTTATCAAGTGATGATGTTATCCTGTTTTTCTTTGCATAATATATAATGAAACTATTATCAAATTATATGATTAATATATATTTTTATTGATATTTATGGTTTTGGAATTTTCGTTTTAATATATTAAATAATATTATTTTTAACCATTTTTATCTTTGTATATTTGCTCCCTTAAGTTATAATTTAATAAGTGGTTAGCATTTATTTAAGTCTGAAATATTTATTGGTTGTGATATCTGATTGTCTATGTCATTGTCTGCGGATGTATGTATGTGTATCTATCGGTGTCTATGTGTATGTAGAGTGTATTCACATTTAACTCTGTGTGTATAAGTGTTGGTTTCACGTCTCCTTTTTCATAAAGGGCTGTGGAGATGTTCATGTCTCGCCCCCCCCTTTTTTGTGTGTGTGTGTGTCTGTGTGTGTGTGTGTGTGTGTGTGTGTGTGTATCTAATTATGTCTGGGTGCTTATGTATTATAATCTGATTGTGTTTTTGTTGTTTTGTGCGTGAGTTTAAGACCACATGCACACACTTTAAAATAAAAAAGGAAAAGAAAGGGAAAAGAAAAATATACATGTATTGTCAAATGACCGGATATATTGTAGCGTCTTGTCGAACGTAATTTCAATGAAGAAATGAATTGAATAAACATATATTTTTTCTTTTCTCAATAATTTTGTAGTTTTTAAACTTAATAGTGATTAAATTTGGATTTTAAAATTGCCAGTTTTTAATTTTAATATTAAATTTTATCATATAATTTTATAATTATTGGTTAGTATAACTTATTTTTAATATTACACGTATTTAAAGATCTGAATAGCTATTATAACATGATTTCGTTGTCAAGCTTTTGAATCTTTCTATACTTCGTTTTTGATTAGTTATTCTAGCTTTTGTAACAATGTTTCCCCCTAGTGTAGGATCGTTAATTAATCTGAAACTTTTAAAACCATTTATTTTATTTTCAACATCATCACTTGATAAGACACAGTGTGTTGAAACAACATGGCTATTTTTGTAGTGATTTTATAACATACTTATGGGTATTTTCTAATATATAAGCAAGGACTTAAGACTTCGGATTCTGGTTCAAAGAATTTTTAAAATTAAAAGCTCTACATGTTATTTTTACTTTTACTTTATTTTTTCATACAGGTCTTGGGCACTTTTTATACTACTGTTTTCTGGTCTGATTCAACTCTGACCGTTAACCTTATATATATATATATATATATATATATATATATATATATATATATGATTGGTATCAATAAAGAATAAAGAAAAAGAGAAAACTTGGACTTTATCGAGGCAAATATAAGGATTTTATTTTGCACCAAAAGTATAAATATTATTTTTCAAATTTTTGATTTAAGAAAGGCTTACAAACATTCATCAAGCCAAATAAAAAGTCGACGTATATCATGGAGGCGGCTAAGTGACGTAATTTAATAAACAAAACTGAGAAAATTATGCTTTCTTAATTTTATTTTTTTATAATGTAATTATTATTTATATTATTTTAACTTTGGATTAATTTATGGTCTGGTACCCTCGCAGTTCATCTCGAGGTACTTGACAAAATCCAAATACAGATATGCAATGTGATCGCTCCTGACTTGGAGTCTCACTGACGTAATATCAATTCCCTCTGTCTTTTCTATAAACATTTTCATGAAATCTGCTCTGATGAGCTTCTTTTTTTTTTTTTTTTTTCCACTGGTGCCCCGACTGCATGAATTTTAGCGTGTTACTAGGTTGGCATCTAGGTTCTACCTTTTACTGTCGAAACAGTTAAATGTAATTGCCTCTTCTATTCCAGTAGCTTCTTCTGTCGCACTTCCCAACAGTGTAACTCCCTTCCTCTTACTTGCTTCTCTGATAACTATAATCTTCAAAAATTTAAATGTAATGTCAATCGACATCTTCTGACGCCTTGATCCCCGTTTTTCTTTTTATCGTTCTCCGTTCTTCGTTTTATTCTTTCCTCAACCCCCCCTCACTATGTCCAGTATTTTCCCATACTTTCGCTCTCCGTAGCCCCCTTACGTAATAATAGCATTCCCGCCTTGCTTGGGATGATTTTTTTTTTTAAATTACTGTTTTGATTTAAATTTTTTAACAATTTTCGTAATGCATGTTTGCTTGGGAAAGCCGGTAATTCTTTCTGGAAAGGAGATATTTGAAAAATCCGGACCGAAGATTTGTATTTTGATAAGATTCGATAATGGCACTCTCGAGAATGTTCCGTTTAAGTAACTTTCTCTTTTAATAAGTGTTGCATTCTTTAGAGCAATGCTGTGGTTGAATATATTTCTATGTATGATTCGTGCATTTGATAAACTTTCCTGTATAAAATCCGTTCTGCGTTCCTAGTTTTTTGTTTAATTTCTGCAAGTTTTCCCCAATGTAGAATGCTAACGTCCTGCAGTGATATGGCACATAGGAAAAGAATATTAACCAACCGATATTGGTAAAATTTTCAGAATAAATATATATATATTTTATTTTTAAACAAATCTTAAAATTATGAACCGTAGAAACATATATTTGATTAACGCAATATACCTAAATTATTTTATTGTTTTACATGTTAATATGGACTCCTTGACAATCTATCACCTTCATTAGTTTTTCCTTCTTAAATTTTTATATTGTTTTGTACTTTAACATTTTTTGCAACAGTTTCATCTTTTCTTTAAGATTTCTTCCCTTGAATATTGCTTTTCAGACTCGGAAACATCTCTTTTGACGAAGGATCACTGCTAGATTAATAATTGGAAAGGTTGTGAACTATTCCATTGGTTTGATTTGTTTTGTTTTACAGCATATCAACCTCGATGGGTTATTTAATGCCGAAAAAATTTTTATTGCTGGTAATATTTTTTTCAAAAATGTATTGCTGGTAATATGTTTTTCTTCAAAAATCTATTTCTGGGAATACTTTTTCTTCAAAAATCTATTTCAGAAAATATTTTTCCTTCAAAAAATCTATAGCTGGTGAAAAAAAATTTTCTAAAAATTTATAGCTGTTTGTATTGCTGATAATAAATTTTCCTTCAAAAATTATTGCTGTTAATAATTTTTTACAATGTATTTCTGGAATTAAAGCTTATTTTTACACTTTCATAGTATTTTGACACAAGTTTGGGTGTTAACTATTTGCCCATAGCTGGGACCCTAACAGGTGCTACCCCCCCCATATCAGGTTGGACCTGGGAACACCAGCAATTAAGAGGTAGTTCCACGCTCCTCGAAACATCCTGATCAGAGACCTTGCTGTTGGACGTAGCTTATCGTCTTACCCAGGACGCGGATGTAGTTTACCGTCTTACCCAGGAGATGGAGGTAGTTTATCGTCTTACCCAGGACGCGGATGTAGTTTATCGTCGTACCCAAGACGCGGATGTAGTTTAGCGTCGTACCCAGGACGCGGATGTAGTTTATCGTCATCTCCAAGACACGGATGTAGTTTATCGTCTTACCCTGGACACGGATGTAGTTTATCGTCTTACCCAGGACGTAGATGTAGTTTATCGTCATAATCAGGGCGGACCATTCCATTAATTTGAAGTCTTTGAGACACTGTGTCTAAATGTCTTCATGTTTACTAAAGAACTGCATATTTTGCACATTCGCGTGCAGGTTTTCTATGTGGGAAATGAGCGAACGCATATCTATAAAAAGGGCATAGACAATATTTTCATAGAAAGACATTTTTTGAAATTAAGCAAAAAAGGATTTTCCATTTCTATTCTGAATTTTTATCTATAAGCATTTTTTCCCATTTCCTCCAAAATGCACTCAAACTCTTTTAGCGCCATATCGACGAATGGCTTTACTGCCTTGTTTCGTTGAAATGATTAAAAACAAAGTATTGACAAAATTTATATTAAGCTTAGATAAAGTCTTTTCAATTCTAGTTGTGATAAAATTTATTGGTGATTCGTTGGTTTTGTCATGGTTCACTCTTATATTTACGAGCCCTTTCTTTCTCATTGACTAGGAAATAGTTAGGATATTGTGGTAGCTTGAAAGTATTTTCAATATACTTCTCCTTGTCATGTAAAGATTGAGGACTACAAATTCTAAAAAAAAATTCCACTCTGTTACAGTTTTTTCTTTAATTCTTCGAAAGCATTCTAAAGCATTTTTTGGTGTGCAAAATTTGTCTTTTTGAAACTCCTATTTACTGGCACCTGATACTTTGAATGGATGCCAATAAACAATGGTACTTTTGTATTAATCTATATCTATAAAAAGGCAGGAGGTGTGTGTGTGTGTGTGTGTGTGTGTGTGTGTGTGTGTGTGTGTGTGTGTGTGTGTGTAACGAATGCACGGCCGCAATTTTCGACGGATTTGCACCAAAATTTACATGCACATGCACCAAGTTAGCGGGGAGGCCAACACCGACCTTGCATTTCCCAACTCCTATCGATAGTGGAAATAATTGATTTTTTCATGCTTCTACGGCAGTTTTCATGTAGTTTGCGGCCATTTTCTACTAGCCAGGGTGAGAGCCTATAGCTGGCTGCCACGAATAGGCAGGAAGATTCTATTGTCCAGCGTGAGAGCCAACAGCTGACTGACACGAATGTTAACTAACATGCTAGAATGCAAAAAAAATCGATAGCTGCATTCGTCACAAGTGAGAAAAATTTAAATCTGCATGGCACTTTACTCTATTGGCTCATTCGCTTGCTTAAACTCAACGTTGATTCTGATTCCACAGAACTGGGTTGGGTGTGAAAAAGTATTTGTTGTTAACATTCTTTTTTCATTCGTTTTTTTCCAGTTACGAGTCCTTTTTTTAAAGCTGATCGTTTTGTGTTCATTTTGTTTAGTTCTTTTTTCGTAACAGATTTAATGTTTAGTATAGAGCTTAGAAAAAATTCGCAGTGTGAGATAGGCAAGAAGTAAGGCATGTAGCAACATCAGCACGGCAAAGGGCACTCCTTTAAAGGCAAGGAAGGGCAAAAATATATTAAGTCAAGTGATAGCGATTGATGTATGAGCCGTACGACTTTTGAATCAAGCACGGGCAACGCCCGGCCATGCTGCTAGTGTTTAAATAAAAAAAAAATCTATTTTCTTAGATCATGAATGAAATGATAATTGTTCAATTTGATCTTTGTTACAAAATTTAAAAATTCTTTGTCATTCTCTTGTTTCATAGTAAACATTCTTGAAAGATTTAAGTAAAAATCAGTGTCTTTGCACAAAATTTAAACTGGAATCATTGAGTATTATCTATGATCTGATTTAACAATCAAAAATATTTAAATTAAATATTTAGACCTGAATAAAACAAATACAGTATTGTAAATTTTCATAGAATTTAGGAAACCTCAAAAAAATCAATAGATTTTGGTGAAACTATATGGATTTGATTTCTATGAATATAAAAGAATTTCTGTAAAGAATAGAATGAAGATTTATGTTTAAAAATGCTTCTTTTTGTCATATCTGTTTCTGTTTATGGCATTTTTTTTCTATAATGGCATACAGTTTTTCTATACTATAAATTGTATTCTGCATTTTTCATGAGAAACATTGCAATGGCTGGATAGATAGATATGAACAGATTTAAATAAACAGATAATGGACATATATATATATATATATATATATATATATATATATATATATATATATAAACAGATAATGGACATATATATATATATATATATATATATATATATATCCATTATCTGTTTATTTAAATCTGTTCATATCTATCTATCCAGCCATTGCAATGTTTCTCATGAAAAATGCAGAATACAATTTATAGTATAGAAAAACTGTATGCCATTATAGAAAAAAATGCCATAAACAGAAACAGATATGACAAAAAGAAGCATTTTTAAAAGTAAATCTTCATTCTATTCTTTACAGAAATATATATATATATGTCTGTGTGTGTGTGTGTGTGCTCACGCGCATATACATATATATATATATATATGTGTGTGTGTGTGTGTGTGTATGTGTGTAATGAAATGGATTAAGTCCGACAATTATTTAATATATTTTGTGCTTATACGTTATTTTTATAGATACATATAAATACAAGATATATTAGATAAATAGGTTGTCATTGTTTGCGTTAAGTTACGTTTCGTGAGCAGGTATGATAGATCGAGAAAAATCGTCTAAGTCTGTGTGTTTAAAGGCACGTCAGATCAAATGACGGTTTCTGTATAGGTATAGAGGTTCGAATCCTGCCGGAAACGCATATTTTCTACGAAATTTCTCGAACATTCAGGCCAGTAAAACTAATTAATAACGTTTAATTAAAAAACAAAGCATCTACTTAAATAAATTATATCTATAAAAATAACGTATGAACTGAAAAATATATATATATATTTATATCTAGGAAATGGATTAAATCCGACATATTTTTCATTTATTTTTTAAACGTTATTTTAAATTCATACTCATATTTGAGTAGATGCTTTGATGTTATTTTTTTTCAACAATATATTTAATTATTTACATCAACCGGCCTGAATCTTTGAGAAATCTTGTTAGAAAAATAACCACCCTCCAGTAGTATTCATTTGATCTGTCGTGCCTTGACTATTCGATCACGTAGGACCTCTTGATCAAACAAAGCCCAAATAATGCTTTTGAACATATACATTTCCCGATTCTCGAAGTATACATATCTGCACTGTTTCGCATCTTAACGGAAACAAAGACAGTTTTTAGGAAAATGGATGAAATCTGACGTTTTTTAAATTTATTTGTTTAAACGTTATTTTAAATGGATCCCAATATTTGTATAGATGCTTTGTTTTTATTTATTTATTTATTAAATAGTATACTTATTTATTTACACCTACCGTTCTGAATATTCAGGAAAGCGTGATAGAAAAATATGCGCTCTTCGGCAGGATTTGAACCTGCGTCCCGTACGGAAAACTGTCATTAGATCTGCCGCGCATTAGATCGGCTCGGCCACTTAAACCTGATATGCATCAGATCTAAGATAGATAATGAGCATACTGACATAGATAGATAGATAGATAGATAGATAGATAGATAGATAGATAGATATGAAGAGATTGAGATAGAAAGTTACATATAAACAGACATAGATAGATAGATAGATAGATAGATAGATAGATAGATAGATATGAACAGATTGAGATAGAAACTTACATATAAACAGACATAGATAGATAGATAGATAGATAGATAGATAGATAGATAGATAGATATGAAGAGATTGAGATAAAAAGTTACATATAAACAGACATAGATAGATAGATAGATAGATAGATAGATAGATAGATAGATAGATATGAACAGATTGAGATAGAAACTTACATATAAACAGACATAGATAGATAGATAGATAGATAGATAGATAGATAGATAGATAGATATGAACAGATTGAGATAGAAACTTACATATAAACAGACATAGATAGATAGATAGATAGATAGATATGAAGAGATTGAGATAGAAAGTTACATATAAACAGACATAGATAGATAGATAGATAGATAGATAGATAGATAGATAGATAGATATGAAGAGATTGAGATAGAAAGTTACATATAAACAGACATAGATAGATAGATATGAACAGATTGAGATAGAAAGTTACATATGAACAGACATAGATAGATAGATATACAGATATACGACTCGAAGATGTCGACATTGACATAAAATCTTATTCAATGTGCACTCGTCTAGAAATTAACTACCCCAATCCGCTTGAAAGAATCGATGCAAGAAACGAATAACGACATTATTTCTATAAAATATGCATTTCTTTTTCCATGGTGTAGTGAAGCTGAACCATTGTCTCTGGTAATGTGTTCGGCAATTTTCATAAAATACAAATCAGTAAAACAGAAGCTTTCTAGCTCCTTAAAAACGAATTACTTCACCTTATTTTATTTTCGTCTGAAACTAGGACATTATAATACATATATATCCCAGGACACCTCGACGTGGTGTACTGGTTAGAAAGCTTGTCATGCTAGATCAATTACGGACTGAGTAGTGAGTTCGATCCTCACTGGCTACCCTTGTGCCACATATAAGCCGGGCTTAGGGAATCACTATAACACATATCCCGTATTATATCGTTTACAGAATCCAACCGTTTCATTTGTCTTCTGTATGGTCCGACATTGATTCCTAAACGCATGCAGGGAGTATGAAACGCCTTTTATATTAAGAGTTGAGGACACAGCCGGAACAAAATATCGGTTACTGCGTAATAGTTTTAATCGAATGGACTCACAACAAAGTCTCTGTGACCATATGGTTGGCTCGCACACACGCGCACACACGCAAATGTCAACAGAGTCTGTCTGTAGAAAAGAGAGTTCTTTTTGTAAACAATCTCTGGATAAAAACCGAAAGACTTTATTAAGAACCGACGTTTTATTTTAGATATTATTATTTTATTTCCTTTGATTTCTGATGTGTACTCATTTCTTTCCGGGTCCGCCCAGAGACCTAAGGTTAGAAATGGCATCATGACATTTTCCACTGACAAAAAATATATTTTACAGAGACAATGCTCTTCGTAAGGTGTGGGCTGCACACGTGAGAACATTTTTTTTGCATTTCTTTCAGGCATGGGCTTCCAGGGATCCCTTCAATTAGTCTACTGGAATTTTTCCAACCAATCCGAGGGCTCCAACTACAACGGGGATTGTTGATGTTCCCATGTGCCACATTGTTGAGATTCCGATTTCAAGGGTCCTTGTATTTTGATAGCTTTTTGAAGATCTTGAAAGATACATTGCAGCCTGCAGGGACTGCCATATCAATAAGGAGGCACTATAATAATGTCTGAGCGGTTAGATTTGATTGTTCTGGCTGTGTGTATTGTCCCATAATATTATTATATTTATTATTATTCTTGTCATCATCATTATTATTATTAATTTCTTCTTCTTTTTGCCGTGCCCATATCGAACATAGGTGATCATGACTCTTCACAACTTCCTATCTCGTTTGGATCTCACTGTTTTTTCTCACTTTGCTAAGGTTCTTGCCCCACATTCCGACGTCCATTCACACAACCTCGTCAGGTAAGTGACTCGCTGCCTTCTGCTATTTCTTTTGCCCTCACCAGTGAGGATTAAGTTTTCCAATTCCTCCTTCCTATATGTCTAAGGAATTTCATCAGTCTTTTTCCTGGTTCGGAGTTTAAATGTTCTTTCTGTTGCCATTTTTAAGACTCCCTTGTTGCATACTCGCACTATCCATGAAATTCTCAGTATCCTTCTGTTGAACCGCATTTCTTCTGCCTCTAATTTTCTGCTCATCCGTGACGAGATTGTCCATCACTCACCGCCATATAAGAGGATGGATAACAAAAAGCAATTCAGCATACTTTTATTTAAAACAAAAAGATATATATATATATGGACATGAATTTTGTTCTTGTTATCCTCTCCAAGACTCTCATCCTGGGTATGACGATAAACTACATCCACGTCCTGGGTAAGACGATAAACTACATCCTAGTCCTGGGTATGACGATAAACTACATCCGCGTCCTGGGTAAGACGATAAACTACATCCGTGTTCTGGGTAAGACGGTAAACTACATCCGCGTCCTGGGTAAGACGATAAACTACATCCTAGTCCTGGGTATGACGATAAACTACATCCGCGTCCTGGGTAAGACGATAAACTACATCCGTGTTCTGGGTAAGACGGTAAACTACATCCGCGTCCTGGGTAAGACGATAAACTACATCCTAGTCCTGGGTATGACGATAAACTACATCCGCGTCCTGGGTAAGACGATAAACTACATCCGTGTTCTGGGTAAGACGATAAACTACATCCGCGTCCTGGGTAAGGCGATAAACTACGTCCAACAGCAAGGCCTCTGATCAAGAGGTTTTGAGGAGCGAGGAACTACCTCTTAATTGCTGGTGTTCCCAAGTCCACCATGAACCGGGGTGGTAGCACCTGTTAGAGTCCCAGCTATGGGCAAATAGTTAACATCCAAACTTGTGTAAAAATAGGTTTTAATACCAGAAATACTTTGTAAAAAAAAAATTATTACCAGCAATACTTTTAAAAAAATACCAGCAATACAAAGTTATGCTTTCCTTCAAGGAAAAATATTCCCAGAAATAGCTTTTTGAAGAAAAACATTACCAGCAATAAAAATTTTATCGGCATTGAGTAACCCATTGAGGTTGATATGCCGTAAACAAAAACAAAAACCCTCTCCAAGACTCACCGTCAATGTGAAATCCACAACCGAAACTTATGTGATATATTGCGGATATAAATATATGTTTATCCTGAAAATGTTACCAATATCGAGTGGTTAATATTCTTTTCCTATATGTGTCATGTCTATGCAGGAAGTTGGCACTGTACGTTGGGGAAACTTGCAGAAATTAAACAAAAAAGCTATCTATGAATACGGGACGGATTTTATAAACAACAATTGTCTACCGGATTTTAATCATACATAGAAATCTATTCAACCACAACTTTGATCTAAAGAATGCCACATTTATTAAAAGAGAAAGTAACTTAGACGGAACATTCTCGAGAGTGTCACTATCGAAGCTTGTCAAAATACAAATCTAAGGACCGGATTTTTTTTATACCACCTTTCCTGAAATAATTACCTCTTTCCCAAACAAGCACGCATGACGAAAATTGTTAAAAAAAATTTAAAAGCAGTTAAATTCAAAACCTCCTTTTATTTATTTAATTTTTTAAGCATTTCACTCATCCGATAACAGTTCTTACTACCCATAATGCACCATTGACAAGCCGAGCCAAAACAAAGGGCACATTACCTAAATATTGCGTATGAAAGAGACTGTCTGTTGACCTCACTGTCCACTTGGAAGCCCAGGGGAACACCTGCATTTATGGAAAAAGATCTAGAAGAATGGCCATTCAAGACCTCGCGATTTGATATGAAAAACTGACTCAGTTCAAAATTTTGTCCAGAAATACCATAACCTTCCAAATCTTTTTACAAGACCAACATGCCAAATCCTGTCAAATGCCTTTGAGATATCCGAATCAGGACTAAATTTTGATAGACACTTTCAGCAATAATCGTTAAAGCATCAGCAGTTGACCTAGAGAAGTGAAAGCCATATTGCTTATCTAAAAGAAGACCCTGCGATGTGAGATGTTTAACCAAATCAGAGTTGATTAGAGCATCTAGTACTTTACCAAAAGGAGGTAGAACGCTGATAGGCCGATAAAAGAATCAGATAGCGCGCTTGAGTTATTAAAGACTGAAACTGCAGAAGAGGATTTTCAACAAGTTGCAAAGTAAGAAGTTATATCAATTCATTTTTAACCAATACATCCATACATACATTAACACCCCCCATATATATATATATATATATATATATATATATATATATATATATATATTAAGCGTTTCAACCCAAGCAAGGTGGGAAGCCACTAGCACGCAAGGGGTTACAGAGAGTTGGAGCGAGAGCAAATAGGAGTGATAGATGAAAGGTTGAAGAGAAGGATAGGGGATAGATCAAGACATCTGGGGACGTCGATTGACATTATATTTGAATAGTTGGAGATTATAGCTATCAGGGAAACAGGAAAAGGGGAGGGTGCGAGACATGAAGCTATAGGATTAGAAGAGACGGCTACATTTAACAGTTTCGACAGTGAAAGGGTGAGAGCGAGATGCCAGCCTAGTAGAACGCTTAAATTCATGAAGTCTGTGTACCAGCAAAAACAGCTCATCGGAGTTGTTACCATGAAAGTAAAAAGACAAGGGGGAGGTGACGGCACGTCTGTGAGAGAGTGACTGCAGACGAGATGCCAGATCAGGGCCAATTCCATTGCATATATGTGGATGATTATATATATATATATATATATATATATATATATATATATATATTTATATGGATGTTTATATATATATATATATATATATATATATATATATATAAACATTTTTATGATTATACGTTCTTTCATTAGATACAAATATTTAAGTAAATTCTCTGTTTATAATAAACAGTATTAACGACATTTACCGGCCTGAATGTCCGAGAAATCTTCATAGAAAATATGCGTCCTCCGACAGGAATCGAACTCGTATCCTATAAGGAACCGTTATATATTCCTGATTTGCTTTTCCGATGTAGCCACAGAATAGCGTTTCGGTTAGAAAGGTTGATTTTACTGTTTTTAAACTACAATTCTCCATGATTTTTCTCGTACTTTCATATCTGCTCGATGCGTAGATATATATATATATATATATATATATATATATATATATATATATATATATATAATGGACTCTCCCATCGGTTTCGACGTATGAGTATCTGACAGCTTACTTGATTCAGTTATGAAATTTTGTGCGATAATCTTAAGTGGGATTTAAGACACGCTAGTGATTTACAAAGGAGGCCACATATGGAGCAAGTGTGAGGATTGAGAGATGAGATCACTGTTAGATTGACCTTTTAGATCTTGCTCTCGCTTCTTGAAGATTATTCAGACAAGCAAATTGAAAATTTCTGAGTCCACTAAAACACGTTGATCTCCATTTTACCCGCTCCAACGCTAAACGCTCAAGGGTGTTATGTTATATATTGACTGCTGACAAGTTGCTTTTCTGTTTGTCTTTGTATCTTAGTCATGGGCGTCCTACATTCCTGTAGCCCTGATCTACTTGGCTGTACATTAGGATCTTGGGTATCCTGTCATAAGACATTCTCAAGACATGACCAGTCCACCGTAACTGAGACTGTATGAGAAAAGTCTCGATTCCTTCAATATTACACCTGCTAAACAGGTCTACGTTAGACGTCCTATTTTGAAGGTTAACTCCACAGGTTGCACGCATGGAAAACATCTAGCTGGCGTATATGGTACCTGTATGCTCTAGTGACAAAAGTTTGGGACCATATTGAATTTTTCCTATAAAATTAAAAAAATGCATGTCTTTGATAAAAAAAAAAACTTATGTTTTATATTTGCATGCAATTAAGCTATAATTTAAATGAAAACAAATATAAAATAATTATAATTTCAATGAAAGCAAATTTATATTTTCTTTTCTCAAAGAATCCACCAAGAGCATTTATTACTGCAGAGCAAATTCTTGGCATCCTTTGTAAAAGACTTTTGGTGGAAGTGATTCCCAGTCAGTGTGGAAATGTGTAAATAACTCTTGCTTATTCTTAGGCAGTTCAGTTCGAACTTTACGATCAATTTCGTCCCAGACTAGTTCAATTGGTGAAAGATCTGGAGACTGAAAGCGGGGAGTCATTATTTGCAAAATACCTTATCTTTCGCTGATTTTAGATAATTTGTACACAGTTTTGAGCTATGTTTTGGATCTCGTTGCAAAACAAAATTGTGTCCAATAAAAGGACAGCCAGAAGGAATCTCATGCTTCTGCAGTATTGAATGATAATCTTCCTTTCGCACAATGTCTTTAATTTGAACAGTCTCCAGCAATCTCATCTCCAAGACATCCCCAACTCATTACAGCACCACCATCATGCATAATCGGTGGCACAATTCAATTTTCTCTCATTCGTTCGGAAGGAGATCATATGACAAATACACTTCGTTTATTTCCAAAAAACTCAAATTCGGACTCAACAGTCCATAATACATTTTTCCAATCTTCCAGAGGCCAATTCTTCTGTCGTTCCCATTTTAGTCTTTTCAACTTATTTTCCTTTTTTTTAATATAGGTTTCTTAATTGATACACATCCTTTAAGGCCAACAGAAAAAAGTATTCTCTTGACTCATACACATCGTTTAAGGCCAATAGAAAGAAATATTCTCTTGAATAATGCACATCCTTAAGGCCAATCAAAAGAAGTATTCTCTTGAATAATACACATCCTTAAAGCCAATCGAAAATAGTATTCTCTTGAATCATACACATCCCTAAGTCCGATCGAAAGAAGTATTCTCTTGAATCATATACATCCTTAAGGCCAATTTTGAAATCGCTATATTTTCGTATAGTAGATTTTATGCACTTTTGGGAGAATCGGATCCCAAGAGCTTTCTTAGCTTAGTAAATATTTTTCAGGAAATATCAGCTTCAAATTGGTCAATAAACCATCTAGATAAAGGCGTTAGTTAGATCCAGTGACAAGACCCAAAGAGTGTGAGTTCAATACCCGGTTGAGGCAGTGGAGAACTTGGAGAGGGTAATTAACAGGAGATAACTGATAACTGACATCCATTAAACATGACACGTGGAATTAGAACAGTCTACCCCAGTGAGTGAAATAAAGAGTTCAGTTCGACATTCCAACCACCTGAAGAAGGCCGGAGCGTACAACGGCCGAAACGTTGTAATAAATATGCCGACAAAGATGAGGATAATAGTCCGAATAATGTAAATAGTGTACATAATACCTCATCTCAGAAATATAGACAAATATTTAGAAATTATAAAATATAAATGAATAAAATAAATAAATAAAAGAATAAGTAAAACATTAATTTTCAGTTCATTTTTAAGTTGTTCCTATTTTAGCACTTTGATTCGTCATGTGATTGTAGGTAGGATAGAAGGAATTTCTTTTCGTGTCTATATTTGGTTATCGAAACAAATCACAAGTATAACGACAAAATATTCTACCCTAAATCTACTAAACATTTTACAACAGTAGAAAGTACAAATAAAAATGATGAAATAAAATAATAATAAATGAATTAATAATCAAAATAACCAAACATAATGTAAAGCTAAAAACAATGTAAAATATGAGCCACAAACGAAAAAAAAAATCACGCATGGGACAATGACACATGGTTCGAGGATTTTGATCCGAGTACAAATCGGTTACAAATAATTTATTGTCTGTGAAGAGAAAGCAGTCGGATGGTTTGATGACATTCGTCCATTTTAGAATGAAAATGAATGATTTTCAAACATGATAAAAATTATTTTATTGTTTTCATTTTCTCTCCAACTTTTTTTTTCTGGGTGTGATGGAATCTGTTTGCAGTTACAACCTGTTGATACAATGATTTGCGCTTTTCTAGCCGTGACAATGAAAAAGAATATTGGTCCAGGTTAGAAGGTGTCCACTGAAAATTACTACAAATTGTATACAGTTGAAATTAGGATTCTTTGCAAAGATCGATGCTTGGTTTAACTGTGACAACGATATCGGACAGAGACACACAGAGAAGAATTGATTATCAACATAGTCACGAAAGAACTGCGGGTAAGTGCAGACGTCGTAAATGATTAGGAAAGTCAGATACTAACCACCTCTGCAGTCTCCATTAACGAAGCTATCGACTGTTTTTGAATTTTCCTGGAGGAAGCACAAGACGAAGTCAAATGCTATCGTTGGTAAAAACAAAAACAAGAAGGTCATCATCATCAATATTTTTTCTCGCCAAACAATCATCGATCACCGAGTCAATGAACTTTATTGAAATGAACTTAAACGTCTTCTGTGGACACAGTGCACTTCCTGTTCACGTGTGGGAAGCTATATTTTTTCTATAATTTCGTCACGATTCCTTGCATTGTCAATTCCATATTTTTATTATTTGAACGAGAAATAATGTAATTTTATTTGTAAAAGAAAATATCACAATTTTTGAAGCAATATCTTATTTTACTACGTATTTTCTTCATATTTGAATGGATTTCATTCATTTTAGCGCTACATTTTACCATCTTCAATATGTGGTCATTATTTGCATTGAAATCAGTTATCCTAACAAAACACTATCTAAAACTCTCGTCCGGATCACAACTGTTCTATTATACATACGTACATTATATATATATATATATATATATATATATATATATATATATATATATATATATATATGTTCTCTTACTTTAAATGTTCCATTTAGTGTATACACGTGTTCTTCTGACTTGCGCATTTGAAAGTCTTAATAAAGGTAATTTGCCTCATGGTAGGGTCAGAAACTGAGACATAAATCTTAGGTCACATTCGATTGATTAATCATAGCCAAGCCCACATGCCTATTCTTTTTACTTTTGAAATTAAATAATCTTTCACTAGCCACTAGTAGTGCTGAAAAATAATTGCCATTATGTAGCGATTTTTAACATGTTTTAATATCCTAAAATAAATGATATTTATGTCTGTATTGAACCTACTTTTGAATTAAATGTTATGTACAGTCGAATTGTATTCCATCTGTTCCCATATATATATATATATATATATATATATATATATATGTATGTATGTATGTATGCATATATATATATATATATATATATATATATATATATATATATATATATATATATATATCCTAGAGACAGCTGAATTTTCACTAAAGACGATTGAGAAGGTAAAAGTTTTCTTTTTCTTTTCTGGACATAAGGTGTGTAAAAATTGGCTAAAAGAATACTGTAGAACAATCACGGGGTCAAGATAAACACTCAGTTGTGGAGCAAGCTGAGTGAATATTAACTCAACCTTGAGAAAGAGAGCTATTTATGGTGCCATGGAGCATCTCATTGTGCTAAAGTGGGATAGTCCATTGCTTGGGCTGTGATTGCCTGCTGGTACATGAGTGGAGGTATTTCTGTATAAATACCAGCTTCATCAGTTAGTTTGCAGGGTTTGTATTGAGTTACAACCTGCTTTATTTTTGTCTGCCAGCTGGACGCTAGCTGGGACCCTTACGCCGGTAAGTGCTGTTTATAGTATTGTTATTCTACAAATACGTAAAAGAATCCCAAATTTCACTGTCGATAACTCTAAAACGATTTATCAACTCAGATTCGAATGGAGCATCTACAATTACACATAAATGTAAGAATTCTGGAATGTTTTTAATGCGAACTGAGCGCGGGTGTTACACTGCAAATTAACTAAAACATTTCTTGTGACGCATTTCGTCCTTTCGGACTTCATCGGACTAAATTTGTTATGTTGGTGCGATTATACAAGCACAAGAAGCAGGAATCATGGGAATTTTAAATATCTTCTTTTTTTTAAATCTAGCTGACTACATTTAGACTCTTTTTCTTTTCATCACTTTTATTATTAGATATCCCACATTGCGATAACAGAAGTTAATGCCAGGAATGATGCAATTTGGTAAGAACCAGGGCGCAAACTTTGTGTGTATGAACTTGTGGTTAAGGCACTCTCTAAGCATTTTCGTCGTAGTCTTGCATTTCACCATTCCTGGTGGATCTTCTATTATTACAGTGTGGGATATCTACCAACAAAACAAATTTAATACGATTAAGTCCTAAATAGCGAAACGCGTCACAAGCAACTCTTTCAGCTTTGCCATATATTTTTCCCAATATATATATATATATAGTTATTTTCCAAGCGTAGCTTAGATGTGGCACAAGGCCGAAAGTATGGGGTACCCAGTGAGGATCGAACTCACTACCCAGGCGTAATTGTTCTAGCGAGACAAACCTGCTAACCATTACACCACCTGGAGGTGCCCCCAATATGTATGTGTGTGTCTATGTGTGTGTGTGTAAACCGAGAAAAAGCATTAACAATCATAAAAATAGTAATCCTAACTAAAGGACTAAAATTTACACCAACACCCCAAAAAACAAATGTAGCAGAAATCAAAGATTATCTTTCAGAAGACTAAGGCTAGCAGAATAATCCTTTGAAGAAGACAATGACAAATGATTAGTGAGAAACAAACAAAAAAAAGAAAGAAAGAAAGACAGAAAGACATCCCTTGATGTATCCCGTGATTACATCTTGAACTTCCCATTCAACAAACTGGAAATGCCCCAAAGTCCACCTTCACCAGACAACAATGGAATCAACTAAACAGTCTAAAATTAGACAGAAATAGCATTATAAAAGAAACTGATAATGGAGGCGCAATTATTATTCTAGATGCAAAACACAACACAAACATTATAGAGTACATGCCACCAGACAATACATACTATGAAGAAGCTGAACAATACAAACTTCATAAAGTAATAAAAAAAACTCACTGATTTAATACAGGCATGCCAAAACCGTCTAACTTATAAAGAATTTGACTATCTCACCAACGTTAGGTGTAAAACAAACAATCTCTATTGACTACCTAAATTACACAAAAATAAACTAATCAATGAGACATGCAATATAAATCCCATTCTTATAAATGAATTCGACTTTTTCTAAGCAGTGGTCTTGTATTTTGGTGAAAGTTAGTATGTTGTATGAACTTTGGAACGAGGCAGTCATGGCTTGAGATATAAATGAATTCAACTTTTTCTAATTGTAATAGCAGGAGTCTTGTATTTTTGGGAAAGTTAGTATGTTGTATTAACCTAGGAATGGGACAGTTATGGATGTTATGGCAGGAAGATATATATGAATTACAGATATGAGAGAAAACATCAAGAAAAATTACAAACATCGTTTTCAGGCTCAACTACTGTTTTATTACGATGATATATGGTATTTATTTTGGCTGCAAGTATTTATCCGAAAAACTTTAATTAAAAAGAACCGCCAAGGTTTATCTGTTTAATTTTATTTTTTATTATACTTTTTCAACTTTCGGATTAGATGTTGAGCATTATATCCGAATTTGTGGATAAACCGCCTGAAGTTTACATTTTGTTCAAATCTTTTCGACTTTCCAGTGATTATCAGGAACCGATGTGATGTCTATGAGGTAGTATTAACTCCTTTGTCTGTATCGTGGCATTCATTAAGAAGATGGATGTGTGATATTTGCTCTAACATGACGTCATCTGTAACTGTTATTGGGAACGAGGCTGTATAAAAAGTATGCTATTTATCTATTTCATTTTATTTTGGCAGCAAATTAATTTATTTGCTAATTTTTAATACTATGTATTCACGTCAATATCATATGCACTTCAAGATACCATCTCCTGTGATTAATGACAGCTTATTTAATGTGGTCTGTCTATTTTGTATAATAAATGCTTCTGTAGTCCCCATATATATATATATATATATATATATATATATGGGAGTGTTAATGTATGTATGGATGTATTGGTTAAAAATGAATTGATATAACTTCTAACTTTCCAACTTGTTGAAAATCCTCTTCTGCAGTTTCAGTCTTTAAGAACTCAAGCGCGCTATCTGATTCTTCTATCGGCCTATTAGCGTTCTACCTCCTTTTGGTAAAGTACTAGATGCTCTAATCAACTCTGATTTGGTTAAACATCTCACTTCGCAGGGTCTTCTTTTAGATAAGCAATATGGCTTTCACTTCTCTAGGTCAACTGCTGATGCTTTAACGATTATTGCTGAAAGTGTCTATCAAGATTTAGTTCTGATTCAGATATCTCGAAGGCATTTGACAGGGTTTGGCATGTTGGTCTTGTAAAAAGATTTGGAAGGTTATGGTATTTCTGGACAAAATTTTGAACTGAGTCAGTTTTTCATATCAAATCGCGAGGTCTTGAATGGCCATTCTTCTAGATATTTTTCCATAAATGCAGGTGTTCCCCTGAGCTTCGTTCTTGGAACTACGTCCTTTCTACTTTTCATAAATGACCTTCCTCGTCTGTCTATATCTCTAAGATGAGCTATTATGATTACTTACATTATTTACATTATTCGGACTGTTATCCTCATTTTCATAGCCATATTCACAATGTTTCGGCCGTTGTACGCTCTGGCCATCTTCAGGTGATTGGAATTTCGAACCGAATCTTTTAATTTCTCCGCCGTGGTAGATTATTTTAGTTCCACGTGCCGTGCTTCTTCCGGATGTCTCAGTTATTTCCCTTTAACTCAACTCTTAATTTACAACAATTTACATCTAAAAATAATTATTAAGAACTCAGGTGAACCGTCTGATCCTTCTAAAGGCCTATTAGCCTTTTCCCTCTTTTTGGCAAAGTACTAGATGTTCTAATTAACTCCAAATTGTTTAAGCATCTCACATTGCAGGGTCTTCTTTCGGATAGGCAATATGGCTTTCACTACTCTTGATCAATTGCTGATGTTTTAACGATCTAAAAGAGTTTATCAAGTTTTAGATAAGAATCGTGAAGTTTATTTGACAGGGTTTGGTACTTTGGTCTTGTAAACAAATTGAAAGGTTATGATATTTCTGGACGAAAATTTGAACTGAGTCAGTCTTTCATATCAAATCGCGATGTCTTGAATGGCCATTCTTCTAGATCTTTGTTCATAAATGTAGGTGTTCCCCTGGGCTCTGTCCTTGGACCTACGTCGTTTCTAATTTTCATAAATGACCTCCCTGGGGTCATCAGTTCTCAACTAGGTTTCTATGATAATGATACAGCTATTTACTCCTGTCTGAATAGTCATTCTGGTCGGTTAGATGAGATCAAATTGGCAACTGATCAGTAAAATGACGTACAATCTGTTGCTAAATGGTGCAAGGAATGGCTTGTTAATTTTAACGCCTCACAAACGAAACTGCTCTCTTTTAATCATCTGAGAGAATCTTTTTTACCTTCCATCGGTATGGCTGATGCTAACCTCCAGGAAAGTGACTCGTTGCGCCTTCTCGGACTAACGTTTTGCGGTGATATGAAATGGAAAGATTATATTGAATCAAGTGCTATGTCTGCAACTAAGAAAGTTGGTTCACTATGTCCTGCCAGACAATTATTCTCGCCAGAATCTATCGTACATATTTATAAGCTTACCGTTTACCCTTGCTTCCAAATATGGTCTGGTGCTCATACTATATATTTAGAAATTCTTCATTAAATCCAGAGAAGAATTTGCAATGTGACCTGTCATCTCGGTTTCAGTCACTTTCCCACCGCCGTAACGTAACTTTCCTGTGCCGTTTCTATAAATAATTACATAGTAATTGTTTTAACAAACTTTAAGAATTTAAGCGCATTACTCGATGGGAGGCAAGGTCTCATCAATTTGTAATAGAAATGGCAAGATGTAACCGTAAGTTCTATGCGAACAGTTTCTTCTATTGTACTTCTCGCTTATGGAACTCTTTTTCAGCCTCTTCTCAGTCAATTTTTGTCATCAATAATTTAAATGTGATGTCTCCACCGCCTTAGCCACTGTGCCATGTGTCCTTGAGGACACATGGCACAGTGGATAAAGGCGTTAGTTAGATCCAGTGACAGGACCCAAAGAGTGTGTGTTCAATACCCGGTTAAGGCAGTGGAGAACTTGGAGAGGGGAATTAACAGGAGATAACTAATAACTGACATCCATTAGACATGGCAAGTGGAACTAGAACAGTCTACCCCAGTGAGCGAAATAAAGGGTTCAGTTCGACATTCCAACCACCTAAAGAAGGCCGGAGCGTACAACGGCCGAAACGTTGTAATAAATATGGCGACAAAGATGAGGACAATAGTCCGAATAATGTAAATAATGTACATAATACCTCATCTCAGAAATATAGACAGAAACATGTGATTACTTGCATTATTTACATTATTCGGACTGTTATCCTCATCTTCAACGTTTCGGCCGTTGTACGCTCCGGTTTTCTTCAGGTGATTGGAATTTAGAACCTAACCCTTTACTTCGTCTACTAGTTCTACGTGTCATTTCCGGCATGTATCAGTTATTTCCCTTTAACTCAATTTTCCAGGTTTTGGTTCACCACTGTTGTAAACTCACAACTTTTTGGGTCTAGTCACTGGATCTAACCAACGTCTGTATACACTGGACTATATCTCCTTGAGGACATCTATGTATGAATTTTGAGATTTATAAACCTAATGTCTCAGCCTCGATTTTTTACAAGGCCGAAACGTTGTGAATATGGCAATGAAGATAAAGATAACTTCCCGAAAAATGTAAATAATGCAAGTAATCCTAATACCTCATCTCAGAGATATAGAGGCCGAAAAGTTGTGAATATGGCAATGAAGATGAGGATAACAGTCCGAATAATGTAAATAATGCAAGTAATCATAATACCTCATCTAAGAGATATAGAGGCCGAAACGTTGTGAATATAGCAATGAAGATGAAGATAACAGTTCGAATAATGGAAATAATGCAAATAATCATAATACCTCATCTCAGAGATATAGAGGCCAAAACGTTGTGAATATGGCAATGAAAATGAGGATAACAGTGCGAATAATGTAAATAATGCAATTAATAATTATACCTCATTTCAGAGATATAGAGGCCGAAACGTTGTGAAAATGGCAATGAAGATGAGGATAAAATTTCGAATAATGGAAATAATGCAAGTAATCATAATACCTTATCTCAGAAATATAGACAGATATAGAATATATGAGTCTTTAAATATTTTTTTTTTTTTTTTTTTTTGCAATTAGATTAGATGAATATATATATATATATATATATATATATATATATATATATACAGTGTATCACAAAAGTGAGTACACCCCTCACATTTCTTCAAATATTTAAGTATATCTCTTCATGGGACAACACTGACAAAATGACACTTTGACACAATGAAAAGTAGCCTGTCTGCAGCATATATAACAGAGTTAATTTATTTTTTTCCTCAAAATAACTCAAAATATAGTCATTAAAAGCTAAATCCCTGGCAACAAAAGTGAGAACACCCCTTAGGAAAAGTTGTCAATATTAACATACAACATGTCAACTGTCAATATTTTGTGTGGCCACCATCATTATCCAAAACTGCCTTTACTCTCCTGGGAATGGAGTTTACCAGAGCTTCACAGGTAGTCACTGGAATGCTCTTCCACTCCTCAATGACGACGTCGCGGAGCTGGCGGATATTTGAGACTCTGCGCACCTCCACCTTCTGCTTGAGGATGGCCCAAAGATGTTCTATTGGATACAAATCTGGAGACATGCTTGGCCAGTCCATCACCTTTACCCTCAGCCTCTTCAGTAAAGCAGTGATTGTCTTGGCTGTGTGTTTGGGGTCATTGTCATGTTGGAACACTGCTCTGCAACCCAGTTTCTGGAGGGATGGGATCATGCTCTGCTGCAGTATTTCACAGTACATGTTGGAGTTCATGTTTCCCTCAATGAAATGTAACTCTCCAATACTTGCAGCACTCATGCAGCCCCAGACCATGACATTCCCACCACCATGCTTGACTGTAGGCATGACACACTTATCTTTGTACTCCTCACCTGGTCGCCGCCACACATGCTTATGGCCATCAGAACCAAACAAATTAAATTTCGTCTCATCAGACCATAGGACATGGTTCCAGTAATCTATGGGCTTTGTTGACATGTCTTCAGCAAACTGTTTGCGGGCTTTCTTGTGTATTGCCTTCAGAAGAGGCTTCCTCCTGGGGCGACAGCCATGCACACCAATTTGATGTAGTGTGCAGCATATGGTCTGAACACTAACAGGCTGAATCCCAATCTCTTTAATCTCTGCAGCAATGCTAACAGCACTCCTACACCGATCAGCTTCTTTGGATGACCTACCCGAGGCCTGTTCTGAGTGGACCCTGCTCTTTTAAAATGCTGGATGATCTTAGCCACTGTGCTGCAGCTCAGTTTCAGGGTGTTGGCAATCTTCTTGTAGCCTTGGCCATCTTTATTTAGTGCAACAATATGTTTTTTAAGATCCTCAGAGAGTTCTTTGCGATGTAGTGCTATGTTGGAACTTTCAGTGACCGGTAAGAGAGAGTGTTAGAGCTGCATTACAAATTTGAATACACCTGCTCCCCATGAACACATGGGCATAGTTACACTAATGAGTCACATGACATTTTGGAGGGAAAATGAAAAGCAGTACTCAATTTAGACATTTAGGGGGGTAGTTTCTTAGGGGTGTACTCACTTTTGTTGCCAAGGATTTAGCTTTTAATGGCTATATTTTGAGTTATTTTGAGGGGAAAATAAATTAACTCTGTTATATATTCTGCAGACAGGCTACTTTTCATTGTGTCAAAAGGTAATTTTTTCAGTGCTGTCCCATGAGGAGATATACTTAAATATTTGAAGAAATGTGAGGGGTGTACTCACTTTTGTGATACACTGTATATAGATAGATAGATAGATAGATAGATAGTAATTTCAATAAGTGGATCATTTATTCAGTTGGTGCATTTTGAGACACTGTATTTACTGCTCTAGTGCATCTCGCAAGTATGGTTCATGGTGACGACCAAGGCACAAGAATGTAGTGATTTTCCAGTTTCTTTTACCCCGGAGATACTGCCGACAAACCGATGACCGCTTGACACAGGTCGGTTGAGGAGAGAAACCCTCACGCAGTTTCACCGGCAGGTAGATGCCGTTGTCCTAATGTCAATGCGACTTCTTGGGTCCTTGTGTAAGATTCGAATATCGGCCGTGGACGAGTACTGTTCCGCAGGGTCAACCACTCCGCTGCAAAGGTACTACCACTGATGATACACGCCATACACCGCATCATTTTATTACGTCATAATAATAGAAAAGCGATTCACTATTTATATATATTTGTTGATATATATATATATATATATCAACAAAGACACTTAATACTAATTTACTTTTCCTGTAAAAATGACGCCCTATTTCGTCAAGTCTTTACAATTATTAGAAATCTTGCGCGTATGAATTTTTAAATAGATTTTTCCAATTATATTACAATTGGGACACTTATAGACGTAACGTTTTATTGCTTAATAACAAATGACATACGGGTCCCCTACACTGTGGGCAGAAAAAAATTATATTAATTCTAGTTTACTCATGCGATAAAAATGGCAGCATATTTTGTTACGATGATGAACTCACTATTTAGTTATAACCGTTCTAGTGAAACAAGGTTACTAAGCATTACACCACGTTGAGTTGCCCAATAATGTTTTACTAAGCGTAGATTAGATGTGGCACAAGGTCGAAAGTATGGAGCACCCAGTAAGGATCGAAGCCACTACTCACTCATAATTAATCTAGCAAGACAAGCTTGTTGACCATTACACCCTATCAAAGTGTTCCGGTATGCTAATTGGCGTACAGTCATTATTAAGAGGACTGTCCCACTTGTTTACAACTCGCTGATAAAGGTTAGCATTTTATACCCACAATATAAGTCGACCATTTTTTCGAAATATTTTTTTAGGCTCGACTTGTACGCCGCGATTTACGGTATGTAGCAGGCGTGCGTTTATATCTGCGAGGATATTCTAACAATTTCAGAAGAATTGAAGAAGTTTATTTTAAAACAACAAATAAGTGATAAGATTTTTTAAAAAAATATGAAAAGATAAGCTTGTGGCAATATTTCAAGCTTAGGGATCTGCCATTCTCAAAAATCATCAATTGTGTCTTTGGTTGTCTATTAGGTTCGAAAACTGACCGATGATACCAGCTGTAGTCAAATAACGATTCCAGCCACAAGGAGTACGGGAATCAGTCGAAAAAACCACCCACACAGCAAATGATTAACAGCTTTTCATCCGTGTTTAAATTCAAACAACCTATACGACTTAAGAATCCTTACGAAAAAGCATCGGTTTTGTGTATAATTAACATTAATTCAACTTTGTTTAAATCTATACGACGCACAAAACACGAGTGAAAATAAGAAGCCTTAAGTTGCTTCAACAGCATCAATGAAAGGTATCCGTTCATTATTCACAATGTTACACCTTCTAGCAATGAAGACCTCCATTTTTTTTTCTTATACACAGAGACGTATCTATTGCATGCACTTTAAAAAGTGAACGAATTTTTGCGCTGACAACCCACAAATTTTTATCTATACACTGACATGTTAGTTGCAAAACGACTGTTAGTCTCTGATACAATGCTGAGTACAATTAGTACAATTTCCATTCAGTGATCAACTAATGTAATATCGTACCATAGTAAAGTAAGCAGATTATCCCACATCCTTGCGGCAGATTGTGCAACCCTCGTAACTTAAGAATTTCAGTAACAGTGCGTTTTTATGAGCTGACACTTATCTAGGAATGGCTCATGGTGTTTTTAACGAGCCATCTTCTCTGGGATGGTTTATAACCAAAGCTAGAAACCCTAGTTATTTAAACTACATCTAGTAGGAGAAGCTAAGGATCTATGCCTTTCTCAATAGTATATTTGCGAAAGTGAAGGCACAATCCCGGTTGGAATTCGAACTCTGACTGCTGATTTCTCTTTCCAGTCCGCTAAACGTAACACTTCCCGCACATCCGGGCACTATAGCAAATGAGTTTATATATTCCATGTATTCGGTGTGGAACTGTAAGTCTCGAAGATCATTATTACTGTATGACTTATCACTGGATGCCCCACACTTGTAGGTATATTCACGACGACTCTCTTGCTGATAGATAGATAGATAGATAGATAGATAGATAGATAGATAGATAGATACGGAATATTGGCATTTATCTACCCACCTGTTACATCAGAATATTGCTCAAGACTGTATTTAATCCAATCGGTATTTAGAATAAGATACAAAATTTCTCCGCTCATTTGATACTTCCCCATAGGGACGCTTAAGACTTCAAGGATTTACTAACTCTCCCCATCTTAGTGCAATGGAAGTGGTGCTGCTGAAATATTAGAAAAATTTGATCTACAAGAAATGGATGATAGAATACCCTGCAATCTGTATCGGAAATAAACAACTTGTATTTGAAAAGACAATAAATTAAGTGCGTGCACCGTAAGTGGGAATGACCTACCCACTCCGCGATCGATCATAATAAAAAAACCGTGGGACATGACCTTTCGGGACATGGGTGATCATAGCTCTCTACAGCTTCCTATCTTTTGTTGCTTTCATCAGTATTTTTTCCTAACTTTTGAATATAAAAGTAATATTTTTCTTTCAAATGGGAAGAAACAAGTTACAAAGTTCCTCACAAACAAAGTTCAAAGAAAAATATTTTGTTTTTCTTCTTCACAACCCAAAAGAAATAAATTACGTTAGTGTGAGTGAAAAGATATATGTGACTACTTCATATCGATATGCGGGTTCTACGGGCATTTTTTGGCCGAGCCTAATTTTTGGCTCGAATAACGCACGTTAAACTCGGCCGTGTGCCACATACACCCTCGGGGGGGTATGGGGGCGGTTAAATATACTAGCCGAAATTTTTTTCGTTTATACAGTCGAACTCCCTGCCTTCGGGCAGAGAGGAACCCGGGCGAGGCTCCGCGGATGGGCAGAATCTCGTTGGGGAAGGGAGACTGACTCTGAACCCGTTTATACGGCTTCAAAGGGAATATTTTGGACCGAGTCTACGGGCTTGGAAGACCCACGTCAAACTCTACCTTGTGCCACGTCTACCCTAGTTGATGGGGGGGGGCTAGTAAATATCGACTAACCGAAATCTTTTTCGGCTTGCTGCTTGAACTTACTGACTCTGAGCAGAGAGGAGCCCAGACGAGGCTATGCCGAAGGACAGAGTCTCGTCTGGGGTGGTAGACCTACCCGACCCCGTTTTTATGGGGTCTACGGGGAATTTTTGCCCGAGCCTACGGGCTCGGATACCCTACGTTATATTCGGCCTTGTGCCACATCCGACCGCGTGAGACGGTTTGCAAATATACTAGCTGAAATCTTTTCAGCTACAAAGTCGAACTCTCTGCCTTTGGGCAGAGAGGAACCCGAACGAGACTCTACTCTTCGGCAGAGTTTCGTCTGGGGAGTTAGACCAACCCGATCCCGTTTATGCGGCTTCTACGGAGAATTTTTCGGCTGAGCCTAAGGGCTCGATTGTCCCACGTTAAACTCGGCTTTGTGCCACATCTACACTCGTTCTAGTAAATACCGACCATCTGAAATCCTTTTAGCTATACGGTCAAACTCTCTGCCTTCGGTGCAGTGAGGAACCTGGACGAGGCTATGCCGAAGAGCAGTGTCTCGTTCGGGGAGGTAGACCGACCCGATCCCGTTTATGCGGAGTCTACGGGGATTTTTTGGTCGAGCTTACGGGCTCGGGAACCCCAAATTAATTTCTGCTTTGTTCCACATCTGACTGCGTGGTGCAGATGCTAAATATTGTAGCTGAAAGCTTTTCAGCTGTACTGTCGAACTCTCTGCCTTCGGGCAAGACGACCTTGTGCATAACTGTTACCTTTATTCTTATTGTACTGTTTTTTTATTTTTTTACAATAAACCTTTACTTATTTTATTCACCTTGCTTTTCAAGTATATATTCCTATTAGCACGGAATATAACAGCACATAATTGAGGTTTTTAGTGTTGACCATTTTCACCATAGTCTATTAATATAGAATACAGCGCAGTACGTAATCTGTTCAATGAAACAACGTCAAAGATTAACAGTCAGATATTTTACTGAATCTGACTATATCGCCAATACCACCAGCAACTGTTCCGTAATTCTTCAGTCTTCGATATCAAAGGCTGGCAGTGCATATTCGGGGAAAACATGGCCGCCTTTATACACGTCGCATTGAATATTTTGAGCCTTCTGATTGGTTAACCATTCTATTGGTGAACTATAAAATGAGTCAGCTCATATATATATATATATATATATATATATATAAATATATATATATATATATATATATATATATATATGAAGTATTTTATAGAGGAGATTGAATTTTGAATCTCAAGATAGACTCGAATTCTGTAAATAAAAAATAAGAAGTGGAATGTTGCCCCCTTCAAATCCTTAAATTCTACCTGGGGAGTTCCCCCTCCGGAATTCCCCATTGGTTGAGAAACTCTTTGATAGAACAATTGCAAATGAAGAACATGCAGCAACGTAACAAAAATTGTTAAATAATAACTTTTTATAATACTTTTTACCGATTATCCTGTATAGTTAAAGAACTGTTTTTTTTTTTTAATTATTTAACAACAAGCAAGACAATAAAGCCACTAAGCACCAAGGGGTTATTGAGTGTGAAAGAATATAAGACAAAGTAAAACATTATTAAGGAGAGAGTACAATAAAAAAAAAAGCGGGAATTGATAAGACAAAAGGTTACGATTGACATTGCATTTAAATTTTTGAAGGTCAAAGCTGACTGGCAAGTAGGTAGCCAGAAGAAAGTTCCACAAGTGATAAGTGCACGTGAAGAAACTGTTAGGATAGAACGTGCTATGGCATCAAGCTAATTCAACTGCAAATAGATGAGCCCTTACCGCCAAACTAGTACTGCGCTTAAATTTATAAAGTCTAGGTATCAAAGAGAAAAGCCAATCAGAATTTAGAATTAGGTTTCCGGTTCCTTCTAAAGATACTTCAGTCTCTTTCACTCCCAGTAGACACCCTTGCTTGGGCTGAATTGATTAATATATATATATATATATATAGGATACTTATTTCACGAAAAATCAACACTAGAAAATGGAGAGGAATATGTTCCGCCACAGCGATATCAGAAAGAGTGCGACTCGTAAAAGGCAACGTCAAAAATCCGTACTGTGTTTGGTTTGCGCACTGTTTTGGAAGTCCTCAAAAGTTTGAACAACACTAAATGCGTACATGCATATATTTGATTGTATGGGTGAGTGTGCGAATTTTCTAAGTAAGATGAAAATGAAAAAAAGAAAAATAAAGAAAAAAGAAAAAGAAATAGAAAAAATGTAAAAGAAAAAGAAAGAAAAAAGGGAAAAAAAGAGAGAAATAAAAAAAGGAAAAGAAAGAAAGAAAGAAAGACTGAAGGAATTGGTTCGCCCACATAGACCAACAAATACTGAGTATTTTTTTTCCTTTGCAATAAAAGACTTAATTAGTGTCCCAGGAACAATAACGTTTTTCCCATAAACAAAAATCTTGACATTTCTTCCATCTGCTTCTGAATTAAAAAGAGAAAATCGGAGAAAAAAAGTGCAAAAAATGGAATCCTAGGTTGATTCAGAAAGATTTAAGCTGACTTTCGTACGATCATTGTTATCGTCATTAAATAAATAAATAAACATAATAATAATAATAATAATAATGAAAATACAACAACCTTGAAGAGTATATCTAAAAATATGGCGCATGAACACCTCAATAATTCCAATTGTGGTTGGAGTCCTCTGATTGATTTGAATAGACTCCGATAGACTCACTGAAGAGATACCTGGTAGCCCATGTATTAAAATAAATACAAAAAATTGTTCTCACAAATACAGCTTAGACCTTAAGAAGGGCTTTATCTATGTAAAATGTGTGTGATCTTACATTCAAAAATGTTCAATGAAAATGTTATTTCTGACCTTAGGTCTCTGGTTGGGACCCGGATTAAATTAGTATAAAACAGAAATCAAAGGAAATAATAATAACATTATTATTATTATTATTATTTCCTTTGATTTTTGGTGGGTATGCATTTCTTTCCGGGTCCCGCCCAGAAATCTAATGTCAGAAATGACATCATGATATTTTCCACTGAGCAGTTTTGAAAAGAAAGTTCACACATATTTTGCATAGATAAAGCCCTTCGTAATGTGTGAAATGTACTTGTGACAACAATTTTTCGTAGTTAAGGGATTGGCTACCAGGAATCACTTCTGTGAACCTATTGGAATCTTTTTCAATCAATCCGAAGGGTCCAACTGCAACTAGAATTGTTGATGTCGTCATGTAACACATTTTTGAGATTATTATTTTTTTCATTATTATTATTATTATTTGCGTGTTATGTTTCCTGCTTTGTATCCTATAGAGCCGGGTCCAATCTGTGGTTCTTTCATCCTATTGGAGAATTGTCATTTAACTGATAGCACTTTTCTTAATATTCAGGATGTCCCTATTAAGGCGATCTTCTGCACAACTTGTATGTTGATGTTACCTGCGTCACTGTTAGTAAAATTGTCCATTCTTTTTCTGACGAGGCCCAGAGCTTTGATTACTGTTGGTACCGTCTCAGTCTTCACTCCCCACATCCTGTTAATCTCGATCTCCAGGTCCTTGTATTTGGACAATTTCTCGATAATTTTTATGGAGGTGTTTCTCTCAGATGGTACTGCTATGTTAATAAGCATACACTTCCAGAATTCCTTGTCTTTTATGATAATAATATCTGTTGGCTTTTATTTTAATTTCAGTTTGAATTATTATTATTAGTAGTAGTAGTAGTAGTAGTAGTAGTACAGTTCCAATATTATTAAAATAGGAAATATCTATATATACAGGGAATTTATAAAGTCAGTTTGAAATTTTACCACAGTACTAAACTGGCAACTAGGTCTCATCATTTTACAGTTGAAATTGCTACAGGTAACCGCTAGTTTTTTCTCTCTCTCTCTCTATATATATATATATATATATATATATATATATATATATATATATATATATATATATATATATATATATATAGATACATGTATAAATAAAAAATTTTAAGTCATATTTAATGTGGACACAAACTGAGAAATTGAGTTTTTAATTGAAATTAATATAAAAAGTATGCAAGACACTTTTTCTCGTAAGAATCTAACTTTTTTTAATCATTTCACCCTATGCAAGGTAGTTAAGACAAAGGGGTTACTGAGTGTGAAAGAATTAGAAAAAAGAGAAACATTATTAAGGAGCGAGAACAATAGAAGAGTAATCAAGAAAACAGTAGATAACGATTGATATTGTATTTTAATTTGTTTCTAATCATTTCACCCATGCAAGGCAATAAAGCCACTAAGACAAAAGGGATTACTGAGTGTGAAAGAATTAGAAAAAGAGAAACATTATTAAGAAGTGAGAACAATAAAAGTATAATCAAGAAGACAGTAGATAACGATTGACATTGCATTTAAATTTTTGAACATCAAAGTTGGCTGGAAAGCATGGGACCGGAAGAGAATCTCACAAGCGAGAAGTGCGAGGAAATAACTGTTAGCATAGAACTTACGGTTACATCTTGCCAAGTCAACAGTAAATTGTTGACACCTTGTGGCTAATCTAGTAATGCGCTTAAATTTATAAAGTCTGTGTACAATAACGAAGTGTTCATCCAAAAAATTACCATGGAAGTGTGACGATCTGCATCACACACATACATACATACTTACACAAATAAAATCATATAGCGACAAACATTCATTGGATAATAAATGAACACTACTTTGCAATAGACAATTTACAAATCGCATTAATGCGACAGTTTTTTCTCTATTTTCATGTAGTCGATTTTGTGCACTTTTGGGAGAAACGGATCCCAGAAGCTTTCTTGAGTCTCCCCAAAACTCGCTCGCTGATTGGTCAATGCCAACCAATCAGATTGTCTGCACGTGAAGAACAATTCTTCCCGCGCAGCGATTCGGAGCCGATTATCACCTTTATAAGCAAGAAATATTCTTAGATAACTATTGGTATTTCAGCTGCCAAACGAATCCACAACAGTTGAAACCATGCGCCAATCTTCTGACTCACACCACCACTCACATGCTGAATATTCCCTATACTCACATAATATTTTCCTTACACAGCAAAACTGTTGAAAACATTTATTATCAGAAACTATCACAAACTTTCTTTCTTTCAGTGAACTTTGGAACACAATTAATAGTTAAAGAGAGACAACTCTTGTTTCACTCAATGAATGCCTTTCTTTCACATCCTTGTTTGTACATTTTGTTAAATACATATTTTATGTGTAATGATGTCTTTGGCTTATCCTTTTTTCACCTCAGTTTGGTTTTCTAATCTAAGTTAAATTAATGTGGTGAAGTCCACCACAGAACTATTTACAGAAAAGGCCAGGTAAGTCACATGATAGCGATCGGACAGTGACTGAAGCCGAGATGACAGGTCAAGTCTAATAATATTGCTGATTCTTCTTTTTGTCTGGAACGACACAGGGTACTAACTTTTTTAGCAGCAGACCTAGCAATTGATTCAATATAATCTTTCCACATCATGTCAGCCGAGAATGTTAGCCCAAGAAGGCACAACGAGTCACTCTCCCGGAGGTTGGCATCAGCCATGCTGATGGTAGACAGAAAGGGGTCTCTCAGATGATTAATAGGGAGAAGTTTCGTTTTGGAATATAACATTTAATGCCATTTTACATTTCTATTTATTTCCGGTCTTCTATTGAAAAACTTGTTTTTCAAAACATTCCATAGCTACAACGGATAAATTTAAATATACACAGTCCAGGAAAGAAGTCCCTCAAAACTTTTAATAGTCAAGGTGAAAGAAATGAAATAGAGAACTCGGAAATGCCTAATTTATAATATCTTTATTATTGTTATTATATAATGATACACCGTCTTAAGTCGTTTCGAGTTAAGTCATTTTCGAAGATACGTCCGTTTTTTCGTAAATATTATATAGAAAAATAAAACTCGCCTTAAGTCGTTTTACTCGAGTTTACGTCAGCCGTTAAAAATATTAGAAACGTCAAAACACTAAAATAACAATAAACATATAAAATTATATTTAAATAAATTTAAAAATAATGATGCATACTATGTGTGCGTGTGTGTGTGAATATGTGTATGTGTTTGTGTGCGTGTGTAACAAAGAATCGGATCAGTCCAATAAAAGACTCCGAGTTGGTTTTATGTGGTGTTACAAGCACCAGGAGTTACTTCGTCCCCATTCTACAATGGGCTGTTGTGAGAAGACCTTCTACTTAGAGTAGGTGACGCTGCCGATTTGCATGTGAACGATACTGGACAGGTATTAGCCAATAGTCAGCGTGGGTCTGTGACTGAGAGAACTGTATAACACCAGTGTATTTCTCAATCGGGAGAAGGGCTCTCAACGTGCGAACACCAGATAAGACGAACACAATATATATATATATATGTGTGTGTGTGTGTGTGTGTGTGTGTGTTCAGCAGATGTTCTTATTTCAAATTCCTAGCGACAGGTGAAACTTGTGCTTTGTTTTCCGATCCAACACTGATTTTGAATTTAGACTGGTTTACATCTGTGTTCTGTCGGTAACGCTCTTTCAATTACATTTCAATTGTTATTTAGAATTCATTTTTGCCCATAGCTCAGAAGAAAAGTCCCAATGCAAGTGCTAATGCTAAGCTTAATAATATATCGCTGGAATATAAGGGGGAAATTAATTATTTTATTCAGATTACTGTACGTACATATCATAAATACTGTAATGGGGAGTGCTTATTTGCGGTTTATAGTGTGGTTATTTCGACTTAAGCCGTTTGTTTTGTTAATTCGTGACCTCTGGAATCAATTAACGACGTAGGGTGAGGTATACCTGTAAATATGGATCATGGCTTATTCACAGAAGTAACGGTGGCTTTATAATTGTAATCAGTTGCAAAAAAAAAAGATTTTATTTGTTTTTCTTTTATGCAACTAATTACAATTATGCAGTCACTGTTACTTCTGAAAATAAACCATGACACTTTGTCCGTCCTGATGGTGTGTCGCCTTGACGTGGTAGAACAGCTTGCGTTCTTCAGTGACCCCAGAGCTATGTGTAGTGATCGGTGACGCACCCTCTTGGGAGTCTGTTTGTTGTACCTTGAGGTAGAGTTTTACAGAAAACTCGAAGGCATTCAACAAGATTTGGCCTTCTCCACAAGCTCAACGGCTACGGTAACTCTGGGCGCATATTTGGTTTAAGTCGACAAGTTCGATAAACTGAAATTGGCAATTGCATTTGAAAAGGAACTTCAATCAGATGTAAATATTATTAACGAGAAAGAACAGGAACAAAAAAAGACAAAATTAACGATTGACATTGCATTTAACGTCTTAATCCAATCGTTTCTAACAAATCGTTTAATGAAGGGGGTTTTGAATGCACACGCTTCTAGATTATTTCATATTAATGCGGAGTTTCCCCAAAGCTCTCTCCTTGGACGGACGTTGCTTCTTTTCTTCATAAACGACTTTCCCGATGTAATCAATTCCCAACGTAGGTATTTATGCAGATGATACAACTATTTGCTCCTCTCTTAGTAGCAAATTCGACAAGTTTCATAAAACAAAGCTGGTAACTTGTTATAGTGGAACACACCTATTCTATAGTTAATAGACCATCCCACCTATAATAAGTAGGAGTAGTAGCAGTCGCTAAGTCGCTCAGTGAGTTGGTCAGTCAGTCGATGTCGGACGACCGTTAGTCGGATATTAAAGTATCAGCCATCACAACTAGATTGCTGTGCCATTACCTTTATATCAAGTTCCTAACGTTTTGTACGTCGAACCTATTTTAGGACCGACTTAATGAAATACAAGCCTCCACTGTGAAACTACTCTATAACACAACTGCATTCGAAAATGAGCTCTAATCAGTTGTAAACATATTAAGGAGAGAGAACAACAAAAGGACAGAAATTAAGGACGATTGACGTTGCATTTACAATTTTGAAGATCAAATTTAACTGGAAAGCTAGAAGCCGGAAGAGAATTTCACAAACAAGAAGTGCGAGAGAAGAAACTGTTAGCATAGAAATTGCGGTTACATCTAGCCATTTCAACTGTAAAAGGATGGGACCTAACTACCAATCTTACTACACTTAAAGTCGTAAAGTCGAGGCACCAAACAGGACAGCTCATCAGAATAGTTACCATGAAAATATTTATAGAAAAGGGAAAGGGAAACTACGCTACTGCGATAGGAAAGTGACTGAAGTCGAGATGCCAGAACAAGCCCAACAACATTGCTGATTCTTCTTTGGACAGGCAATCGAACAGAAAGAGAGAGAGAGAGATGCAGTGAGAGTGAAAGCGCCCACTTGCTGCTGTAATAAGGCAGGAATTGAACTCAATGTATTGCAATATTGGCGCAATACTGCCAGTGAACGCCCCTTATATCCTGATAGTGAAATAATTACGGCAACTACTAAGAACAAAAAGGTGAACCTGAAAACTACTTCTCTCCTTTGAGAATTATTTTCAATATTTGTTTGTTTTTTGTTTTTCTTTGTTTTGTTTTGTTTTGTTTTTTCTGAATTTTATTTCATATACACTACTTTCTTGTAAAAGAGGCATTATTCTTTTTGTACCAATTTCTTTCTTATATACATATACATAAATTTGGAATCGAGTCGACTTGTTCATATTTTATTTTTCCTGCTTGGCCCGATTCTCGCCCAAATGAACATGCAGGTAGACCAGCTGAATCTTCCGGGATCTATGATTTGTTAATTGCTCTCCAGGATCAAAAAATCACAACGTGGCTGGAAAGTGGAATCGAATCAACATTGTGAACCGGAGTCTTTGATTGAACCTGTAATACTGGACTATGAGAGGACCAACGGTCGGTCTTGTAGAGTACATCGATCCAGTGGGGTCAGGTTACGCGTTACAGAAAGGTTACAAACAGTAACAGTTCCTATAAAAGTTAAATTCACATGACAGGAATGAGATTTAACAACGATATTTTAATATTATCTTGTATATATTAAGCATCCATCAGTCTCGTGTGATTATGGAATTGTTCTCCGGGTGACATTTCAGGAACAAAGGGCTTTAGGCTTGATAGGCCTATTTAAAAATTGCAGTCTTTCCCACTTTACACTGAGGAATTTTGATGCCGGTCTGTCACTCATATATTGAGTCTTCCTTCTTTGTCTTTTCGCCTCTGACTCTTGGACAAATGCCATTTGGAGATATCTGTCTGCAATGACTGCCTCCCTCAAGGGTGGTTGCTCAAAAGTTACATTGTTGGTTGGTTGTTTTTGTTTAGCGGCATATCAATACGTCTATGGGTTATTTAATGCCGAAATTTGAATATTTTGTACGCCGTTTAAGCTTGGGTGTGCGGGTAGTGTAACAGATAATAACTAGGAATTGTTAATCAGAGAGCCGAGTTGCAAATCCAGTCGGGTTCAATTATGCGTAAAAACCATTGGAAAAAGTTATGAATCCACCTCTTCTCCCTCCAGCTATGTGTTAATTAGTACTAAACCATTATTATCTTTAAAAATAAAATAAAATTGCGGATTTTGCTTAGCTTTTGAAAGGCATCTTTCACTATAACAAAGGCACCTTCAGATTTCTGTATAATACTTTCCATCCCATATCAATACACTTCCGAGATATCTAAATTGTTGCTTACTTTTTCTCTCTCTCTCTCTCTCTCTCTCTCTCTCAGCCTATTTCTCTCCGTCTCTTTTTATCTTTCTTTCCTTCCTTCTTTCTTTCCTTTTTTCTTTCCTTCTTTCTATCTTTCCTTCTTTCTTTACTTCTTTCTTTCTTTTTATCTCTTTTTGTCTCCCTGTCTCTCTTCCTATTCATCTCCCTTTTTTTATATGTGTCCTTTTTGTTTTCTTTTTCTCTAAAACTTCATTGCTGTTAACAGTTCAGTATTCTTTCCTTTGTTCCTAATGATGTTTTTCTATTTCTTAATACTTTGCTTAGCTTTTGGAAGGCATCTTTCACTATAGCAATGCGCCTTCAGATTTTTCTGTCATACTTTCCATCCCCTGTTAATACGCTTCCCTAATATCTAAATTGTTGCACTTGTTGGATTTTGGTATCCCCAATTTGTAATTCGTAATGTTGGGCTGTTCCTTTTGCTAACAACCATGAATTTTGTCCTCTTATAATTGATGTTTAATCCTCCCATTAAAAACCAGGATCGAGATTTATTAAATACTTAATTAAATTCCGATATTTTCATTTTGCAATATTGATGACAGAAATCGGCGTTTATGGATTATTAATTTAGCTGTAAAAGAAACATGAAACAGTTGCGTAAAAAAAACAAATGACAACACACACTCGTTAATATAATGATTAATAAAAGAACAAAAAAAATCAGTGCGTCGAGGCTAACTTTGTGAGTTACTCACTCTCCCACTCTTTCTATCTGCATCTCTCTCCTCTTTCTTTCTTTGTCTCCGTCTCTAACTTTCTACTACATCCTCTTTCTATTTTCCTTCTCTTTCTCTCCCCCCTTTTCTCTCGCTCTCTTTCCTACTTTTTCTCTTCACTCTCTCTTTTAACTTCGCTCTCCCCATTCTTTTTCTTTTTTCTCCTTCTCTTCCACTTTCTCTTACTTTACCTCTCCATCATTTTCTTTCTTTCTTTCTTTCTTTCTTTCTTTTCGTCTCCCGCTCTCTCTCTCTCTCTCTCTCTCTCTCTCTCTCTCTCTCTCTCTCTTCCTACTCATCTAGCTTTCTTTTTCTCTCTTTCTTTCTCTCTGTCTCTCTCACCTTTTGTGATATATCCTTTCAGAACGTTGGCGATAATAGCCCTCCACAACTTCTATCACTTGGAATATTTTTGTTCTTCTATGACCCCACTTTGGTTACCTGTACAATCATCTATTTATGCAAATTCGTCAAATAATTTACTCGTTGTTTTCAATTGTATCTACTGTCTTCCAAAAACCCTGTGAGTGTTTAATTCACTGAGTCTTCATCCCCAAAATTTTGGTTCTTTCTCGTTGTCAGCAGCATTTTCTATATAATTCGTATAATCCTTAAAATAGACACACACACACACACACACGCACGCACACACACACACACACACACACATATATATATATATATATATATATAGGATGTGATGGGGGGAGGTTATTGCCATTTTATATTTTCAATTTTCCACATACGCGTTACCTATTTTTGATTTTGTCAACTGCACAGTATAGTAGGGTCAGTCCGTGAGAAAAAGTACGCAATGGTGCAATTCACTCCGCCAGAAAATTGGAAACGCTTTTGCGTCGGAAGCTCCAATGCGAACATTTCAGAGTGTTTGGGTGTCAATCTGAGGGCAGTGCAGAGAATTTGTAAAGAGTTGGGGGAGAGTCTAAATGGTGATTACGAAGTTGTTTGGAGTGATCACTAGTGATAACGACGTTAGGCCTCCATTCATCTTTCCACAGGACCTCAGACTCAACACGGTGGTCTATATCAAATGCCTTGAGGAATCAGTGTTGCTCTGAGTCAAGAGGGTGCCTGCTGGAAGACCCTATGTCTAGCAACAGGACTCTTCACTATACAAGCAGAAGAACCCAATCATCGCTGTCAGACAATTTTTGAGACCGCATCACTCTTTACATATGACCACTTAACTCCCCAGACTGTAACCACCTTGATTATTATGTGTGGAGCACAGTTGAGGAAGAGACTAACAAAACTCCTTGTAACACCAAAAATGAACTGAAGGCAAGGATTATGGCAGCATTTACCAAATTAAACAAGGATACCGTTCAGAAGAGTTTCAGGAGATTCAGAAGTCATCTGGAGGCTGTGTGTTGAAGCCAATTGTGATTTTTGTCCAATAAATTTACACTTTAGTAATTCTAGATATTTTTGAGTAATTTTGGTAAAGATATCTGTTAAAATAAGATGTCAATGTTATTTTCATTTTTGCGTAATTTAGACGACAATTTATCCATCGCATCTTGAACGTATGTCTGTAAAGATTCAGATATAAATAAAATATATCAGTAAAACCAATATAAATAAAAGACAAACGGAAAACTTTTATATACCAACTCGTTTCGTTCCTTGGGGAATTTTGTCAGGGTAAATGTGGTGTTTTATTTCATAACTTATATATTTATGCACATGAGTAGCGCAGAGAAAAATATCGTTACGTTTTCAAATTCTGAATTTTTGAACTCTCTAAAATTGTTGCGGTGTTGTCTTTGTTCAAAATAACTGAGAATTAGGAAGGCCGTAGTTAGAAAGAGCATAGAAGGAATAGAAGACTTGATAGGGAAAACAAAAAAGAGGTTTATCAAATACTCATACATAGAAAAACATGAGTAAATCAAATACTACTCAAATCCTAATCTAATGTGGCTACTTGCCATATTTATAAATACGAACAGCCCATTGTTGTAATAGTAGGGAAGAGCAGGAAGTACTCTGAGTTCGACTCAGCTGCGAAAGCCCCAAATGAGAAATGCGCAGAGTTCTTCAAAGTAAAGTAAGACTTAATTGAGCCTTACATTGCTGTGATGACTTCCCGTAGATTAATAGAATAACACGACTAGCTTGAAGCTGATTTCTCAAATTAAAAAAAATCAGATGCTTTATTAAATACATACGAGTTCAAAATAGCCGAAAATTAGGAAGGTCGTAGTTAGAGAGCGTATCAAAGGAACAAAAGACTAGGTAGGAAAAACAAAGAAGAGGTTTATTAAATAATCATACATAGAATGAAAATACTTGAGTACATCAAATACTACTCAAATTTTGCGTTTTCAAATTCTGAACTTTTTGAACTCTCTAAAATTGTTGCGATGTTGTCTTTGTTCAAAATAGCCGAGAATTAGGAAGGCCGTTCTTAGAAAGAATATCAAAGGAACGGATGAGTAGGTACAGCAAACAAAGAAGAGGTTTATTAAATACTCATACATAGAAAGGAAAACTTGAGTAAATCAAATACTGCCCAAAACCTACTCTAATGTGGCTACTTCCATATTTATAAGAGCAGTCAATTGTCACAGTAGTAGGGAAGAAAAGGAAGTACGTTCTACTCTGCAACAAAAATGTACTTAAAGCTTTGTGTGTAAGGAATGGTAAACTATAGAGGTCGCTAATTGATGTAATTTATTGCCTAATAATAATTTTTTTCGTTGTTGAATTTTTATTTATTTTAATTAAATTATTACTTATTTCTATGTATTTATTTTATTTTGTTTAATTATTTATATTGTCATTTATTTATTTTAATATTTAAAGGTCTTAAGTTAACCATTTTCTTTTAATTTTTTACAATTTTTTTATGGTCATGTATGTTGGCTTCAGAAAAGAGTATTTCTTTTAAAAAAGGATATATTTGAAAAAAGCCAGTGCGTAATTTAACATATTGGCAAGAATCAACAATTGCACATTCAAAACCTTTTCGTCTAAGTAAATGAACGCATCACATTTACCCTGATGAAGTTTCTCAAGGATATTGTCCTTTTCTCTAAAGGCCAAAAGTTTGTGTCCAGCCTCTAGATTTCGCCTAAAACTTAAAGATTTTGTGACATTTCAGAGCCTATTTACAAGTTCACTTTTTCTTCCTGACAGCATTTATCATATATTCAGTAATAATAATATCAACAAAATTAACTCATTACTGCATAGAATCTCCTTAAAATTTCAGATCTTAATGTCAGCTGGTTAATAGTAATTTTAGAGTTGGCCGATTTTAAAGTTTAGGTAACCACCTCGCTCTCGAAAATGATTGGACTCCATACAATAAGGGGGTAAATAGTTTCAGCATTTTGTCTCAGTAGAAGTTAATTAAACCAAAAAAGGTATGAAATATACTAATTATTAAATCCAGAAGTTGGCCTAACTTATTGGCTTATAGTATATATTGTAGAGTTTGGTAATAGAAACAGACAGTACACAAATGTAATTGAAGATGAGTCAGACTGGCTCAAGTCTGCTGGGCAAATTGGTAGGTGGTTTATATAACAGGCTGGGAGATTCCACTCTGTTACGGGCAAGTCTATTCTGTACGTTCTGATTGACTGATGATTCTAATGTGGATATTGTGCTCAATAAATATCCAGCACAATATCCACCTTGTGACTTTATTCAACAGATGGGAGTGTCGAGCGGCCTTGAGGGCCTTTCCTCGGTCCAGTGACCTTTCACGGCCTCGAAAGGTCTAGTATCGTCAATTAGTTGAGGGTGTCGCGAAGGATCCTCTCTGCGAGCGGCTCGGCTTGTTGTTAGCCGAGTTGCACTCTTTCTGGTCTTGGGCGCCAGCGGCGAGTTACCTCAGTAACCCTCAGTTTTCGCTTACCTAGCGATTGACTCGGAACGTGCTATTTCTCAATGACAGGTTCTTCAGATGGGGCTTGGCGGATTTGCCCGACTGTCATCAGTGTGACCTTGGCTTAGAAGAAACGTTTCACACGCCTTCTACCATTGTCATCAGGTGCGCCCTTTCTGGGATTATGTCGGCGAGTTGACGGCTCCGTATCGCTCCCGATGTTATCGTGCTCATTGATCTCGCATACGTGCGCGATAATGTATCGCCAACGTTTTCTGGGGAGAAACGTATGGTGTTTCTAACGCTGCTAGCCGTGGAGCGAATGGTGATTTGGACGTTGCGGATGGAGGGGATCTTGCGATACGAACGCTATTCTCATCAGGCTCTGGTCCGATTCTTTCAACATCAGCTGAAAGTGAAGATCAGAACTGATAGAATGCGTTTGATTTTGAAAGATTTCAGCGAAAGGTGGGTGAAAGTAACGAGCTTGGTTTGTGTGAATGAGGCTAACATTGTGTTTCTTTTTTAAGTACACTTGGTCACAACGGGGCGGTTTCCTGTGATCTCCCCCCGCCCCCGGTTAGGCTAGACATGCTTGGTTTTCCTAGTTAACGTGAAGAAGTGTTCCTCCCGCCCTGTTCCCGGCACTCTCTTTTGTTATGATCCATGTCGAGATTCCCAACCTCCCCAGTTTGTTTTTGGTCCCTCTTTCCAACTCGGCTGGATCAGACATTGATTTTACCCATTCCATCATTTATTTTTACTCTCCCCATTTCATTAGTGAGTGTGCTAATTGATTCTCTCTATCGGCAGAATACAGCAGCCACTCTGATTATTTTGAGGGGTGGGCAGGTCTTACTAACATCTGTTTTGTTTTAGTTTATTTTTGTTCCAGTTTTAGTTTGTTTTCGGGGTTCATTCCCCCCCCCTCATTTCATACTTCATGAAATTTTTATATATTTTTGTATTTAGGAAATTGAAATTTTTATATCATGGGTGTTTTGTAGGTTCCCCAGGTGAGTATGGGGTATTGTGGTATATGTAAGATTGAATGGCGATGAATGAGTTCTTGTGGTAAATGGATAAATGGTTTTGGATGAATGGGTCATGATCGTGATTAACTAGGAATAGGAGAGTTAGCGAAGACCAGCCTCTCTCCATTCCCCTTTCGGCCATGTGCCACAATTATTGTATATTATATACAGTAATAAATAAATTATTCAAGAGAGGGACATGTATTGAGTCACAACCCTGTTTATTTTTGTCAGCCAACTGGACGCTAGTTGGAAACCTCCTTGCGAAGGTGAGTCTCACACTCTTGATTGGACGATCACGATAAATTTAAAAAGTTAACTAATAACACCCCCCGCAACTTAAAGACCATATCAATAAACTTATTACTGCTAACAATGCTGAAACAGGAACTTATAAACTTCAAAAGATTGTAGGTGACTATCAACCTGGCTACCTTTATGAAAAGTATAAAAGTCCATAAAAAAGATCATCCCCTCTGACCTATCATTTCACAAATACCTACACCAGTATATTACCTTTCAAAAGCCCTTAACGAATGAATTACTCTCTACCTCCAAAGTAAATATTGTATTAATTCCAGAAATGAATTTATACAAATTCTTCATTCTGTAAAACCAAACAATCAAACAATAGCATCTTTGGACAAAATTTATTTACTAATGTCCCTGTCCATGTAACGTGTGACGTCATTATCTGTGATGTATACAATCACACTTCTCTCTCACTTATCAATATTAAACCCACTATTTTTTTTTAATTATTTTTAGCATGTACCACTCAAGTACATTTTCATGAACATCTTTATACTCAAATTGATGGTATTGCAATGGGATCTCTTTTAGGACCATTTTTCCTAATTGTTATAGGACACATTTAGAAAAAAAATACGTAATAATACTAATAAACACCCTATATATGTAAGATCCATAGAATACATTTTCGTTTTAACTGAAAATATTGATCAAATTCAATCAGTTATGTGCCAGGCATGATACACGCTTAGGCGATCATGTAACTCTCGATACATGACCGACGAGGCAGATTTTTCCCGCAGTAGGTTGCCATTTCTTTCTGCATTAAACCAGTTGCCATCCAAGGTTATAGAGCCCATTCTGTCCTACTATTTACCATAGCTGGAGGGAGAAGAAGAGGATACATACCTTTCCCAAGGGTATTAGCACGTAAGTGACTGTAATAGATTCGACTGGAATTCAAACTCGGCTCTCCGATTCCTCAATCCGAGCCATTATCCATAACTCCATTGATCAAATTACACAACTTAAAAACAAATTTGAAAGTCACTCCGTTCCCAAATTAACATTAGAACTTAATATTAATAATAAAAATCCATTCCTTGATGTATTTATTGACTCCAGCACGCATTAATTTACTACTTCTCTATATAGGAAACCCACTAGCATTGACTCATGTCTTCTTAATTATTATAGTGGATGCCCCCAAAGATATAATATAATCAAATCAAATATAATAGACATTCATTGTCTGTTATATTTAACAATATATATATATATATATATTACATATAATTGAAACTCAAAAATACCCCATCTCTATGGCCATTTCACCTGTAAAGAAATTAATCTTCGATGTTTATCAACATCAAAGGGTTTGAACTTCAAAAACTTTGGTGTTGATAAACCTCGGAAGATTTGACATCAGCCAGAGTTCCTACCCCTAAGCTATCGGCGCAGGTCAGACAAAAGAAAATGTTAACGTATTATATACGGATGTATACAAACGCCAGCAGACAGAGGGCTCGATTCATTAATGAAGAGCGATGCGTTAATAGCAGCGGAGGCTACTGTATTGAAATTACCCTTTTCTCCATAGTGCTCGATCGAATAACGAGAGCGTAACATGGTATATTCCACCAACGACTTCCTAAAAATCAGAAAAAAAAGCATTTTAAATAATTTAAATGACTTGTGTTAAATTTTGGTTTTATTTGAAAGATAATACCATAAACATAATCTGAAACAAAGAATTATACAGTGCTGTTCGATAAAAGTGACTCGCCTGATATTTTTTACTAAAAATATTTTTTGTCTATTGTTTTGGGGGTTAAAATAATTTTTAATCTTACTAATATAAAGACCCCTTCCTGACCACCTAGGAAAAAAAGTTTATTCACCCTAAGGTATTCTATTGATAACTATAAATTTGGATATAAATGAGATTCAGGAAAAAACTCTGCAAAAAAAGTGACTCAGATATCGCATTCTAATGATTAAACTTAAATTTAAAGAGCTTTTGACAAAATATTGAAAACTATTTTACAATACACTCAGAACAATATTCTAGAGAATTCTAGAACAGCTTAAATTAAATCTAGAGTATTCCAGAATATTCCAGAAAGCCTGATACAGTATAGAAACAGCTTGAAATAGCCACTCAAGTTACTAACCAGATGAAAGGGTACAAACACGCATCAGAACCACTTAAGGCATCTATTATTGCCCTCTCAAAAGCAGGCAAGTCTACGAGAGAAATTGCTATAACCTCGCAATCAACTGTCTCTCGAGTGCTTAGGGCACATAATGATGCCACTCCTGCTCCAAGGAAGGAAACAAGAGAATAAAGTAAAAAGATTGATGATAGAACTGGCAGGGTAATCAAGAGAGAAGTTGCAAAGAATAGGACTATAACTAGCCAAGAAATTGCAGCCAGTCTAAGCAAAGAGCAAGGTGTTAGTCTTGCCTCTTCAACAGTTCGTCAGAACAAGGTTACAAATCTTGTACAAGAAGGTTTAAGCCGCTAATAAACAAAGCCAACAAAGCCAAGAGACTTGAATGGGCTCACTATTACAAAAATTTCACCGTAGAAGACTGGAAAGTTGAGCTAAATTCAAAGGATAAGGTGAGTCACTTTTATCGAACAACACTGTACGTATGTAAATAAAGTTCTGAAACATTTTTAAAATGTTGGCACGCAGATTCATCATTCATCGGAACTACATTATAGACGGAAAATGAAAAATTTTAAGATCCCTTAAAAATTCAATATTTATCCTGGAAACTCGTTTCAAAGCAAATTAGTCAATTAACTGTATCTTGTAAAAGAAATGTTAACTTTTTGCTTAAGACAAAGCGACAAAAAGGTTTATTTACGCACGGCAGGACATGAGCTGCCATCAAAACAACAGGCCAAAAACTGTAGTCTTTTAATTGTACACTCTTCTGTACAGAGTCTTTTAATTGTACACTTCTGTACAAACAGAGTCTTTTAATTGTACACTTCTGTACAAACATTCGTAAAATTTTAAAACGTACAAAGGATGAAATGATTGCAGTCTATTCTTAAGCTATTAGTTCTTAATAGCTTAAGAATATACTTTTTAATTCTATAGGTTTTATGAAACCTACTACGAGTTTTATGGGCAAATAGTTAACCCCCAAACCCAGATCTAGTACTGGGTATGACATTAAACTACATCCACGTCTTGGGTATGACGATAAACTACATCCGCGTCCTGGGTATGACGATAAACTATATCCGCGTCATGGGTAAGATGATAAACTACATTCAGCAGCAAAACCTCTGATCAGGAGGTTTTGAGGAGCGTGGAACCACCTCTTAATTGCTGTTGTTTCCGGGTCCACCCTGACTCGGGGTGGTATCACCTGTTAGGGTCCCAGCTATGGGCAAATAGTTAACACTCATATTACATTCGCATCCTGGGATAATACGATAAACTACATCTGCGTCCTGGGTATGACAATAAACTACATCCGCGTCCTGGGTAAGACGATAAACTACGTCCAACAGCAAGGCCTCTGATAATACGTTTTTGAAAAAATAATGATGCCAGCTATAGGTTTTTGAAAGGAGGAAAGAAAACAATATTACCAACTATACGTTTTTGAGAAAAAAAATATTAATAGAAATGGATTTTTGACAAAACAAAAATATTATCAGGAAAAAAAAATTGTCGACATTAAATGACCCATTGAGGTTGATATGCCGTAAAATAAAACAAACACAACGAGTTTTATTTTTATACTAAATTCAGTTTGTTATGTGCCATACTTGATACACGTTAGGCGATCATGTATCGTTCAATACACGACTGATGAGGCAGATTTTTTGCCATTTCTTTCTACGGTAACCAGTTGCCATCCAAGGCTATAGAACACGGTCTGCCCTACTATTTACCCATAGCTGGTCAGGTGGGAGGAGAAGAAGAGGATACATACCTTTCCCAAGCACGTAAGTGCATGTAATGGATTCGAGTGAAATTCGAACTTGGCTCTCCGATTCCTTAATTTGAGTCGCTATCCATTACTCCACCGTGCCTCCACATTAATATCTCGACTACTCCACATTCTAAATTAGGAGTATAAAAAAGAATTTAATTAAAAACCAGTTAAATGAGATTTTTGTAGTTTAATTAAATGCTTTCATTTTTAACCTTTCTTAACTCTTTGATGTCATAATATACTTGCCGTATACATCGGCGTACAAGGCGAACCTTTAACATTAAATAATCCCTCCCTACCCACCACCAACACACAAAAAATTAGGGGTCGTCTTATACTCCAGGTATAAAATGTGAACCTTAAATCCTGTGGTTAATGGCAAGTTGTTAGCATAAAAGATCATGTTATCATTACCGGGACACGGTAAGTGTACCGAGTGGATTACAGTAAGGGATCACGGTAAGTGTTCGGAGTGGATTATAGTAAGGGGTCACGGTAAATGTACCGAATGGATTATAGTAGGGGGTCACGGTAAGTGTAGATTGTGCAAGTTAATTGAGAATACCTCGACTCCTGTTTTCAATGATGTTGAACAAAAACAACTGGATGTGTTTCTCAACAAGCCGTTTAAAGATCGCATTCGAGAACAGTGGAACCTGTGGATGCTTAGCAGGGGAAAGTCATTCGGCTACCTTAATAGTCTACCGAAAACACAGCACCCACACATGACATACTCTGGATTGTCGTAGTTAATTGACAATATCTCCTAGGCATTTTTCATTGGAATTTGAACGAAAAGAAAGTATATGCTTACTGAATTTATTTACTAAATTCAATGCAAATTCGATTAGGTCGGGGGGTCGTCTTGTACGGTGAATAGAGCCCGAAACCTTTTAAACATTTTAACTTTAAAACTTGGGGGTCGTCTTATATGCCCAGTTGCCTTGTACACCACCATATACGTTAAATGCACCCAGTGAAGTCATTATTCAATTATTCTGATTTTAAAATATATTCAAAAAGTGATATAGAAAAAGAGAAAAATTTCCTAAATTAAACAATTAAAAGAATTTGTCTAAGATTAACATAAACTTTCTTACTATTTCTAAAACAACAAAATACTTGATTAATACGAAACAAAATAATAATATCTGTCTATATTTCTGAGATGAGGTATTATGTACATTATTTACATTATTCGGACTATTGTCCTCATCTTTGTCGCCCGATTTATTACAACGTTTCGGCTGTTGTACGCTCCGGCCTTCTTCAGGTGGTTGGAATGTCGAACCAAACCCTTTATTTCGCTCACTGGGGTAGACTGTTCTAGTTCCACGTGCCATGAGAGACCTACAACTCATCCCTTCAGGCTTGGCACCAAGACTTCCCGTCAATTCAAGTAGAGCCCGTCGGGTCGCAGAGAAAGCGGGACACGCCCTTGTCCGAGAGAAAATCCAGTACAATCGTTGGATAAAACAGCGACTACAAGCTCATATCTCCCAGAGGCTCGAGGATTTCTTCAACAGAATTACTAATGAAGAAGACCAGAGAAGGATCCGAAATGACCAGAATAAATCCTTCAGACATGAATTCGAAGTACAAAAATTAAATAGATTGAAAGATTAGAAGGTGACGCACAAGGTCCATCACCCACCAGTGAAAGCAGTAGTCAACATCAGCCAATATCAGCTGAGTGCCTCTGAGGAGTCAGTATTGAATAAGGGTCTCAACTTCGCCACAACCGTCAGGCGAGTGCCATACTTGGACATCATTACCAGAGTCGAGGAGGCGGCCTTGAACATCCCTCAGGCTCAGGCGGATGAACTGAGATGGAAAGTGAGACAGACCTTGGAGAAGGCCAAGTCGCCCAGGTCTAACATAACAAAACTGGCGAGGCTGGCGATTGGATCCCTACAGATGAACAAAAACATCATCATACTACCGGCTGACAAAGGTAATGCGACTGTAGTGATGGACAAATCAGATTATACAAGAAAACTGGAAGACCTCATTAGCAATGGTAGCTACAGCAAAGTGAAAAAGTATCCTACTATGAAAACGGAACGCAAACTGTCACAGATCCTAATCAAGAACAAGGATCACTTCGCACCCAAGACGTATAGGCAGTTATCGCAGCGTTACACCAAGCTACCTCACATATACGGTCTCCCTAAGATTCACAAAGAGGGTATTCCGCTTAGGCCGATTGTTAGTTGCCAAGGCTCTGTGTGCCACCCTCTGAGTCGCTTCCTTGTAGATATAATTGACCCATTGATCTGAAAGTCTCCTTCATATGCCCGAAACTCCGTCCACTTCGTGGAAATAATCAAAGATGCTCCCATCCTATCCAACCAGATGGTGAGCTTGGACGTGGTGAGTTTGTTCACCAAGGTACCCACGGAGGAGTCACCCTCAGTAGTCAGAAACAGATTGGCCTCTGACTGACCATAGAAGAACGGACCAGTATTCCAATAGATAATCTGATGGAGATGTTGACTTTCTGTACACAAACACACTTCGGAATGAGATCACACATATATCGACAGGAAGAGGGCTTAGAAATGGACTCGCTATTATCACCAGCAATGGCGAATATATATATGGAATACTTTGAGGAAATGGCATTAGAATCTATATCTCTAAAGCCAACTATATGGTTAAGGTACGTAGATGACACCTTCATACTCTGGCCTCTGAAGATGTTCAGGTTCTACTGGACCATGTGAACTCAATAAGACCTTCGATATAGTTCATGATGGAGAGAGTAACAACACACTCCCATTCCTGAATGTTCTAATATCTCGAACAGAGCATGGGTTTAAGACATCCGTATACCGTAGACCGATATTCACCGGACAGTACCTCAATTTCAACTCCCACCATCCATACAGCCTAAAGAAAGGGATCGTCCGTTGCTTACAACACCGAGCAAAAGTTATAAGTGGCAACCCAGAGACGTTAGATAAAGAATTGGTCAGTATAAGTAGTACCCTAGAACGTAACAACTTTCCGGGGTACATGGCAGCAGCCCCCAAAATCTGGGATAGGCGGGTACAAGAGGAGGAGGACAACAATACTCAGAAAACAGTCTACCTGCCTTATGTGAAGGGGTTATCAGAGAAAATACAAAGGATCTGCGGTCCATATAACATCAGGACAACCTTCAAAAGCTTGACGACACTTCGCAGATATCTCTCCCGAGTAAGACCACCCCCTTTAGTCATGTTCTCCATAAAGGAGAACATGACTAAAGACTGTGTGTACGCTATCCCGTGCAGCTGCGGAAAGAAATATAAAGGAGAGACAGGCCGCCCCCTCAAGGTAAGGCTTCAAGAACGCCAGAAAGCTGTAACACGAGGGGAAGTGGAAAAATCAGGCATGGCTGACTACATAGGGAGAGAGAAGGGAGATCACCGCCCTCTGTGGGATCATGTTGAGATCATAGACAAGGAACACCATTGGAAAATTCGTAAACTTAAGGAATCAGCACATATGCTAGGCCACAAAAAAAGCATACAAATAAATACAATATGGGAACCAGTAATAATGAGTTCCAGAGAAAAGCAATAATAACAACAAAGTTGCAATATGAGTTCTAGTAAAACATGAAATGATAACAGCAAAATTGCAATATGAGCACTGGTAAAAATGGTTGCTGAAACATTAGGTTTATAATACTCAGAAATTCAGACCCAGATGTCCTCAAGGACATGTGGCACAGTGGATAAAGGCGTTGGTTAGATCCAGTGACAAGACCCAAAGAGTGTGAGTTCAATACCCGGTTAAGGCATAGCTCATAGCTCATAAAGGGTTCAGTTCGACATCTGAAGAAAGACGGAATGTACAAACATGGCGATAAAGATGAGGACAACACTCCGAATAATGTAAAGAAAATAATAATCTTTTCTATTAATTCACTCGAAAATAAAAAGAATATAAATAATATTTAATAAAATAATAATAATAATTTAATAAAATTCACACCAAATTCTCCATTGTAAATGAATTCTTTTAATAATATCATCTGCACTTACGAAATGTGAAGAACTCCGCGATTTTTGGTCATTTTTCATTCTGAGGGCTGAAGTTGTTGCGAGGCAAGCTAAGCAAATTTTGATTTAAAATTTATAATCTCTTGGGATGAAATAATATTTGGGTGGTAGAATTAACAGAAAATACCGGAATTTACTCTCTATCACGGTAAGTGTCACGAGGAATACATATGAAAGTCTCAAGGAATTTAAATAAACGATTATGAACACAAAAGCGATATTTTACGAAACAACAAACTCAGATCTTTAGTCGCTGACCGTAATACGTCTGAACATAATTTTGATTTTAAAAATGATACTTTGATAAATAGATAGATAGATAGATAGATAGATAGATAGATAGATAGATAGATAGATAAGAAAGCAAGATAGAAAGAAAGAAAGAAAGAAAGAAAGAAAGAAAGAAAGAAAGAAAGAATCATAGTGACACCGAAAACAGAAATGTTGCAAGGGAGATTACTCCAGTAGGAGTTATTGGCCTTTGGCCAATGTGAACATGAACTATTTTAAATATTTCCTATTCTCAATTATGTATCAACAGAGACAGTAGTGTTTCCATTTTATAAAAAAATTTCATGAATATTTTTAGAACCACAATTACATCAAGTATTACTTTGGATTTTTATTTCAACATTATTTTGAATATATTTTCTCATCAGAAATATTGTGCCTTTTTCCATATTTTTCTCATGCCTTTATGGTGCTTTAAATTTATATAATGGTATTTCAATTTGTGTAAAAAATGATTTCATGGATTATTTAGAACTTTAATTAGTTCCAACATTGATTTTTTTCATCAATAGTAATTACAAAATATTCATACATGCATAATATTGCATAGACATATTTATATTTATTCAATATTAAAATATATTTGAATATTTTTATTTAATTTATATATATATATATATATATATATATATATATATCTGTAAAATAAAAAAGCCAAACAGAATTGTTCATAACCATTTTGGTTCTCACCAGTCAAAGTGCAAGTAAATGCACCAAAATGAATTTGCATCTTTTTAGTTAAATTGTTTTTGTCTATATGAAAAATATAATATATATATATAGATATATATATGTATATAAAAATATATATACATATATATATATATATAAAAAAATATATATATATATATATACATATATATGATATATATATATGTATAGAAAATATATATATATGTGTGTGTGTGTGTGTACAGTAATTAGTGGAAAGTGCTCCAATATCTTTGGTAGAGCTAACATAGATCCACTTTTTAAAACATAAATCAGATTGTCTGATGATCACAAAACATGAAACCAAAGGTACAGGCTAATATCCATACAAATGAATATATATATATATATATATATATATATATATATATATAGTACAGGTAATAAATCCATTGGTATATAATGCAAGTGGATCCTAGTAATATAAAATATTAAAACAATATTAAAACTGATCCACAAAACCTGCTCAATGTATTTATTATAACAAAGCATATAAATAGTATTACACAACAAAATCCAATATATATATATATATATATATAAAATCCAATATTTATATATATATATATATATATATCAAATATGTGGTGCAGTTCAATTTATATTACAATGAATCACTCATACAAATAGTAGATTAGTAAAGTTAATGATATAAAATGGCGAAATCTCTTCGCAAACAAAATTTTAAAGTTGCATTAACCTACAAACCACTCAATGAATGTTATGTTCCTTGTTTTAATAACTACAAGTTGTATAAGGTCTTTTTTTCATCTGCTAGTACTTTCAACTGTACATTCAGTCATCCTCAGACATGAAAATTATTTTGTTTTTGGTAAAATCCTGGCTACCCTTAGAGACAAAAAAATGAAATACGAATCAAAATATGTTTTTTTTTTTTAAATGTGTTATTGTTACCAGATACAAATTTTTGGAGTTGCATTTTTTTGAAAATTTAAGAGAGTGTGTTTTTTACTGATATGGTAATTTGAGAATTTTTTTGTTCAATTTCAAAATATCATATTTTGATTCGCAGTTCATTTTTCGTCACTTTTTCAGAACTGTCCAACTCCTAGACTAGTTGCCAACCAAGGCTAAAAAACCATTAATGTCCTGCTATTTACTCATAGATGTAGGGAGAAGAAGAGGATTCATACCTTACCCAAGGGTATTAGCACTTAAGTGAATGTAATGGATTCAAATGGAATTCAAACTTGGTTCTCCAATTCCTCAGGAGAAGCCTCTATCCATTACTCCACCGTGACTCTCTCTCTCTCTCAGTCTCTCTCTCTCCATATATATATATATATATATATATATATATATATATATATATATATATATATATATGGGAGAGAGAGAACACAGAGTGGAGTAAAGGATGTATATATATATATATATATATATATATATATATATACTTTCCCAGATTGATCCGTTTACTTGAAACCTAGGTAGGTTTGTCTGGTTCACTAAAAAAAAAGGTCTGCTCTATGGTTGTATTTGGAGCTCTTTTTGTTAGTTAGTTGTTACTGAAAAAATTAAATTTTTTCTATTAACTTTCAAAACCAAATGTTTAAAAGATTTTTTTGAGAAAGATTTTTATTTGTAAAATTCTTTTTTAAAACCTTTTTTTTTTGATGGGATTTGTTGTAAATCAAAATTCGAGCCATTTTTTATAAATACATATATAAATATCTATACATATATACATATATATACAATATATATATACATATATATATATTATATATATATACATATATATATATATATATATATATATACATATATATATATATATACATATATATATATATATATATACATAATATGGGTATATATATATATATACATATACATATATACATATATATATATATATATATATATATATATACATATATATCAATATATATATATATATATATATATATATATATACATAGCAACATATACCTTATATGTGTGTATATATATATATATATATATATATGCAGATGATATATAATTTATACTTATATGCAAAAAAAAACTACCCATGGTTAGGAACATGTATATATATATATAGATTATTATATATATACACTGATTTACATATATATATATATATATTGGTGGTTTATACATATATTCATATACTTATATTAGTTATATATGACATATATATAAACATATATTATTTCATATATAATCTATATATATATACATAAAACTGGAGCATATACATTTATATATATACATATTTATTTCATGGCATATTGTACATATCAGACTGAACAGAGGTAAGCCACGCAACACAGTGGTAAAAATATTTCCTGTTGGCCATTAGTACTCCAACGAGTTTAAGTCTAACCGAAAGCTTATACATAAATAAATATATACATATATATATGTCCAACATATACATACCACCGACCAGGATGTCCAATAAATGAAGGAAATATATACAGGAAAACATATAAATACATATATATATATACAATATATATATATATATATATATATACCAAATATATATACATATATATATATATCTGATATTGATACATATATATAATATACATATATATATATATATGGTGTCACTAATAAGGCATATAATATATAAACCAAGGATATACATATATATACATATATTATATTATATTATGAATATATATATATATATACATATTTATATATACATATATATATACATATATATATATATATATATATATATATATATATATATATATATATATATATATTTAGGGGTAATATATGAACAACAGTACAACACACACACATACACATACTATCTACAAAATGGATCCTTTCTTTAACATCCCATATATAAAATTTTAACAAATAGTATATATTTATTTATAAAATTAAAATAATATAAAAATATATATATATATATATATATATATATAGCATATATATATATATATATATATATATATATATATATTCCACACATCACACATACATGAACAAAATTGTCCATAATTATCCATCCCACAAAACGTTCAATATCTAAAAAAAAAAAAAACACTAAACTAATTGAGTTTCATATTCCAGGTTTCCAGATAAGATATGTAGCCATCATGACATCTTTTTTTCATAAGAATCACTGAAAAACACTTTGAGTTATTCAGCTAAAAAGAGATCAGGTTAAAATTGTTTTGTGTCACACTCACTATCTTCCCAACAGAGCAATGGTGAGAGGAAAAAACTCATTCAGGCCTTCAGTAATTTTACCAATATTCATACTCTGTCATCCATCTTCAAAGTCCATTCAAGAACCATCAAGAGAATGGTGAATAAGTTTAAAAAAAGAGTGAACATTAGAGAGGAAAACTGGATCAGGATGTCACAAGAGGGGCGAAGTCACATTATGCATCAGTCTTAGCCACCTTCTGGCCAGTTCTTATTGCCATAGACAATGGATAGTGATATTTATTTTTGGCATTTTTCTCCTTAAAGCAAAATCTTCTTATAATAGAAACACTGAAAAGAAATATAAGTAAACCCATAAACAAAATATCACCTCCTCTTCAACCTTCCCTTCTTCAATATTCATCCAAATTTCTGTAGCGTCAAATATTTTCTCTTGAAATATGCTCCAGATATCTTAGCACTTTGCTAAACTAATTTAAATTCTATCACTACTAATTAATTATCTGTTCCAGGCTATCTTCCTCTTTGTTGAAAAGATTCTAAGATTTCACATGAACAGCCTTTGTGTTTACATCTGAGATCTTCCAATGCCAAGATAATTTTTTCTTGAGTCCCCAGATGAGTGGGGAAAGTGACTGAATCTGAGATGCCAGGTCAGTACCAGTAACACTGCAGATTCATCTTTGGATTTTATCAAGAATCTTTAAATATAAAGCAGGAGCACCAGACTAAATATGACAGCATTTATGGATTTTATCTCATCTTCTCCCACCCTCAGTAACTCCTTGCATCTTAGTAGTTTTGGGGTAAAATGATTAAAGAATAAAATGCTTGCTTTAAAGAAATAATTTGTTAATCTGATTTTTTTAAAACTTTTTTCTTATAAATATTACGAAGTTTCTCTCAAGAAAGTCAATTTTAGCATTTCATTGTTTATAATTAACAGAAACTTTTCTTCAGAAGGCATGGCATGTGGAACTAGAACAATCTACCCCAGTGGGCAAAAAAAAAAGGGTCCAGTTTGAAAATTCCAACATATATCACCTGAAAAAGGCTAGAGTGTACAATAGCCAAAATGCTGTGAATATGACAATAAAGATGGGGACAATAGTCTGAACAATGTAAATATTGTAAATAGTTACAATACCTTATCTCAGAAATATATATTATTATATATTATATCACCTTATCTCAGAAATATATATAGATCCTGAAGAAGGCCAGAGCGTACAATGGCTGAAATATCATGAATATGTCAATAAAGATGAGGACAACATTAAATAGTGTAAATAGTTACAACACCTCATCTCAGAAATATAGACAGACATTTTTCCTCAATTCTAATTTTATTCTGCAAAACTTATTTAAAAAAATTAAAGTTGTTATTCTTTCTAAAAAGGTATTTTTAAAAGTATTTTAAATTTTATTTTACTATTAAAAAGCATAAAACAAAAGCAAATGTAATATTTTCATACAAGAAAATGAATGAAAATATCATTAATTAAGAATGCTGATAAACTTTTAATTAAACACATAACTTTGCCAAAAATAGTCACAAACCCATCAATCCATAATTGGAAGATTTTGTCCTTTCCAGAAGTAGGGTCATAAAATCATGTATGTGACCAGAAACCTTTTCATCACAAGAAAAATGATTTTTTTTCTTTCTTTTTTATTCTTTATTATTATTTAATTTATTGGTTTCATTTCATTTTTCAACAGGAGAATAAACAACAAAAGAACAGTTTCCAGAAAGACAAAAGACATTAAATTTTTGAAGATTGTAAATAGCAAAGAAGCAAGGAATCAGAAAAGAGTTCCACATGTGATAAGCGTGAGAAATGAAACTATTAGAAAAAGCTTACGGTTACATCTAGCTAGTTCAATAATAAAACAACAAGACCTAGTTGCCAACCTAATCGAGTCCATCATAGTCTGGATCATCAAGTCAATGCAAATGATCTTTTCCTTAGCTGGATAGTTAGTCCTTCACCAGTGCTTCATACAGGTTTGAATTCAGAGTTTTCTTTTTCCTAGACTGGTTGGGACCTAAGGCAGTCTCTCCTACTATTTATCCATAGCTGTGGAGAAAAGAGTTACATTCCTACCTTTCCCAAGAGTATTAGCATGTAAGTAAATGTAATAAACTCGACTGGAATTTGGAACCCGCTCTCAGCTTCCTCAATCTTGTAGTATGCTTAAATTCATGCAGTCAAGGTAAAAAAAAGGAAGAAATGACATCAGAATAATTGCCATTAAAATATTTATAGGAACAACAAAGGAGGAAGCAACATTGCAACATTCTGAAAATGACTGAAGTCAAGATGTCAGGTCAGGACTGATAATATTACAGCCTCTTCTTTGGATTTTGTCAAGAATCTTCAGATATATCACAGGAGCAGCAGACCAGTTGTGGCAGTAATATTCAGCATACAGTTGAATGGTAGATTTATAAACATGCAAGATGGATCCTGGAAAGAAAAATTGTCTGGCACAGTGAACCAACTTTCTTAGCAGCAGAACTAGCAATTGATTCAATATAATCATTCCAGTATCTGTCTATATTTCTGGGATGTACACTATTTACATTATTCGGACTATTGTCCTCATCTTTGTTGCCATATTTATCACAACGTTTTGGCCTTTCAGTATCAATATATATTTCTGAGATGAGGTATTATGTACACTATTTACATTATTTGGACTATTGTCCTCATCTTTGTTGCCATATTTATTACAATGTTTCAGCCTTTCAATATCTGTCTATATTTCTGAGATGAGTTATTATGTACACTATTTACATTATTCGGACTATTGCCCTCATACATTAAGAAATGGACAAATTATTTTAAGGCATTTTTATGTTTATACATTCTTTTTATAGATACAAATATTTAAGTAAATGCTCTGTTTATAATAAACAGTATTAAACAACATTTACCGGCCTGAATGTCCGAGAAATTTTCACAGAAAATATGCATCCTCCAACAGGTTTTGAACCTGTATCTTATATGGAACCGTCATTTAGCTTGACGTGCCTTAACCGATTTGGCTACAGAGGAGCGTTCGGTTAGCAAGATCAAATTTACTGTCTTTAAACTTCAATCTTCCATGAATCTTTCACGTACTTTCATATCTGCTCAAAGTGCATCCAAATGTAAACAAATGATGTCACACATTATGAAATGGACAAAGTCCAACAATTATTTTAAGACATTTTTATTTTTATTGTCCTCATCTTTGTTGCCATATTTATTACAACTTTGTACACTCCAGCCTTCTTCAGGTGGTTGGAATGTCAAACTGAACTCTTTATTTCACTCACTGGGGTAGACACATGGCACAGTGGATAAAGGCATTGGTTAGATCCAGTGACAGGACCCAAAGAGTGTGAGTTCAATACCCAGTTAAGGCAGTGGAGAACTTTCAGAAGGAAATTAACAGGAGATAACTGATAACTGACATCCATAAACATGGCACGTGGAACTAGAACAGTCTACACCAGTGAGCGAAATAAAGGGTTCAGTTCGACATTCCAACCACCTGAAGAGGGCATAAGCATACAATGGCCAAAACGTTGTAATAAATATGGCGACAAAGATGAGGACAATAGTCTGAATAATTTAAATAATGTACATAATCATTCCACTTCATATCAGTGGAAAACATGAGGCAAAGAAGGAGTAATTAATTAATTACTCACCTGGACGTTAGGATCAGCCATGCTGATAGAAGCTGAAAATGGTTATCTAAGTTGATGACAAGCAGTAGTTTCATTTTGGAGAAAGGTAATATGAAATAAATTAAACTCAGATGTACTTTAAGTAATTTTTATTCTCACAGTGTAATTATGATATATTCGACAAGCAGTTGTCCAATTACGCAGAACAAAAAATCATTGATTTACATAGGTGGGCTGAGAAGTTCATAATCTGACTATGAAGGGGCAATGCTAGAACTGTGAAATCTTGTATCCATTAATTTAAACTCCTACAAATAACTGCAATGTTTCTGTCCAGATAAACTGACATCTAACTTTTCAAATCATTGTTCATCTTGTTGGTCAAAAAAGTCATCAGCTGCAGATATGATGTCATTCTCATAGCGATAATGCTTCCAGCCAAATATTTTTTTCATGTTAAGGAACATATGATAGTCAAATCAGAAGAATAGGGAGAGTGAACAACTAGTTCAAAATCACAGTCACAAACATCAGCTATTGATGCTGGAGAATTGTCATGGGCATTTGGTCTTGATAGCCTTTAATAAATGCCTCATCAAGCTGGCATAGTACTCTCCATTGATGGTGAAGAAGGTCAAACAAAATGGCGTTTGCATCCCAAAAATCTGAGGCCATCACCTTCCCTGCAAATGAAATGACCGTGGCCTTCTTTGGAGCAGGTGTGGAGGGCTGTTTCTACTGGATGGATTGTCTCTTTGTCTTTGGCTCAAAGTCATGAACCAAACACTAATCCTGAGTTAGGAAACATTCAAGGAAATCAGTTGGATCTGCCTCAATGTCATATTTTCCCATGATGTGCTCAGTTGGATGCACTTTTTTTTAGGTATCAGAAAATGTGGCATCCATCAGGCTGAATGCTTTGTCAGTTTATTTTGCAGAATATTCTCAGTGATTTCATGGGATATGCTAACAGCTTTGGCTTATTTATAATCAATCGCCTGTCATCCATCACCAATTTGTGAACACGAACAATGTCTTCCACAGTGGTGTCAGTTGCAGGACATCCAGACCTTGGGTCATCTTCAAGATACTCAGTACCCCTCCTAAATTCAGCTGCCCACTTTTGCACTGTTGATAAAGCTGGAGTGTCATCCCTAATGTAGCAACCCTGTCAGCATGAATGTCCTTGGGGGCTAAACCCATTTTCTGCAGGTACTTCATAACACCACGATGCCAAATTTTGTCAATTTTCAAAAGAATTTGTTACTTTTGAAATCTTCTTTGAGTAGTCAGATGTCATTTTAACTAGAAAGAAACAATACAGTTATAAAGAAGAAGAGTTTAGATTAATGCATGCAAGATTTCACAGTTGTAGCATCACTGCTTCATAGTCAACCTGCAAGTTTTCAGCCCACCCTCGTATATGTTGATAAAAAGACAGTTCATGATAAGTAATGGGCAGTAAGTCAATGTATATATGGTTATTTTTTTCCCCTATTCTAGATTTGTTACAAATGTCATTACTAGACACAGGGAAACAAGCAGTCTTTTACAAAAATTAAGGAATAAAACTTTATTTAAGAGAAAACACCATTTTAGAAAAAAAATAATCATATTTTGGTAATGTTTAACCTTCAGGCTCAAAACAAACTGAGTATCAAAAGGACAGTTATTCTCTTGATGCCACTGTTATTATCTACACTTTTCACTCCCTTGGCAACATTTATCATTTTAAAAAGCTATGATTAGAATTTTGATACAGCATCCAAAATATGAAAGTGGAATTATACATTTTCTTTATTTTTGAGAACTGACAACAAAGATGTTAAACACTATTTCTTAGACTGCTATATTTACAAGAATAATTTTAAATTTTCAAGATTAAAAATAACTGAACTGTAATGAAAGACTTACTATTTTCTAAAGAAATAAATATGAAAAGATTTTTTAGTCATAAATTTATAAAAATTAGAAAATTAAATCCAAAATTTATCTGAGATATAAAATGTATTATGTTCAGAAAATCATGTTTATTCAAATTTTCTTATTCTATAGTTAACTGATATTTTTATAAAATTATGAATGAAAAACTTTTCATAATTATTTATAAAATGGTAAACAATAAATATTGCATTGGAGTTGGTTTACATATTTTGATAATTTTGTAAATAAAATGATTTCTTGACAAATTTATTTCTTTATAAAATGCTAGAAAATAAATTATGAAATCTTTATTTACTATTTTATAAAGTTCAAATCAATTAGCATTTAGCCAATCATAGATCACAATAATGAAAAAATTGGAAAATTAAATCAAGTAGTTTGAGAGATAAAATAAGAAGAAAATGAGTTATGTATTTTCTTCTATAGTTCATTGATATTTTTATAAAATTATGAATAAAAACTTGTTTTTCATAGTTATTTATAAAATGGAAAATAATAAATATTGCATTGTAGTTGGTTTACATATTTTGATAAATTTATAATGTTTATAAATTTTTTAATACAAAGATTTATTTTCAAATTTATTTTTTTATAAAATGGTAAATGATAAATCTTTATTAAAGTTAAATAATAAATATTACACTGTACATAGTCCACATATTTTTATAATCTTTTGAATAAACATTGCTGAGGGAGTCAAAAGTGAATACAGTAATAGCAGTGTCAAGGGAATAACTGTCCTTTTGACACATTGGTTTTTTGCCTATATTTCTTTGCCTTGGAACTAATTTTAAACCCCTGCCATAAAATATATTATGAATTTCAGCCAAGGGATATTTAAAAATACAAAATATACATAGCAGTTGGCTAAAAATTCACAAAATAATTTATACTAAAATATAAGGCAATTTTCACTTAAAAATGTGGCTGGATTAATTGGTCAATAGGTGGGTAAATGCCCCACTAGTAATATTTCCGTTAGTCTTTCATCCGTTTATGTATATTGTTGAAATAAGTAAATGCTTTTATTTCAAGCTCATTCTTGTTTTTAAAACAGATGTTTAATCTTCCACAGCTTTGTGGCTCCTCTTCTCTGTTTAATAAGATAACAGATCTGATGGAAAACAGATCTGGTGATCCGCCGTGTCAATCAGAGATCTTCATGTTCAGCTCAGGTTTCCGCCTTATTCCACTTTCAAGATGGACGACTTTGACAAACGAAAGATGTAGTAACTTTCGTCTTCTACTGCTGCACCTGAACTTTCTGACAATTTCAGAAGATCTTTTTTATGGCTTTTTATATTCCACTGAATTTTAACAAAATTCTCTTCAAGAACAATCTGAAAGAAAAAAAAAATAATATTCTTATTAATTAAAGAAATTTTATTCCTACTGGAGTAAAAAAACAAACATTCTAATTGCCACAAGGCCACAAAAATCTTCTAAACCGGTTTTGGAGGCACGTGGAGTAATGGATAGTGGCTCGGATTGAGAAATCAGAGAGCTGAGTTCAAATTCCAGTCAAATCCATTAAATTCACTTACATGCTAATACCCTTGGGAAAGGTATGAATCCTCTTCTTCTCCCCCCAGCTATGTCCTGCTATTTATCCATAGCTGGGGACATCAGTGAGAAAGTGACTGGAGTCATGATGATTGATCAGGACTGATTAAATTACAGGCCAAACTTTAAGTTTTGTCAAGAATCTCGAAATTCACAGTAGGAGTAAAAGACCGGTTTTGGCAACAATATTCAAAGAGCCAAGGAGGCACGGTGGAGTAATCCGATAGAGGCTTGGATTGAGGAATCGGAGAGCTGAGTTCAAATTCCAGTCGAATCCATTAAATTCACTTACATGCTAATACCCTTGGGAAAGGTATGAATCCTCTTCTTCTCCCCCCAGCTATAGGTAAATAGCAGGATAGACCGAGTTCTATAGCTTTGGATAGCAACTGGTCTACTGCAGAAAGAAATACATGCAGGAAAAAAGTTGTTTTGTCAGTCATGTATCAAAAAGATACATGATCGCGATCGTATCCCACATGGCATATAAATGACTGAAACCAGTCAAGCACAGATATGAAATACAGAGAGCTTGAGAAAAATAACAACAGAAATTGTAATATGAGCTCTGGTAAAAAATGAGACATTAGGTTTATAAATCCCTAAAATTCACTCACTGATGTCCCCAAGCACAGTGGATAAAAGGGTTGGTTTGGTAATCCAAAGAGTTGTGAGTTCAATACTTGGCCACAGAAGGAGAAACAAAAACTTGGAGAATTCAGTTACTAAAGTGAATTAAATGAAATAGAGATATCCAAAATAAAAACATGGCACATGGAATTAGAACAATCTACCCCCATGCACTAAATAAAAAGTTTGGTTCAAAATACCCTGTAGTTTACCCAGAGTGACCTACACCTGATAAAGGCCAGAGGTCACAACAACTGAAACATTGCAATAACAACAAAGATGAATGTAAATAGTGTAAATAAAATTATATACAAATAAACTAATATGTACAAACTGAATATATCATCTGAAGAAGGTTGGAGTGTACAATAACCGAAACGTCATGAATATGGCAATAAAGATGAGGACAACAGTTGGAATGATGTAAATTAGGTTGTTCAGTAAATAATCTGCGATTTTAGAATCAACTTTTATCCCTGAATGAATGTATTTAAACAGTGTTTAAATCAATCAAACCAAGAACCCTGAACATTTATAGATTTCTGCCATCAAGTTACAAGCTTATTTATGCCTTTAGGCTATTTAAGAATCAACTTTTATTCATGGATTAATACATTTAAACAGTGTTTAAATCAATCAAAATAGGAACTCCGAACATCAATACATTTCTGCTATTAAGTTACAAGCTTATTATAAAATTAATATAGGCACAGTGAAATAATGGATAGTGGCTCAGATTGAGGAATCAGAGAGCCAAGTTTGAATTGCAGTTGAGTATATGCAAATACCCCTGAGAAAAGTATGAATTGATCTTACCCCCCACCCCAGCTATGGGTAAATAACAGGACAGAATGGGTTCTATAACTTTGGATGGCAACCAGTCTAGGAGAATGACAACTCTGAATACAAAACCTCCAACCATTAAATAATAGTTTAGCAGACTTATTTTTAGAGGAAGTGTCTCTCAGCTCCGAGTTCTGGAAGTTGACAGTTCTGAACCATAAGGAAGTTGATTTTGACTGAGGGGGGATGGGAGAGGTGAACCATAATGTGAGGAAGATTGATTTTGATTAGTGATGGAGCTACCACGGGATAAAATAGATTGACATGCCAAGTAAAAAAATTAGCAAAAAAAGTTCTCAAGAACTGAAATGAGATCATGTCAAAATGCAGCACAAATATGGTTTAAATAGTAGGGTAGTCTAGGTTCAAGTGAATACTACATATATATATATATGAAGAAATATAGTTTTAAGGTGTGCTATATTTATGGGATAAAATGATCAATATCAGAGATAGAGCATATGTAAATATAAATATAAAAGTGAACATTGAAGTCAACACTCAGAGGAGACTGGCTGTTTCATGCAGGACGTAATCGTCATCCAGCATAAAACAGCCTCTTGGAATTTTTTTACACATACATATATATATATATATATATATATATATATATATATATATATATATATATATATATGTATGTGTATGTGTATGTACATTTGTATATATATTTGTGTGTTTTAGATATATGTACATATATGTATGTGTATATTAACCACTAATATTATCTATATATATATATTAAATAAAAACAGAACACTTTAAGGTTCCATGTAATAAATTATTTCACCACAGCCCTTTTAAAAGGACTGTGGATCATCAGACTTTACTTCCAAACAAAAAAAAATATATATATATATAATAACAATACATTAAACTATACTGTTATTTTTTATCACATTAATAAAATAGCACTGCCTATAATATTAAGAAGACATCCACCTTTTTCTTTTTCATTTTTTTGGGGTGGGGAGGGATTATTTAATTTCTAATCATGAACTATATGAGTGTTGTCATATCCTACTATGGTAACAAGAAAATGACTAACAGAAAATCAAAGATGATGCTACTGCAGTCGTATGGTCACATATTCAACGGAACTCATGAATTAAAGCTTCTTGCTATAATAATGGTGTGGGGCACAGACTAGCTGACAATGACAACAGTGTTGTGGGTTCAAGCCTTATACTGCCAAACAAAACATTTCATAATACATATTCATGATAATCTGATTATAATACCAATGACTCAATCTAATGCATAAAACTCAAATATTATGTGTGTCGACTCAAAATTCTGAAAACTCAATGTACAGGTTGAGGCAAAAGTAGCATACCATAATTTATTAAAAGTATAATTACCCATGTAAATTTTATTTACTAGTTATTTAATTGTTATATGTTCTGTTCAAAATGTCATATTCTTTTTCAGATCTTAATTCTGTGCCTGCAGGATTCATTAACATGTCAGAGCATTTCCGCTATCATTTTACAGCATTCATATTACATTCTTTAAGTTCCTCAACATTGATGGATAAGCAGTTGATTTCAAATGGCCCCACAAAAAAAAATCCAAGGGTGTGATGTCTGGTAACCTTGATGGCCACTCAAAAAGAACTCTATGACCTATCCATCAACCCCCAATGGTAAAGCAATTTTTGCTTCATCCTGTATATAAAACCAGTTTTCTGTCAGTGAATGTTTGCATACACGCATGTGTAGATATGACCTACAACAGAATCAAAGAAATGTGGGTCGATTATCTTAAACTTATTGTGCTGTGTCTTATTACCCTGCCAAACTTAGCAACACTTACTTAGTGGCAATAAATAATTTATATATTGAGTTTTTGAAATCATTTTTAAATAATTTCTGTTATTCCTTTTCAATCTGATTTTTTTTCACTATTTACTTTGATGCCATATTTATCACGTTTCAGCCCTTCAGTATCTGTCTATATTTCTGAGATGAGGTATTATGTACACTATTTACATTATTCAGACTATTGTCCTCATCTTTGTCGCCATATTTATTACAACATTTCAACCGTTGTACGCTTTGGCCTTCTTCAGGTGTTTGGAATGTCATACTGAACCCTTTATTTCACTCAAGGGAGTAGACTGCATGAATTTCCGGGTATTATAAACCTAACGTCTAACCATTTTTTTTACCAGTGCTCATATTGCAATTTTTGCTGTTATCATTGCAAGTTTTTACCAGAGCTCATATTTCAATTTTATTGTTATTATCGCTTTTCTCTGGCACTCCTTATTACTGGTTCCCATATTGTATTCATTTCTATGCTTGTTCGGCTTAGGAGATTTTTGTGGCCTAGCATATGTACTGATTCCTTAAGGTTACAAATTTTCCAATGGTGTTCTTTGTCTATGATCTCAATCTGATCCCACAGAATACACAGAAATTCAAACACAGATGTCCTCAAGGACACATGACACAGTGGATAAAGGCGTTAGTTAGATCCAGTGACAGAACCCAAAGAGTGTGAGTTCAATACCTGGTTAAGGCGGTGGAGAACTTGGAGAGGGAATTAAGCAGGAGATAATTGATAACTGACATCCATTAGACATGGCACGTGGAACAAGAACAGTCTACCCCAGTGAGTGAAATAAAGAGTTCAGTTCGACATTCCAACTACCTGAAGAGGGCTGGAGCGTACAACAGCTAAAATGTTGTAATAAATATGGCGACAAAGATGAGGCCAACAGTTTGAATAATGTAAATAGTATACATAATATAGACTGATATTTTTTTATCTTCATAAAAACTATTTTTTGTTGATGGATTTTCTAATTAAATTGATTTGCTGTTCAAACAAAGACATTTTCTGCTCTAGAAGTTCATCCATGTGAAATTCCAAGCAAAAAAAAAAAAAAAGAATTAAAATTATTAAGTAAAAGAAAAATACCAATAATCACCTTACAAAGGAAATTCCAAAGTTTTCTTGCTATGCCTTTGTTTCTGAAAGCAGGTGTCACATATAAATCCTTTGGTAACATTATTTTGCCAGACCATGAACAGAAGATCATGTTATAGAAAAGATAACCAACCAATCTTGAACCTGAAACAAATAAAATCTTGTCAAGACAATAAACAATTAGAAAAAATAACATGGCTCAAGCTGAAAGATCAATGCTTGCACTATTTACATTCAGAATAATGCCATTATTTTTGTCTCTTGAAAATTTAAAATATTAATTTCCTATGGAACTAGAAATGTTTTTCGTTAATTTAGGAATATTTTAAAATTCTCAAATTTTAACCTTTAGCACTCTGTATTAAGATGACTTCATTTGTTAAACAAAATATTTATACAGCCACTGCATGCAACTCTGATCATCAGACAATAGTATGGCTGAATTTTGCACTAGTGTTGTCAAATCCTACTATGGCAACAAGAAAATGACTAACTGAAAATCGAAGATAATGTTACTTCAGACATGTGGCCACTTATACTCAACAGATGAGGATGAAATACTTATGAATATCTCAGAGTGCTTAAGATTTTCAAAAATTGGGACCTGTTAGATTTTTATATTTTTTGTTGTTTTTTAATCATTTCATCTCAAGCAAGGCAATAAAGCTGCTAAGATGCAAGGGGTTACTAGGTTTTTGAGAATATGAGTAAAATAAAACATTATTAAGGATAGAGAACAATAAAAGAACAGGAATCAAGAAGACAAAAGTTTACAATTGACATTGCATTTAAATTTTTGAAGATCAAAGTTGACTGGAAAGCAAGAAGCTGGAAGAGGGTTCCACAAGCGAGAAGTGCAAAAGAAAAATCTGTTAGCATAGAACATACGGTTACATCAGAACAATTACCATGAAATTATATATAGAAAAGACTGAAGCAAAGATGCCAGGTTAGGACCAATAATATTGTAGATTCTCTTATCAAGAATCTCTACATATGTAGGAGGAGCACCAGACCAGATGTGACAGCAATATTCAATGCATGGATGAATGGTAGACTTATAAATATGAAAGATAGATTCTTCTTTGGATTTTATCAAGAATCTCTAAATATATAGCAGAAGCACCAGACCAGATGTGACAGCAATATTCAATGCATGGATGAATGGTAGACTTATAAATATGCAAGATAGATTCTTCTTTGGATTTTATTTTATCAAGAATTCTAAAGATGACAGCAATATTCAAGCATGGATGAATGGTAGACTTATAAATATTCAAGATAGATTCTTCTTTGGATTTTATCAAGAATCTCTAAATATATAGATATCCAGACCATGTGGCAGCAATATTAGATTTGAAAAAATTAGATATGCAAGATAGATTTTAAAAAATTATAGCTAGATTAAAAATTGTCTTGCACAGAAGAGTGAACTAACTTTCTTAGCAGCAGATCAAGCAATTGATTCAGTGTACACCTTCCATTTCATGTCAGTGGAAAATATAAGCAATGAGTTGCTCTCCTGTAGGAGAACATCAGTCACATTGATGTAAGGCAAAAAAGCTTATTTCAAAAACTGGCCCCAAATGTCTCTAGTAGCAAAATCCAAAATATAATTGCTTTTGTGCTTTTGAATGTTGTCCTTTCTGGGTGTGTGTGGGTTAACACATAAATATTCTTGTTGTTTTTTTTTCACTGCATGGGTAGATGGGTGCTATACCAGTATCAATAACAAAATTCAATAGTAAATATCTATGTATCTTATACAAAGAACAAAACAAAAATTTGGGACCAGTCTGCCACTCCCCCACCACCCTCACACCTAAAAAAATAAAATAACAGACAATAAATATCTGGAGACTGTCTAAGTCAAAGGTCAAAAAACACAAATGATGTGAAAAATAAAGGTCAGGTTTTTATAAATGACAAAAATGTCAAATTTTTCTTTACATTCAATTCTCTTCAGTTGGGTAACCTAATTTGTCACAGATCTGATAATGTATACTTGACACTAATAAAAAATACCTTATTCTTTATTGTACAAGAACACTAGTGCCTCTTTATTCATGGAGAAATTAGATATGAAAAGGCAAAGAATTCAAATTAGATGGCTTCAATATCAGATGTATACCTTCTTAATCGACACTTGGCAAACTTCTTTATTACTTTTTAAACTTATGACATTGTGCTGATTACTATCTATCACAGTCTGTTCATTATCTATCTTTCTATCTATCACAGTCTGTTCATTATCTATCTTTCTATCTATCTATCTCAATCTGTTCATATCTATCAATGAATCTATCTCTCTATAAACAGATTGAGATAGATAGATACATATGAACAGATTCACATAAATAGATAATGAACATACTGTGATAGATAGATAGAAAGATAGATCTATCACAGATTATTATCTATCTATCTGAATCTGATAGATAGATAGTCTGAAAGATAGATCTATCACACAGTCTGTTCATTAACCATCTATCTATCTATCACTGAATCTATCACAGTCACATCATTAACCATTCTATCTATGTATCTATCACTGTTCATTAACTATCTATCACAGTCTGTTCATTAATCTATCACTGTTCACATTCATCTATCAGTCTGTTCATTAACTATCTATCACAGTCTGTTCATTAACTATCTATCTATCATCACTGTTCATTATCTATCTATCACAGTCTGTTCATTTATTATCTATCCATCTATCATCACTGTTCATTACTATATCTATCACAGTCTGTTCATTAACTATCTATCATCTATCTATCTATCACATTATCTATCTATCTATCTATCTATCACAGTCTGTTCATTAACCATTATCTATCTATCACATCTATCTATGTTCATTAACCATCTATCTATCACATCACTGTTCATTATCTATCTATCTATCTATCACTGTTCATTATCTATCTATCACAGTCTGTTCATTAACCATCTATCTATCTATCTATCACTGTTCATTATCTATCTATCACAGTCTGTTCATTAACTATCTATCTATCTATCACTGTTCATTATCTATCTATCACAGTCTGTTCATTAACCATTCATCTATCTATCACTGTTCATTATCTATCTATCACAGTCTGTTCATTAACCATCTATCTATCTATTCTATCTATCACTGTTCATTATCTGTTCATTAACCATTCATCTATCTATCATCTATCCATCTATCACAGTCTGTTCATTAACCATCTATCTATCTATCACTGTTCATTATCTATCTATCACAGTCTGTTCATTAACCATCTATCTATCTATCACTGTTCATCTATCACAGTTATCATTACCTATCATCTATCTGTTCATTAAGTCTGTTCATTAATCTATCATCTATCTATCTATCACTGTTCATTATCTATCTATCACAGTCTGTTCATTAACCATCTATCTATCTATCACTGTTCATTATCTATCTATCACAGTCTGTTCATTAATCTATCTATCTATCTCATCTGTTCATAACCATCTATCTATCTATCCGTTCATTATCTATCTATCACAGTCTGTTCATTAACCATTCATCTATCTATCACTGTTCATTATCTATCTATCACAGTCTGTTCATTAACTATCTATCTATCTATTCATCTATCTATCTATCTATCTATCACAGTCTGTTCATTAACCATCTATCATCTATCACTGTTCATTATCTATCTATCACAGTCTATCTATCTATCTATCACTGTTCATTATCTATCTATCACAGTCTGTTCATTAACTATCTATCTATCTATCTATCTATCACAGTGTTCATTATCTATCTATCACAGTCTGTTCATTAACTATCTATCTATCTATCACTGTTCATTATCTATATCATTATCACAGTCTGTTCATTAACTATCTATCTATCTATCACTGTTCATTATCCATCTCATCACAGTCTGTTCATTAACTATCTATCTATCTATCACTGTTCATTATCTATCTATCACAGTCTGTTCATTAATTATCTATCTATCATCTATCTGTTCATTAACCATTCATCACATCTATCTATCACTGTTCATCTATCTATCTATATCTATCACAGTCTGTTCATTTATCTATCTATCTATCTATCACAGTCTGTTCATTATCTATCTATCACAGTCTGTTCATTAACACATCTATCTATCTATCACTGTTCATTATCTATCTATCACAGTTCTATCCATTATCTATCATCTATCTATCTATCACAGTCTGTTCATCATCTATGTTCATTATCTATCTATCACAGTCTGTTCATTAACTATCTATCTATCTATCACTGTTCATTATCTCACATCTATCACAGTCTGTTCATTAACCATCTATCACAGTCTGTTCATTAACTATTCATCTATCTATCACTGTTCATTATCTATCTATCACAGTCTGTTCATTAACCATCTATCTATCTATCACTGTTCATTATCTATCTATCACAGTCTGTTCATTAACTATCTATCTATCTATCACTGTTCATCTATCTATCACAGTCTGTTCATTAACCATCCATCTATCAATGTTGTTCATATCTATCTCACAGTCTGTTCATTATCTATCTATCTGTTCATTAACCATCTATCTATCTATCTATCTGTTCATTATCTATCTATCACATCTATCACTGTTCATTATTATCTATCTATCACAGTCTGTTCATTAACTAATCTATCTATCTATCTATCACAGTCTGTTCATTAATCTATCTATCATCATCACTGTTCATTAACTATCTATCACAGTCTGTTCATTAACTATCTATCTATCTATCACACAGTCTGTTCATTCAGTCATCTATTCATTAATCTATCATCTATCACAGTCTGTTCATTAACTATCATACCATCTATCTGTTCATCATCTATCACAGTCTGTTCATTATCTATCTATCACAGTCTGTTCATTAACTATCTATCTATCTATCACTGTTCATTATCTATCTATCACAGTCTGTTCATTAACTATCTATCTATCTATCACTGTTCATTATCTATCTATCACAGTCTGTTCATTAACTATCTATCTATCTATCACTGTTCATTATCTATCTATCACAGTCTGTTCATTAACTATCTATCACAGTCTGTTCATTAACTATCTATCTATCATCAGTTCATCTATGTTCTATAACTGTTCATTAATCATCTATCTATCTGTTCATTATCTATCTATCACAGTCTGTTCATTAACTATCTATCTATCTATCACTGTTCATTATCTATCTATCACAGTCTGTTCATTATTTCTATCACAGTCTGTTCATTTAATCTATCTATCACAGTCTGTTCATTAATCTATCTATCTATTATCTATCTATCACAGTCTGTTCATTAACTATATCATTATCCATCACAGTCTGTTCATTAACCATCTATCTATCATCTATCTGTTCATTAATATCTATCTATCTAGTTCATTATCTATCATTAGTCTATTCATTAACCATTCATCTAGTCTGTTCATTATCTATCTATCACATCTGTTATCTATCATCTATCTATCACTGTTCATTATCTATCTATCACAGTCTGTTCATTTAATCTATATCTATTCATCTATCACATGTTCACATTCATCTATCTATCACTGTTCATTATCTATCTATCACAGTCTGTTCATTAACTATCTATCTATCTATCACTGTTCATATCTGTTCATTATTCTATCTATCTATCAGTCTGTTCATTATCTATCTATCACAGTCTGTTCATTAACCATCTATCTATCTATCACAGTTCATTATTATTATCTATCTATCACAGTCTGTTCATTAATCTATCTATCTATCATTACATCATCTATTCATCGTTATCTATCTATCTATCTATCACAGTCTGTTCATTATTAATTCACATCTGTTATTCTATCTATCACTGTTCATCTATCTATCTATCACAGTCTGTTCATTAACTATCTATCTATCTATCTGTTCATTATCTATCTATCACAGTCTGTTCATTAACTATCTATCTATCTATCACTGTTCATTATTATCTCACATCTGTTATAACCATCTATCTATGTTCATGTTCACCATCTATCTATCACAGTCTGTTCATTAACCATTCATCTATCTATCACTGTTCATTATCATCTATCTATCTATCATCAGTCTGTTCATCTAGTCGTTCATTATCTATCTATCTATCTATCTGTTCATCACAGTCTATCTATCTATCTATCACTGTTCATTATCTATCTATCACAGTCTGTTCATTAATCCATCTATCTATCTATCACTGTTCATTATCTATCTATCACATCTATCTATCCATCTATCTATCTATCTGTTCATTATCTATCTATCACAGTCTGTTCATTAACTATCTATCTATCTCATCATCTATATCTGTTCATCTATCTATCTATCACTGTTCTATCTATCTATCACAGTCTGTTCATTAACTATCTATCTATCTATCTATCTATCTATCACAGTCTGTTCATTCCATCTATCTATCTATCAGTTCTATCTATCTATCACAGTTCATTAACTATCTATCTATCTATCACTGTTCATTATCTATCTATCACAGTCTGTTCATTAACTATTCATCATCTATCTGTATCTATATCACAGTCTGTTCATTAACTATCTATCTATCTATCACTGTTCATTATCTATCTATCACAGTCTGTTCATTAACTATCTATCTATCTATCAGTCTGTTCATTATCTATCTATCTATCTATAACCATTCATCACAGTCTGTTCATTCATCCATCTATCATCACTGTTCATTATCTATCTATCAGTCTGTTCATTATCTATCTATCACAGTCTGTTCATTAACCATCTATCTATCTATCACTGTTCATTATCTATCTATCACAGTCTGTTCATTAACTATCTATCCATCTATCTGTTCTATCCATCACACAGTCTGTTCATTAACTATCTATCTATCTATCTATCTATCTGTTCATTATCTATCTATCACAGTCTGTTCATTAACTATCTATCTATCTATCTATCTAATCTATCTATCTATCACAGTCTGTTCATCATCTATCTGTTATCTATCTATCAGTCTGTTCATTATCTATCTATCTACAGTCTGTTCATTAACCATCTATCTATCTATCAACTATCTCATTATCTATCTATCTGTTCATTATCTATCTATCACAGTCTGTTCATTAACCATCTATCCATCTATCATCATCTATCTATCTATCACAGTCTGTTCATTAACTATCTATCTATCTATCACTGTTCATTATCTATCTATCACAGTCTGTTCATTAACTATCTATCTATCTATCACTGTTCATTATCTATCTATCACAGTCATGTTCATTATCTATCACTGTTCATTATCTATCTATCAGTCAGTTCATTAACTATCTATCATCAGTCTGTTCATTTATCTATCTATCACTGTCTGTTCATTAACTATCATCTATCCATCATCTATCTATGTTCATTATCTATCTATCACAGTCTGTTCATTAACCTATCTATCTATCTATCATCTGTTCATTATCTATCTATCACAGTCTGTTCATTAACCATTATCTATCTATCACTGTTCATTATCTATCTATCACAGTCTGTTCATTAACCATCATCTATCTATCATGTTCATTATCTATCTATCACAGTCTATCTATCATATCTATCTATCACTGTTCATATATCCATCTGTTCTATCTATCACAGTCTGTTCATTAACTATCTATCTATCTATATCAGTCTGTTCATTATCTATCTATCACAGTCTGTTCATTAATCTATCTATCACAGTCTGTTCATTATCTATCTATCTCATCTATCATCTATGTTCATTATCTATCTATCACAGTCTGTTCATTAACCATCTATCTATCTATCACTGTTCTATCACAGTCTGTTATATCTATCTATCACAGTCTGTCTGTTCATTAACTATATCTATCTATCACAGTCTGTTCATTATTATCTATCTATCTATCACAGTCTGTTCATTATCTATCTATCTATTCATTTCATGTTCATTAACTATCTATCTATCAGTCTGTTCATTATCTATCTATCTATCAGTCGTTCTATCATTCATCATGTTCATTAACCATCCATCTATCTATCACTGTTCATTATCTATCTATCACAGTCTGTTCATTAACTATCTATCTATCTACTGTGTTCTATCATTCATTCAGTCTTATCTCACATCTTCATTATCATCAGTCTGTTCATTGTTCTATCATCTATCTATCTATCTGTTCTGTATCATCTATCAGTCTGTTCATTATCTATCATCAGTCTGTATCATTATCTATCCATCTGTTCTATCTATCACAGTCTGTTCATTAACTATCTATCTATCTATCAGTTCATCTATCGTTCATTAACTATCTATCTATCATCTGTTCATTATCTATCTATCACAGTCTGTTCATTAACCATCTATATCTATCTATCTATCACTGTTCATTATCTATCTATCACAGTCTGTTCATTAACTATCTATCTATCTATCACTGTTCATTATCCATCTATCATCAGTCATCTATCTATCATCACTGTTCATTATCACATCTATTCATTCCGTTCATCTATCTATCTATCAGTCTGTTCATCTATCTCATCTTATCTATCTATCACAGTCTGTTCATTAACTATTATCTATCTATCACTGTTCATTATCCATCTATCTATCACAGTCTGTTCATTAACTATCTATCTATCTATCACTGTTCATTAACCATCTATCACAGTCTGTTCATTAACCATCTATCTATCTATCACTGTTCATTATCTATCTATCACAGTCTGTTCATTAACCATCTATCTATCTATCTATCACTGTTCATTATCTATCTATCACAGTCTGTTCATTAATCTATCACAGTCTGTTCATCTATCTATCATCTGTTCATTATCTATCTATCACAGTCTGTTCATTAACTATCTATCTATCTATCACTGTTCATTATCTATCTATCACAGTCTGTTCATTAACTATCTATCTATCTATCACTGTTCATATATCACAGTCTATCTATCACTATCTAGTCTGTTCATTAACACATCATCATTATCTATCATCTGTTCATTATCTATCTATCACAGTCTGTTCATTAACCATCTATCTATCTATCACCGTTCATTATCTATCTATCACAGTCTGTTCATTAACTATCTATCTATCTATCACTGTTCATTATCTATCTATCACAGTCTGTTCATTAACTATCTATCTATCTATCACTGTTCATTATCTATCACATCTCGTTCACAGTCTGTTCATTAACATCTATCTATCTATCATCTGTTCATTAACTATCTATCACAGTCTGTTCATTAACCATCTATCTATCTATCTATCTATCATCTATGTATCACAGTCTGTTCATTAACTATCTATCACAGTCTGTTCATTCACAGTCTGTTCATTAACCATCTATCTATCTATCACTGTCTATCTATCTATCTATCACAGTCTGTTCATTAACCATCTATCTATCTATCACTGTTCATTATCTATCTATCACAGTATCTGTTAATATATCATCTATCACAGTCTGTTCATTAACTATCTATCTATCTATCTGTTCATTATCTATCTATCACAGTCTGTTCATTAACTATCTATCTATCTATCTATGTTCATTATCTATCTATCACATCTATCATTATCTATCATCTATCTGTGTTCATTATCTATCTATCACAGTCTGTTCATTAACCATCTATCATCTATCTATCACTGTTCATTATCTATCTATCACAGTCTGTTCATTAACTATCATCTATCTATCACTGTTCATTTCATTATCTATCTATCACAGTCTGTTCATTAACCATCTATCTATCAGTCTGTTCATTATCCATCTATCTATCAGTCTGTTCATTATCTATCATCAGTCTGTTCATTAACTATCTATCTATCTATCACTGTTAATTATTATCTATCACATCTATCATTAAGTCACTGTTCATTATCTATCATTATCTGTTCTATCTATCACAGTCTGTTCATTAACCATCTATCTATCTATCACTGTTCATTATTCATCTATCACAGTCTGTTCATTAACCATCTATCTATCTATCTGTTATCTATCTATCACAGTCTGTTCATTAAATCTATCTATCTATATCTATCTATCTATCACAGTCTGTTCATTAACCATCTCATCTATCTACAGTTCTATCTATCTATCACAGTCTGTTCATTCTATAATCACATCTATCTATCTATCTATCTATCACAGTCTGTTCATTAACCTATCTATCTATCTATCACTGTTCTATCTATCTATCAGTCTGTTCATTAACTATCTATCTATCTATCACTGTTCATTATCTATCTATCACAGTCTGTTCATTAACTATCTATCTATCTATCACTGTTCATTATCTATCTATCACAGTCTGTTCATTAACCATCAGTCTGTTCACTGTTATATCTATCTATCACAGTCTGTTCATTATCTATCTATCTATCTGTTCATTCACATCTATCTATCTATCTATCACATGTCATTATCTATCTATCTATCTATTCATTATCTATCTATCACAGTCTGTTCATTAACCATCTATCTATCTATCACTGTTCATTATCTATCTATCACAGTCTGTTCATTAACCATTCATCTATCTATCTATCTATCTATCAGTCTGTTCATTAACTATCTATCACAGTCTGTTCATTATCTATCTATCTATCAGTCTGTTCATATCAGTCTGTTATTCTATCTATCACAGTCTGTTCATTAACTATCTATCTATCTATCACTGTTCATTATCTATCTATCACAGTCTGTTCATTAACTATCTATCTATCTATCACTGTTCATTATCTATCTATCACAGTCTGTTCATTAACTATCTATCACAGTCTGTTCATTAACTATCTATCTATCTATCACTGTTCATTATCTATCTATCACAGTCTGTTCATTAACTATCTATCTATCTATCACTGTTCATTATCTATCTATCACAGTCTGTTCATTAACTATTCATCTATATCACTGTTCATCTCTGTTCACAGTCTGTTCATTCCATCTATCTACATCTGTTCATTATCTATCTATCACAGTCTGTTCATTAACCATCTATCTATCTATCACTGTTCATTATCTATCTATCACAGTCTGTTCATTAACTATCATCTATCTATCACTGTTCATTAACCATCTATCACAGTCTGTTCATTAATATCTATCTATCTATCACTGTTCATTATCTATTCATCACAGTCTGTTCATTAACCATTATCTATCTATACAGTCATGTTCATATCTATCTATCACAGTCTGTTCATTAACCATCTATCTATCTATCACTGTTCATTATCTATCTATCACAGTCTGTTCATTAACCATCTATCTATCTATCACTGTTCATTATCTATCTATCACAGTCTGTTCATTAACCATCTATCTATCTATCACTGTTCATTATCTATCTATCACAGTCTGTTCATTATTAACTATCTATCACTGTTCATCCATTCTGTTCATTATCATCTATCACAGTCTGTTCATTAATCATCTATCAGTCTGTTCATTAACCATCTATCTATCTATCACTGTTCATTATCTATCTATCACAGTCTGTTCATTAACCATCTATCTATCTATCACTGTTCATTATCTATCTATCACAGTCTGTTCATTAACTATCTATCTATCTATCACTGTTCATTATCTATCTATCACAGTCTGTTCATTATATCCATCAGTCCATCCATCTATCTATCTACTGTTCACTATCTATCTATCACAGTCTGTTCATTTCCATTCATCTATCTATCACAGTTCTGTTCATTCACTATCTATTAACTATCTATCTATCTATCACTGTTCATCATCTATCACAGTCTGTTCATTAACTATCATTATCTATCTATCAGTCTGTTCATTATCTATCTATCACAGTCTGTTCATTAACCATCATTCATCTATCTATCATCATCTATCACTATCTATCTTCATTAACCTATTATCTATCTATCACAGTCTGTTCATTAACTATCTATCTATCTATCATGTTCATTATCTATCTATCTACAGTCTGTTCATTAATCTATCTATCTATCTATCTATGTTCATTATCTATCTATCATCAGTCTGTTCATTAACTATCTATCTATCTATCACTGTTCTGTTCTATTATCTATCTATCTATCTATCACAGTCTGTTCATTAACTATCTATCTATATCATCACTGTTCAGTCTGTTATCTATCTATCATCAGTTCTGTTCATTATCACATCTCATTAACCATCTATCATCTATCTGTTCATTATCCATCTATCACAGTCTGTTCATTAACTATCTATCTATCTATCTGTCTATTAA
>CAHIKZ030004915.1:1067500-1085000 GCA_903632075.3 Acanthosepion pharaonis
ATTATCTATCTATCACAGTCTGTTCATTAACTATCTATCACTGTTATCTATCACTGTTCATTATCTATCTATCACAGTCTGTTCATTAACTATCTATCTATCTATCACTGTTCATTATCTATCTATCTATCACAGTCTGTTCATTAACCATCTATCTATATCTATCTATCAGTCTGTTCATTATCTCATCTATCTATCATCTATCTATCTAGTCTGTTTATCTATCACAGTCTGTTCATTAACCATCTATCTATCTATCACTGTTTTATCTATCTATCACAGTCTGTTCATTAACTATCTATCTATCTATCACTGTTCATTATCTATCTATCACAGTCTGTTCATTAACCATTCTATCTATCTATCATCTATCTATCACAGTCTGTTCATTATCTATCTATCAGTCAGTCTGTTCATTAACCATCATCTATCTATCACTGTTCATTATCTATCTATCACAGTCTGTTCATTAACCATTAACTATCTATCTTGTATATCTATCACTGTTCATTAACCATTTATCTATCTATCACTGTTCATTATTATCTATCACAGTCTGTTCATTAACCATCTCAGTCTGTTCTATTAACTGTTCATTATCTATCTATCACAGTCTGTTCATTAACTATCTATCTATCTATCACTGTTCATTATCCATCTATCACAGTCTGTTCATTAACTATTCATTAATCATCTATCTATCTATCAGTCTGTTCATTAACTATCTATCTATCTATCACTGTTCATTATGTATCTATCACAGTCTGTTCATTAACTATCTATCTATCTATCACTGTTCATTATCTATCTATCACAGTCTGTTCATTAATATCTATCTATCTATCACTGTTCATTATCTATCTATCACAGTCTGTTCATTAACCATCTATGTATCTATCACTGTTCATTATCTATCTATCACAGTCTGTTCATTAACCATCTATCTATCTATCACTGTTCATTATCTGTTCACATATCTATCACAGTCTGTTCATTAACCATCTATCTATCTATCACTGTTCATTATCTATCTATCACAGTCTGTTCATTAACCATCTTCATCTATCTATCATTAACCATGTTCATTATCTCATCTATCACAGTCTGTTCATTAACCATCTATCTATCTATCACTGTTCATTATCTATCTATCACAGTCTGTTCATTAACTATCTATCTATCTATCACTGTTCATTATCTATCTATCACAGTCTGTTCATTAACCATTCATCTATCTATCACTGTTCATTATCTATCTATCACAGTCTGTTCATTAACCATCTATCTATCTATCACTGTTCATTATCTATCTATCACAGTCTGTTCATTAACTATCTATCTATCTATCACTGTTCATTATCTATCTATCACAGTCTGTTCATTTATCCATCTATCTATCACTGTTCATTATCTATCTATCACAGTCTGTTCATTAACCATCTATCTATCTATCACTGTTCATTATCTATCTATCACAGTCTGTTCATTAACCATCTATCTATCTATCATCATATCTATCACAGTCTGTCTGTTCATTAACTATCTATCTATCTATCACTGTTCATTATCTATCTATCACAGTCTGTTCATTAACCATTCATCTATCTATCACTGTTCATTAACCATCTATCTATCTATTCTATCATCTGTTCATTATCTATCTATCACAGTCTGTTCATTAACCATCTATCTATCTATCACTGTTCATTATCTATCTATCACAGTCTGTTCATTAACCATCTATCTATCTATCTGTTCATTATCTATCTATCACAGTCTGTTCATTAATATTTATCTAACATCTGTTATATTAATCTATCATCATTATCTATCTATCTATCTGTTCATTATCTATCTATCACAGTCTGTTCATTAACTATCTATCTATCTATCACTGTTCATTATCTATCTATCACAGTCTGTTCATTAACTATCTATCACAGTCTGTTCATTAACTATCTATCTATCTATCACTGTTCATTATCTATCTATCACAGTCTGTTCATTAACTATCTATCTATCTATCACTGTTCATTATCTATCTATCACAGTCTGTTCATTAACTATCTATCTATCTATCACTGTTCATTATCTATCTATCACAGTCTGTTCATTAACTATCTATCTATCTATCACTGTTCATTATCTATCTATCACAGTCTGTTCATTAACTATCTATCTATCTATCACTGTTCATTATCTATCTATCACAGTCTGTTCATTAACTATCTATCTATCTATCACTGTTCATTATCTATCTATCACAGTCTGTTCATTAACCATCTATCTATCTATCACTGTTCATTATCTATCTATCATCACAGTCTGTTCATTAACCATCTATCTATCTATCACTGTTCATATCTATCTATCACAGTCTGTTCATTAACTATCTATCTATCTTCACTGTTCATTATCTATCTATCACAGTCTGTTCATTAACCATCTATCTATCTATCACTGTTCATTATCTATCTATCAGTCTGTTCATTAATCTATCATTATCTATCTATCACTGTTTCATTAACCATATCTATCTATATCTATCTATCACAGTCTGTTCATTATCCATCTATCACAGTCTGTTTCATTAACCATCTATCTATCTATCACTGTTCATTATTCATCTATCACAGTCTGTTCATCTATCCATCTATCTATCTATCACTGTTCATTATCTATCTATCACAGTCTGTTCATTAACCATTCATCTACAGTCTGTTGTATCTATCATCACTGTTCATTATCTATCTATCACAGTCTGTTCATTAACTGTCTATCATCTATCACTGTTCATTATCTATCTATCACAGTCTGTTCATTAACCATCTATCTATCTATCACCGTTCATTATCTATCTATCACAGTCTGTTCATTAACCATCTATCTATCTTTATCTGTTCATCTATCTATCACAGTCTGTTCATTAACCATCTATCACAGTCTGTTCATTCTATCTATCTATCTATCACTGTTCATTATCTATCTATCACAGTCTGTTCATTAACCATCTATCTATCTATCTATCTATCTATCACAGTCTGTTCATTATCTATCTATCTATCTATCTATCTATCACAGTCTGTTCATTAACTATCTATCTATCTATCTATCTATCTATCTATCACAGTCTGTTCATTAACTATCTATCTATCTATCTATCTATCTATCTATCACAGTCTGTTCATTAACTATCTATCTATCTATCTATCTATTACAGTCTGTTCATTATCTATCTATCACTGTCTATTCATCATCTATCAAGCTAGCTATCTATCCCATTCTGTTCATCTATCTTTCAATCTGTTCATATCTATCTACCTATCTTAATCTGTTCATATCTATGTATCTATCACAGTCTGTTCATTATAAATCTGAATCTCTTCATATCTCTCTATCTCAATCTGTTTATATCTATCACAGTCTGTTCATTATCTATCTGAATATGTTTACATCTATCTCAACCTGTTTATATCTATCTGCCTATGAATCTATCTGTGCATATATATATATATCTATCTCAATCTGTTCATATCTATGTATCTATCATAGTCTGTTCATTAGCTATCTATCTATATGAATCTCTTCATATCTATCTATATTTAATATATATTTATATACATATATATATTTAGCTTCATACAATTTTACACTAGTCTACTTTAGGTGTCACAATTTTCAACAGTAATTGGGTGTTTAATTCAAAGTTATTTTCATTTCCAGAAGAAAAACAACAGCTGAAAATTAAACAAAAATACAAATTATAAAAAAAAATGTCTACCTTTTTCAGAATGTTCAGTGGTGATATCTTCAGCCACAATGATGTAAAAGAATTTTCTAGCACCAAATCCATCTCTCTTCAGAGCTAAAATAAAGAAAAATTAAAAGAAAACATTTTTTTTTGTGTGTAAATACATCCAAATATTAGGTTATATCATAAATAATTTCTGTTTTTGTTTAATAATTTAACCCTGTAAAAAAAAAATAAAGTCCAGTTACATTTTATTCAATTCTATATTCACCATTATTAGCAATGAGTTGTTGCCAATTATCAAACAGCTCTTTCATACATTTTGAATAGAATTCCGCAGGTTTTTGATGGGAAAAAGTTTTTGACAAACTCTTGAATCTGTTTTTCATTAGAGAAGGTTTCTCACATCAAAGTGTTTTAGATTGGTTGATTTTGTTTAGTGGCATATTAACACCTCTATGGGTTATTTAATGCAAAAATCTAAATATTTTGTACATAATTTTATATTTTTACGATTCTCATATTTGATGCTACAGGTATTTTGGACATAATTTTATACTTTCAAAGTAAAGGTAGTTTTTTTTTTAATATATAGTTTGCAGATCATAAAATGTATTGTCGGTAATTTTACTATAAAAATTTATTCTTATATTTTTTTAGTGTTTCGTTGATTATTATTTTGCTATAAATATGTATTGTTGGTCATTTTATTATAAAAAATGTACTGTTGATTTTTGTTTGATGTGGTCACTATTTGCTCATAGCTGGGACCTTAATAGGTGCTACAACCCCGGGCCAGGGTGAACCTGGGAAAAACAGCTCCTCAGTACCTCCAATTTCCCAACATGAGATCTTGCTGCCAGATGTAGTTTATCATCATACCCAGAACAATCATTTTACAACAATCAAAAACAGAAATAATCAGTTAGTGTAAGCTCAGGTGAAAATAGCATTTCAAGAAGAACAGACCAAATGAGTGGCAAAATGTTTTCTTGTATTCTTTCTCTTCATGGCTTTACATTGTGATTTCTTTTTTCTTTTTTTTTTGATTGGTTGTTTTTATTTTGTGATTATGGGTTATTTAATTCCAATGTCTCAATATTTTATACTGAATTTCATTTTTCCTTTTTTAGATAATAATGTTTTTAGTGATACAAGTTTTACTAATTAACCTATAGCTGGGGGGAGAAGCAGTGGATTCATACTTTCCCAAGGGTATCTATGCGTAAGTGAAAATAACGAATCCAACTGGAATTGGAACTCGGCTCCAAGATTAACAATTCTGAGCCATTATCTATCAATCCATCTGCACATCCACATATTTCCAAGCAGTCATTCAACTAGATACTGACCAGGCCTGATGTTGCTTAACTTTGGTGATTATATGGGAAACGGTGTTTCAATATGATGTGTCTGTAAGCCACATTGTCATGGAGGAAAAAAATATTTTCCTTTCAGTTCACTGGGTAAACTGTCACTGCTGTGCAAAAACTAATGCGTGTTAGTTCACCCCAGAATTACCTTAATCTGCCATGTAGAATGAGTTAGGATGACACGTTCGTCATTACAACTGGTTCCCCAAATCAGAAACTGCTTATGACCCAAACTATTAGTAGGACACTTTTTAGAGAAAACTTATTATCTTTATCAAAAGATTTCTTTGCATCTTCTAAAATTCAGAATAAAATAACAAATCCCATAAAAATAGTTAACCTTTAACATTCTAGAGGTAATTTTGTTTGCAAAGTAAAGATTTTATCCAGCTACTGCAAGTGACTCCGATGAATGAATGATAGCATGTTTGAATTTTGCAGTTGTGTTGTTATATCCTGCTATGGCAACAGAAAAGGATCATAAGTGAAATTAAATAGTGCAGTCGAGGAGACTTGAAAAACACTGCAGTGGAAAGTAGTGAATAATGCTGAGTTCAAATTCCAGTTGCAACAGTTGCCTTTGATTTCACACAAATAATTTTAATCTATTCACTGTCCATCTAAAAGTTAAACAGCAGAACAGGTTTGCTTTGCTTTGCTTTGTTTTATGGCATACCATCCTCATTGGGTTGTTTCATGCTGACAAGATTTTTATTGCTGCTAATATTTTTTATCTATCTATCTATCTATCTATCTATCTATCTATCTATCTATCTATCTCAGTATATATTGGTTTGTTTTGTTTTGTTTTACAGCATATCAACCTCAATGGGTTATTTAATGCTGACAAGATTTTTATTGCTGGTAATATTTTTTATCTATCTATCTATCTATCTAAGTATATTTTGGTTTGATTTGTTTTGTTTTACGGTATATCAACCTCAATGGGTTATTTAAGGCCAAGAAGATTTTTATTGCTGGTAATATTTTTTTTCTAAAAATGTATTGCTGGTAATATTTTTTTTTCTTCAAAAATGTTTTGCTGGTAATAATTTTTCCTCAAAATTTTATTGTTGGTATTAAAATCTCTTTATACATTTTCATAGTGTTTTGACCCCAGTTTGAGGGTTAACTATTTGCCCATAGATGGGACCCCCCACCCCTAATAGGTGCTACTATCCTGGGTCCGGGTGGATCTGGAAATACCAGCAATTAACAGGTGGTTCCAGGCTCCTCAAAACCTCCTGATCAGAGGCCTTGCTTTTGGACGTAGTTTATTGTCTTACCCAGGATGCGGATGTAGTTTATCATATTACCCAGGACACAGGAAACTAGTGAATAATACAGTGTGTTTTAACGTTAATATAAAAATTTCTAAGAATCACATCTTCAAAGGTCAGTAATTTTACACATAATTATTTTCAAACAGGTCTGTGAATCAGCCACTCCCAACTCCTTTTTCTGTGTACTGTGTCCCTTCAGGACATTGGCGATCATGGCTCTACACAATTTCCTGTCTTTTATAGCTTTTAATAACTTTTACCTTTTTGCCATCTCTCCTAAACCCTGCTCCGCCATCTATTCGCTTGAGCTCACCAGGTAGGTTATGCGTTGCTTTCCTCTGGCCCTCTTACCTTGAATCTGCCCTGTGAGTAACAAATTCTCTGAGTCCTATTTCCTCGTTATGTACCCCAGAAATTTCAGCAAGCTCTTCCTGATATTAAACATAAGTATTGCTTTTGTTGCCATTGTCTCCAAAACTTTGTCGTTGCTCACATGTGCAGTCCATGGTGTTCTCGGTATCCTTCTGTTGAACTACATTTCTGTTGCTTCAAGTCTATCTGTAATGTGTCCGTCTAGCATTCACTGCCAATGAGGACTGATACTGCTTAACAGTTCAATACATTTTACTTTTTTTCAAACAATGTTCTTCTATTCTTTAATACTTTACTTAGTTTTTGGAAAGCATCTTTCACTATAACAAAGGCACCTTCAGATTTCCATCCCCTGTCAATACGCTTCCCAGATATCTAAATTGTTGCTTACTTTACCTCTCCCTCACTCTATTTCTCTCCATCTCTCTTTATCTTTTTTCTTTCTGTCTCCATCTCTCTCTTCCTATCTATCTTTCTTTCTTATATAAATGTCCATTTTTTTTCTTTAAAATTTCATTGTTGTTAACAGTTCAGTACTCTTTCCATTGCTTCTAACGATGTTTTTCTATTTCTTGATACTTTGCTTAGCTTTTGGAAGGCATTTTTTGCTATAACAATGCACCTTCAGATTTCTGTGTCATAGTTTCCATCCCCTGTTAATACACCTCCCTGATATCTAAATTGTTGCACTTGTTGGATTTTGGTATCCCCAATTTGTAATTCGTAATGTTGGGCTGTTCCTTTTGCTAACAACCATGAATTTTGTCCTCTTATAATTGATGTTTAATCCTCCCATTAAAAACCAGGATCAAGATTTATTAAATACTTAATTAAATTCCGATATTTTCATTTTGCAATATTGACGACAGAAATCGGTGTTTATGGATTATTAATTTGGCTGTAAAAAAAACATGAAACAGTTGCATAAAAAACAAACGGCATCACACACTCGTTAATATAATGATTAATAAAAGTACAAAAAAGGTTGGTGCATAGAGGCTATCTTAGCAAGTTACTCACTCTCCCACTCTTTTTGTCTGCATCTCTCTATCTTTTCTGCATCTCTCACTTTCTATTACTTTCTCTTTCTAGCTTTCCTTCTTTTTCTCTCCCTCCTTTTCTCTCACCCTCTTTTCTACTTTTTCTTTTCACTTTCTCTTTTCTTTTTCCTTCTCTCTCCCCATTCTTATTCTTTCTCTCTTCTCCCTCTCTTCCACTTTCTCTTACTTTACCTCTCTATTTCTCTCTATCTCTCTTTATCTTTCTTTCCATCTCTCTTTATTTACATCCCTCTCCCTCTTTTTGTCTCTCTCTCTCTCTACCTGTCCATCTCTCTTTCTTATATAAGTGTCTTTTTTGTTTTCTTTTTCTCTAAAACTTCATGTTCAGTCCATGACATTCTTAGCATCCTTCTGCAGAGCCACATTTTTGTTTATTCTTCAACTATCAGGAGACTGTCCAACATTCATAGCCATATAGGAAGACTGATATTAGGTAACAGTTCAGTACTCTTTGTTTCTAATGAAATTTTTGAACATCTTATTACTTTGCTTAGCTTTTATAAGGCATCTTTCCCTATCCTAATGTGCTTTCAGATTTCTGTGTCACACTTTCCATCCTCTGTTAAAATACATCCCAGATATTTAAATTGTTGTATTTGTTTGGTTTTGGTATTCACAATGTGTAATTTGCATGCTAGGCTGTCCCTTTTGCTGGTAACCATGTATTTTATCTTCTTACAATTAATGTTTACTTTTTTCTTTCCTTTACTACATTTCGTAGTACATTCTTGTAGATTTCTTTCTTTATTGGCTATCAACACTGTCTCATCTGCATATCTTAGGGTGTTAAGATTGTGTCCGTCAATAATGAATCATGGGAGTCAATTCTGTCAGAATTGACTTGCTGTATAGTTTGAATAAGCCCAGTGAGAAGATACATCTTTGTCATACAGCCCTTTCTAATTTTTTTTCATATTTACTGAATTCATTTTCTGTCCATCTGATGGATATTTGCTACTAAAATGTTATATTCCATGCTAATAGGAATATATACTTGACAAATATGGTGGATAAAATAAGTAAAGGTTTATTGTAAAAACCATTACAATAAGAAATAAGGTAACAGTTATGTGCACGATCGTCACAAGTCAATCCAGTAGTAAGTGCTACTATTAGAAGGTTGGTAAGTCTGAGTCATACTCAACAGATCCCAGCTAGACTCCTGTAGTCCATTGCCTTATGGATACCTATAGTTTAGTTACTCATGGGGGTGGCAGGTTATTCCATTATATCATAAAACTTAGTTGTTGCTCACATGTTCGGACCATGGTATTCTCAGCATGCTTCTGTAGAACCATATATCTGTTGCATCAAGTCTCTTCTTCATCAGTAAGGAGATTGTTCAGAATTCACTTTCATATAGCAGGACTGATATTATATAACAGTTCAGCAGTCTTTTCTTTGTTCTTAACAAACCCTTCCTTTTTTTTTCTTAATACATTGCTTCGCTTGTAGAAGGCATCTTTCTCTATCTTAATAGACCTTATGACTTTGATGTTGCATTTCCTGTCCTCTGTTAAAACACTTCCCAGATATTTAAATTGTTGTACTTGTTTGGTTTTGGTATCTCCAATTTGTAATTTGCATCTTGGGATGTTCCCTTTTACTGACAACCATGCATTAAATGACTTAATTGAACATGCTTCAGTCTATTCCTATTTAGCTAAGTGTTCTGTCAACCATTTTCACAAGCACATTAAGCAGATTAGGCTCTATTTCCTTTTGTCTCTCTTGCCTTGAATGTGTCTTGGGAGTGTTAAATTTTCTAAGCCCCTTTTCCTTATTATATGCCCCAGAAACTTCATCTCTCTCTCTCTCTCTCTCTCTCTCTCTCTCTCTCTGATGCTACATAGGATTGTCCTTTTAGTTTCCATTTTCCCTAAAACTTTGTCATTGCTCACATGTTCGGACCATAGGATTCTCAGCATGCTTCTGTAGAACCATATATCTGTTGCCTCAAGTCTCTTCTTCATCGGTGAGGAGATTGTCCAGCATTCGCTTTCATATAGAAGGACTGATATTATATAACAGTTCAGCAGTATTTTCTTTGTTTCTAACAAACCCTTCCTATTTTATCTTAATACATTGCTTCGCTTATAGAAGGCATCTTTCTCTATCCCAATATGCCTTAGAATTTCGATGTCGCATTTCCTGTCCTCTGTTAAAATACTTCCTAGATATTTAAATTGTTGGACTTGTTTAATTTTGGTATCCCCAATTTGTAATTTTCAACTTGGGATGTTCCCTTTTGCTGACAGCCATACATTCTGTCTTCTTGATGTTTAGTCCTTTCTTCTCACTTACAAAAAGGAACAATTGCATTCTTGGAAAGATATTTTATAATTTTAACTAAGTTTGGTACAAGGCCATATTAGAGGTTCTTTAAAATTTAAATTATGATTCGATGCTTGCAAGATTAGCATTAAAATCATTGTCATAAAATTATTTATTTTTTCTAAATATCATTGTAATTAAACTACATATAACAGGTATTGTTAAAAGTCATGAGAAGGAAAAGTGCACTACAAGGTTTAAAAAAAGACTTTAAAATATATGCTTCTTAAACAATCTAGCTTTTAGCAACAATAAAGATTTCGGCTCAGTGTTGTTTTTAACTGTAAGTTCTATAGTTCTGCCTCAGGGAATTGAGATTTTGTTTTTTTTTAAGCATTTCACCCCAAGCAAAGTGGGAGTGCCACTAGCACACAAGGGGTTACAGAGAGTGAGAGCAAGAGTAAAGAAGGTTGATTGAGGAAATGATATAGAGAGAGTTCCCAGGTCAGTCTATAGTACTATGATTTGCTCACTTTTGCTTACAATTTTAGTACAATTTTAGTAACGTCCATTGCAGACAATGGCCATAGGATGGTCGAGACAATAGTGTTTAGATGGGATGAAAATCTGATGCAATCATGGATGACGCAATATATTTCAAGGCCAAACAAATTTCATCATACACCACGAAAATAGATTCATATTACTGCACACCAATGCAATAGACCTAATCTCAGGGAAAAATAGAAATTAATTACACCCTGTCACTCCAGTGGGTTAAAAACTGACCGTCAGGTGAAAGTAGGGAAAGTAAAACAGTTTTCAATTAATTTGCACAAGGATCTATCTATCTATCTATCTATCTATCTATCTAAAACTCCTCATTATCTATCTATCTATCTATCTATCTATCTATTCCAATCTGTTCATATCTATCTATCTATCTATCTATCTCAATCTGTTCATATCTATCTATCTATCTATCTATCTATTCCAATCTGTTCATATCTATCTATCTATCTATCTATCTCAATCTGTTCATATCTATCTATCTATTCCAATCTGTTCATATCTATCTATCTATCTATCTATCTATCTCAATCTGTTCATATCTATCTATCTATTCCAATCTGTTCATATCTATCTATCTATTCCAATCAGTTCATATCTATCTATCTCACTATCTATCTATTCCAATCAGTTCATATCTATCTATTCCAATCTGTTCCTATCTATCTATCTATCTATCTATCTATCTATCTATCTATCTATCTCAATCTGTTCATATCTATCTATCTATCCCAATCTGTTCATATCTATCTATCTATCTATCTATCCCAATCTGTTCATATCTATCTATCTATCTATCTATCTATCTATCTATCTATCTATCTATCTATCCCAATCTGTTCATATCTATCTATCTATCTATCTATCTATCTATCCCAATCTGTTCATATCTATCTATCTATCTATCCCAATCTGTTCATATTCATTCATCTATCTATCCCAATCTGTTCATACATATCTATTCATCTATCTATCCCAATCTGTATTCATATCTATCTATCTATCTATCTATCTATCTATATCTATCTATCTATCTATCTATCTATCCCAATCTGTTCATATCTATTCATCTATCTATCTATCTATCTATCCCAATCTGTTCATATCTATCTATCTATCTATCTATCTATCCCAATCTGTTCATATCTATCTATCTATCTATCTATCTATCCCAATCTGTTCATATCTATCTATCTATCTATCCCAATCTGTTCATATCTATCTATCTATCTATCTATCTATCTATCTATCTATCTATCTATCTATCAGTCAAACACCTGATGAAGGCTAGAAGGCATAACAGGGAAAATGTTGTGATAATAGCAGTAAAAATGAGGACAATAATCCGCACAAAAACTGGAGATAAAATAGATTTGTTTTAACGGCATGGCAAGATGACATTTTTTTCATGGAATGATGAGATGGCTTTCTGTTCATGGGATGATTCATTCGTTCATTCATTTTCAACCCTTAAACATTGAAATAAGGATACAAGACCTACTAATTTTAATCCATAGATGGAGGATAAAAGGTGGGTTCATACCTAATCAGAATTTGATAAACAAAAAATTATAATATGCATATAAAGGCTCAATTCTGTATATTACAATCAATATGCAAACTGATCCCTCACTTTGTGGCCACGGTAGTTTCTATATATTTATATTCCAGAGAATGTAAATAAATCTAAAAGAAATGCCTGTATCGCTAATCAGTTTTTCATTGATTTGTTTTCTATGGCTTATCAACTATTTGCAGGTTATTTAAAGCCAGGAAATATTTTTAGAGTGTAAGATTTTTTTTGTAGCGATAATAATGGTTTAGTGATACATGTTTTACTAATTAACCAATCACTGGTGAGGGGGGTAGTTAGAAGACGTGTATGTTCGTACCTTTCCAATGGGTATGTAAGCAAATATAACAAACTCAATGGTATCCATTACACCATTCGGACATCCAAGCTTTAGAATACCAGGTATTACCAAGCGGTCACTCATCTAGATATTGATTACGGTCCATTTTTTCGGTCACTTTATAACAGTTTAAGGGTTTTTCTTCTACAAGGTGGCTTGATGGGGCTTGATGAATTTTTCAATTCAAAACCTCATGATTTCTATCGTCCGGGTATAGAACAGTTCATGAATCGTTGGCAGGAAGCCGTAAACAACAAAGAGGAATACATTGCTGAATGATTCATCGGAATTATTAATAAATAATAAATATTAAAATAAATATACATTTCATTCAGTTTGTTTATTATCTATCTATCTATCTATCTCTCTCTCGCTCTCTCTCTCTCTCTCTATATATATATATATATATAAGTGCGCAGGTATGCAGAAAAATAGAAAAGAACACGTTGGGTTCATAATCCAGAGTTCCTTAGTATTTTTGTTTTTATTTTTAAGAAGACAGTGCTCCATACAGAAGTAGAGCTTTATTATAATAATATTTTTTGTTTAAATCATATTTTAAACAAAAAAATATATATATATATATATATATATATATATATATATATATATATATATATGCACACACCAATCTACTTTTGGATACAAAATAAGAACTCGGTTGGGGAGTCCTGCCACAACCAATATAGTCTCTTGATTTAGCCCTTTTAGACTACCACCTTTTTTGGTCATTTTATAAAAATTTGAGGGGTGTTTTGTTCAACAATGATGTGGAGCTTCAAACATGGCTTGATGAATTTTTCAATTCAAAACCTTGTGATTTCTATTATCAAGACAATGAACAGTTGGTGGATTGTTGGCAGGAAGCGGTAAACAATGATGAAGTAAAGATTGTTGAATGATTCATCAGAATTATTAATAAATAATAACTATTAATATAAATGATAAAGAAAAAACGAATGAATTTATGTCACAACCTAATAAAAACAATCAGACCAAATAAAAAAAAAACTGATTTTATTTTGAAATCTCTTCTTGTTTAAACTTTGAGTCACTCCTTCATTCATATCAGCAAGGCTGCACCTTGGAAACGTTTGAAATACCTTGAGAAGTGATTGAAAATATATTAAATATATAATCTATTCTTATTCACACAAGTGGGCCTCTATCAACAATAAATTAAACCAGGAACTTTTTATAAAGAGTCATGTAAGAAGGAAATTCAATAAAATAACTCAAGTTGAAAGCTTCACTTACTGACCGAGATATAACTAAGAAATGGATTACTCAAACTTTGATACATGAACCAATTCCTAAATGCAGCTCCGTTTTCAATTCTGAATATAATACTTGATATCTTTCCATGGGTATGGGTGGGCATTACTTTACAATTTAAAAATGTCTGTATTTGTACCTAAATGACAGGATTCTTCAACTTGAAAATCTTCCTTTAAATATATTAATTCATATACTGTTCATTTTATCACTTTAAATGTTGTTTTTAGTGGTTACTCATATTTGAGTAGACGCTCCATTTATTTATTTATTTATTAAATGCTGTATTTATTTACTTTTGCCTACAGTCGATTAATCTTATTTTTGTGATGTACGGTGGCCATTAATAATTAAGTATAACTCAAGACTTCCATGTTAAAATAAAACAGTATTTTGTTACAACCGCAAATAAATACTTAACAAGAACAAAGAATTAAAAGTCAACCAAAGATAACCATTTCAGGGAATAAATTGTTAACATCCGGTAAATCCCAAATCAAAACCCAAATCATCGACACACAATAATTCACACTAATTCGACTGAATAGTTCCAGTCAATAGTCACTCAATAATTAATGCATAACGTAGACGGAACCATTTTGGAGCCATCTGTGATTCTGCTGACATTGTTTGGACTGTTGAGCACGCTAGATAACGAGCTCTCTTTTGTGACACTGCTAAATAGTTACAATACCTCATCTCAGAATTTTTTGTGACATCCCGTCACCGTTAATAATGAAGTATAACTGAAGATTTCAATGTTAAAATAAAACAATATTTAATTACAACCGCAAATAAATACTTAACAAGAATAAAGAAGTAAAAGTCAACCAAAGATAATTAACCATTTCAGTGAATATCTTGTAAGTAGCCTGTCTCGGCTTAACGTCCGGTAAATCCTAAATCAAAACCCAACTCATTGACACACAGTAATTCACACTAATTTGTCTGGATAGTTCCACTCAATAATTACTGCAGTTTATACACCTGGCGAAAAGTATATATTCATGAGTCCAGATTATCACGCTCAAACCTCAATGTTGGTAGTTACTTATTTTCTTCTTATATGTTACATAATAAAGAAAAACATGTGCTCTCAGACAGGATTCGAACCTGTGTCCTGTTCGTTCAAGGACACATGGTCCAGTGGATAAAAGCATTGGTTGGATCCAATGACTTGATCCAAAAAGTTGTGAGTCCAATACCTGGCTACTGCAGTGGTGAACAAAATCTTGGAGAGTTAAAGGGAGATAACTGAGACATTTGGAAGAGGCATGACACGTGAAACTAGAAAAATTTACCCCCACTCCCCCAAGGTGGGCGAAATTAAGGGTTCAGTTCAAAATTGCAGTCACCTGAAGAAGGCTGGAGTGTACAATGGCCGAAACATTGTGAATATTGCAATAAAGATGAGGACAACAGTCGAAACAATTTAAATCAGATAAACAGTATATTTATTTATTTTCATCTGCTGACCTGAATATTCGATAAATCTTATAAATATTAATATCATATAAATCAAGAAATGATTCTATCCAGCAAGATTCAAACCTGCAACTCCTGGGCAAAGGAAACTGTCATTAGATCTGTTATGCTCTAACCGACTAAGCTATGAAGAACTAGATGGGATCATTGAAATTACATGTAAATAGTCGCTATTCTTAGTGCTGATTCGTATGTTTATTTGTTTTCATTCATGTTGCTGATCATTATTTAAATATATATTCTTAAATATAACAGACAATGAATGTCTATTATGTTTGATCATGAGCCATTCTAAACTTCATATTCTTGCTTTAATTTCAGGTGAAAATAAAGACAAAAATTGTCCAACATTGTCCAAAAATTGTCCAGCTTAATAAAAAATATTCAAATATTTTCACCTTTCTCGTATTTCCTTCAACATTTGTTCATTAGATTGTCTTCTGTGTCATTTAGACAAAATACAGAAACACAAAGGATCTGCTGGTAGTGTAATGGTTAGCGACCCTGAGAGAGAAATCAGCGTGACGAGTTGGAATTCTGGTTGAGTTTATTGCATTCACTTTCACACAAATACAAATGTATTGCTAAAATGCCCCAAAGTGTTGTTCTGTTACAGTGCTCACAACACTGTCATGTTACAAACTTTCCAGATTTTGCATATCCTTTATATTCCATTAGTAAAGAGTAAGTTCCACTCATTCTTTCCCAGAACTGTAGCAATGTGAAACAAACTCCCAAGGGGAAACTTCCCTGATCACTAAAATTTTAACCACTCTAAATCTATGTGATTGATTTCTTTTTTTCACAGATTATTTAAACCCAGAAAATATTTTTAAATCTATGATTTCCAATTCTGAGTCGTTATCCATTACACCACCGGCACATCCCAGCTTACAGTACCTGATATGCCCAAGCGGTCACCCATCCAGATACTGACCAGGCCTGACGTTGCTTAACTTCGATGTTTCAACGTGATATGGCCGTAAATCATACCACCAGCACATCCAGCTTACAGTACCTGGTATTCCTAAGCGGTCACCCATCCAGATACTGACCAGGCCTGACGTTGCTTAACTTCGATGTTTCAACGTGATATGGCCCGTAGGTCATACCACCTCCACATCCCAGCTTGCAGTTCCTGGTATTTCTAAGCGGTCACCCATCCAGACACTGTATTTATGTTTAGTTTCGTGTAAAATATCTTTATGCAAATGTATGATTTTTTTAAAACTTAATGGATGTTGTATTATCTGTTTTTATCTTTAGTTTTTTTTTGTTTTGGTGGGGGGTTGGGGGGGTTCTTAAGTGGTGTAGGGTTTCTTGGTGATTGTTTACTTTACATTGTGCTGACTTCTTTTGAGCGTGTTTATGTATATGCTCGCTTAATTGCTTTATCTAGGATTGACCTCTTTTTATTGTTTTTAACTTTTTTTAAAATTATTTTTAGGTAATGGTTAGGTGTTTATGCTTGTGTGTGTATTCTGTTTTTTTGTTGTTGTTGTTAATATTTGCTGATATTTGTGTCTATGTATATTCTTTTATTTTCTCCATGTTGTTAATGCAACTGTAAATAATTTTGACTGTATTCCAGTTTGTTTGTCGCCATTCTTCGTGCTGATTCGTATGTTTATTTGTTTTCATTGATGTTGCTGATCATTATTTCAACCATATATTGTTAAACATAACAGACAACGAATGTCTATTATGTTTGATCATAAGCCGTTCTAAACTTCATATTCTTGCTTTAATTTCGGGTAAAAATAAAGACAAAAATTGTCCAACATTGTCCAAAAATTGTCCAGCTTAATAAAAAATTATCCAAATGTTTTCACCCGAAATTAAAACAAACATACGAAATTTAGAACGGCCCATGATCAAACATAATAGACATTCATTGTCTGTTATGTTTAACAATATATGTTTAAATATATATATATGTGTGTGTTTAGAAATTTCAAATATCAATAAAATATATGTGTAAAGACAATATAAATAAAAAACAAGAGGAAAAACTATTTTTACTAATGCGTTTCGTCCCTCAAAATAATAATTAATATAATGATAATGTTTATCAAGATAAATGTTATAGACACTGATTGATAATGTTTATCAACAATCAATGACTGATTGATAATGTTTATCA
>CAHIKZ030004915.1:1090000-1097500 GCA_903632075.3 Acanthosepion pharaonis
CTAGATAGGTGACCACTTTGAAATACCATGTGTTGTATGCTTGGGTGTGCGGATGGTGTAATGGGCTTATGGCGATATTACGTTGTAAAACTGACTCTCATAAGATCACTGAAATTAAGCAACGTCGAACTTGTTCATTACCTAGATGGGTGACCACTTAGGAATACCAGGTGTTGTATACTTTGATGCGTGGGTAGTGTTATGGGCTTATGGCCATATGACGTTGAAACATAGGTCACTGAAGTTAAGAATTGTGTAGCCTGGTTAGTACCAAGATGGGTGACCGCTTAAGAATACCATGTGTTGTAATCTTGAATGTGGGGGTGGTGTAATGGGATTATGAGAACATCAGGTTGAAAAACTGATTCTTGTAAGATCATCGAAGTTAAGCAACATCCAGCTTGGTCAGTACCTTGATGAGTGAATGCTTGAGAATACCAGATCTAGTAAGGTTGGATGCGCGAGCGGTATGGCTGTAAGCCATACCACCAGCACATCCAAGCTTACAGCATCTCGTATTCCCAAGCGGTCGCCCATCTTGGTATTGACCAGGCTCGACGTTGCTTCGATCTTTCAACGTGATATTGCCGTAAGCCATAACACCAGCACATCCAAGCCTGCATCACGTGGTTTTCCAAGCGGTCACCCATTTAGGTACTGACCAGGCTTGACGTTGCATAACTTCGGTGTTTCAACGAGATATGGCCGCAAGCCATACCACCAGTACGTTCAAGCTTACAGCATCTGGTATTCCCAAGTGGTCACCCATCCAGGTACTGACCAGACTCCACGTTGCTTAACTTCAGTCTTTCAACGTGATATGGCCGTAAGCCATACCTTCAGCACGTCCAAGCTTTCAGCATCTGTTATTTCCAAGCAGTCACCCATTTGAACGTGATATGGACGTAAGACTAAAATAAAGCAAAAGTAATTATATATAGCAGTCTCTTGAAATGCAATTTGGAATTAATCGTTAATTTGCATCAAGTGAATTTAATTTACCTTCTCGCCATGACACAGCAGCATCCAAACTAAAGTTAGTTTCTTCTTCTTATATTAAAATAAAACAGACGCCAATACTTATTTCATTAATTCATTTTTGCTGTATGTTGCATCTTAAAATTTTTATTCAGTTTATTTTTGGTGACTGGCTTGTTTGAGTTGCCCTATACCCTCCGGTTCTGTCTTGATGATGTCGAAATTGATTAATTAGATTTCAACAGTACAGAAATTTAGACACCATATTGGAACAGTTTTTCACAGAATTAAAAGAATATCAATTCCTTTTTTATATTTACAACTATTTTCTATTGTTAAAATCATCTTTATTCAAACTAATATCCGCAACTTCCTTGTTATTATCACAACATTTTGCCTTTTTCGGTTGTGAAATTATCATTATTTTCAGTCAGATTAATATCCGCATCGAGTATGTTTTAATGAATTTCAAACATTTCTATAAAGAAAGATGTGCAAATAAACGAAGTGTCAAAAGGACTGTTTTTCCCTTGGCACCACTACTATTTTAACTATCTTCACTCCTCGGCAATATTTATTGTTTTAAAAAGGCGATGAGTAGAAGTCTATATTTCTGAGATGAGGTATTAAGTACATTATTTACATTATTCGGACTATTGTCCTCATCTTTGTCGCCATATTTATTGCAACGTTTCGGCCTTTCAGTATATGTCTATATTTCTGAGATGAGGTATTATGTACACTATTTACATTATTCCGTCTATTGTCCTCATCTTTGTTGCCATATTTATCACAACGTTTCGGCCTTTCAGTATATGTCTATATTTCTGAGATGATGTATTATTTACATTATTCCGTCTATTGTCTTCATCTTTGTCGCCATATTTGTCACAACGTTTCGGCCTTTCAGTATCTGTCTATATTTCTGAGATGAAGTATTATGTACACTATTTACATTATTCGGACTATTGTCCTCATCTTTGTCGCCATATTTATTACAATATTTAATATTAATGTTTATTATTGTAATAAATATGGCGACAAAGATGAGAACAATAGTCCGAATAATGTAAATAATGTGCCATAAGTAAAATTGTAATAAAACCTAAGCATATGATGAAAGTAAATTCATACATATTTTTTGTTCTTGAGAATTTACAACAAAAATTAATGTTTGACTAGTATTTACTTTTATCTTCATTTTTTATTAGATGAAGCATTGTCAGCCATTATTGTTAATTTTTTTACTAGTATTTATTTTCATCTTCATTTTGATTTTAGTAATATTATGACACCTGTATGGTTGCGGCAGGAAATTCGACAGCCTGTAAGGTTTACATATCCATAAGGTACGCTGGTGCAAGCAACACAATTCATCTATTGATGTAAGTAGAATGATGGGATTATGAATCTGGATTACACCCATAGTGTTCAGGATCCCATTGCTGAACGTCAGCACCCTAGAGAAATTCCAAGCAAAACAAGAATCCAGTGGCCTAAAGGTAGAATCGGCCGCTGAGTTCGTCCGCAGGTTACAACCAGATATCAAAAGTGGCACCAAATGGTTGGCAGTAGAAGCCACCCAAGAAGCAGGATCCAGCCTGCGAACCAAAGAGATTATGGGAGTGACCCAAACTAATCGAGCTGGCCTGGGTAGTACAAACAACTAATTTTTCTTCAAACAGAGTCCAAAGAGAAAATGAGACATGATGATTGAAGAATTCAGGAATTTCAGTATTTTCATAAGCTTTTTATTATTTTTAATTTTGAAGTAATTTGCATAAAATGGCAAAATCAAAGCAGCTAAGCATTGAGGATAGGGCAAAAATTGAATTTTTATCCAAAAAAGGCTACTCTCAAAGACTAATTGACAAGAAGTTGAAGATTGCTAAACATGGGAGTGTAATATCTGTTACAAAGGCTGTTAGAAATTGGCTCAAATGTTGAGAGAAAAAGAGCTGGATTCCAAAAAGAGCCAACTGTTACTTAAGATAAACACTTGATTATTGAGAGCAAAAGAAATAGAAAAAAAAACTGCTCCAGAGTTGACAGCTGAACTTAAATCCTCTCGACAGCAACCAGTGTCGCTCTCAACTGTGAAAAATCAACTTCGATCAGTGAGGTCCAGTACTGATGCGGCATTCACCCTGGGCGGATTGAGCCGGCTTCTTCCTGTTATGAGAAGAAGATTCTTGGGATAAATTACAGAAGTAGGGTACCCAGGCCTACTCGGATAACGTTCTTGCTTGCCGCGGGGTTCCCACAGACGCAGAGACAGGAACGACCAGAAGCCGCCGGTTACCGATGCAGACGCTCCTTGGATTTTCACCAGAGCCCTTGTTAGCCGGCATGTGTGTCAGACCTGTCCGCCTTGGGTGGCCCTACCAGGAACGAAGTTCCGGGCGGCATAGCTCTGACACTACCGTTTACACACCCCCCACCGACTGTGGGGTAAGGGTCCAGTGGGTGTATAGCCATCAAGAAAGCCCTGATACAGAAGGCGAATAAGACTGTTATGGACAAAAAACAAAAACATAAAGACTGAACATTAAAAGAATGGCAAAATGTATTGCCGGCAGATGAGTCCAAATTTGAAATATTTGGTAGTAAGAGAGAATATATGTGAGAAGAAAGCCCGGAGAAAGTCTGGATGATGAAAGTGTGATTCCAACAGTTAAGCATCGTGGGGGGTCTCTTATGGTCTGTGGGTGCTTGAGAGTGTTAAAGATTTGATTCAGGTCAAGGGAATCATGAAACAGTATCATTCGATTTTGCAAAACTATCTTGTTTACGCATAACTGGAAAAAATACCTCTGAACAAGACAACAATCCAAAACAATCCTCTAAATCATGTCATAATAACCTCAAGTCAAATACAAAGGGACAAAACTTTGGAAATTATGATTTGCCCACCTCAATCTCCTGAGCTCTCTCGCATTGAATTAGTAGGGGATGAATTGGATAGGAGAGATCGAAGAGAATACCCAAAGAGTGAGAGTGAGCTTTTCCAGTGATTGAATAATGCTTGAGAAGGTCTGCCATCTACATTTATTTTTTAAATTATTGGAAAGAATGCCAAGAGTTTGTAAAGCAATAATTAAGGCAGGTGGTGGTTTTATTTACAAAAACAAAATATGATTGCCCTTGTATGATAATTTTTCATAATTAAGCTTTTTTTTTCAGATTAAAGTAAATACACTGTAGTTAGCGACATTTCATCTTTTACTATATTATATATTATTTTAAGGTGTTTTTTAAAGAAATGCAGTGTTGCCCAAAGGTTTTGCCTGTAATATACGTCATATATGGTATTATATATTCATTATATATTTTTGCATTTTTCTTTTATTTTTTGCATATTGGCTAAGTGCTTCTGTCTATTTTTGTTAAATGCCTTTCACTCTAATGTTATACGCCATTTTGTTTTCCTTATTTTTCTTTACTGGTAATTATCCTTCCTGAGAGTGTGTGTGCACGCGTGTGCGTGTGTAATCCTTTACAACTGCCATCTCAAGTCCACTGCAAGAGAAATGGCCTTCACCAAATCCTTCTATGACAACTGTCATTGTGCTATTTTATCTCTTTCTAATGATTTTCCTTACTATGTTGCCTAATTGGCAGAAAACAATCAAGCAACCTTTTGCTCCACCTGTGACCTTTTCTTCTTGCTATTGATCCTAACCACCTACATTTTTGACATTCAATCATACCTCTAATATATCTTATTTTGTTCTGTTCACTGATCCATGTTGACTTATTTCTATATCTTTAAAGTTAATCATAGCATTGTTTTTTCTCGTTGATTTTTAGCCTGTTTCAGTTTATTTCCAAGAGATTTTCTTATTTTCTCAGTTTCTCATTCATTCACCACTGCTGGCATTATGATTTCATTATATATTTTGCATTTGTTTTGCATACCGATAAGGTGTTTTTAAGTATGCTTGATTTTATTAAAAGCTTTCTGCACTATTGTCATATACTACGTTATTTCCATCACTTTTCTTAATTGTTATTTACCTTTTCTAACTGTATGTGCATAATAAATTTCAACTCTACTATTTTGTCTCAATTTTAGCTTTATTTTCTAACAGCCTTTTCCTACTATGGCACCAAATAAGTAACAAACAAAGAAGCAACCTTTAACTCCACCTGTTATCTTATCTTCTAGCTATATGTCCAACCTACCTCCATTTTAGTCATTTAATCACAGCTCTAACAAATATTCTGTTGGCCTGTTCTCTGATCCACGTTGACCTCTAAGAGTCATTCCTAAAAACCTTTTCCCATTCGTCTTTGTGCATTTTTGAGTTTGTTTTCAAGTGATTGTGTTAATTTTTCAGTTTATCACATATACATCATAGCTTGAATTATACATTAATTATATAATTTGCATTTTGTGGTCTTTTTCCATATTGGTAAGGTGTTTTTCATTATGTCTACCTTTCTTAAAAGACTTCCAGCCTGTTGTTGTACACGTCATTATTTCCATCAACATGCTTTAATGTTAATGTGTGTGTGTGTGTGTGTGTGTGTGTGTGTGTGTGTGTGTGTGTGTGTGTGTGTGTGTGTGTGTGAATAATCATTTGCAACAGCCATTGTGAGTTTGCTGCAAGACAAAAGGATTTTCTAAAATTTTTTCTGTGACTCCAATGGCTGTGCTATTCTCTAATATTTCTTATCAGCAAAAACCCTCTGTCATTTCTGCCTAGTGCATCAATATCAATGTCATCTAATACCTTGTTAAATGGAAGCATCTGAAAGATGCTACAGAAATTGTTTCAACTGTTATTGTCTTGAAGATCATCAGCCAAGTGAAGTGGACCTCACAAGAACCATGTCAAATGATTTTGACAAAGAACTTCAGCATATTGGAGCAGACTTGATGAATAACATTTTTAGATAAAAGATGACCGGACAAAGAACATTTGTCCTCTGTAAGACAGTGGTCACTAGCAGCCAAAAGCAGGGGACTGCTCACTACAACACAAAAAGGAAGGCACACACTCACACACAATGATTAGACCGTTTGTCCCCACAACATGCCTCACCTCTACCTTGCTCGATTACAGCAGGTTGCAATGAAATAAAATTTGCCTACTGCTCCAATCATCACCATGGTTTTATTTCATGTGTAACAGTCTAGCCAACGAATTGTTTTGTAAATCACAAGTGTTTTGATTGGAACAAGCTGCACCTTGTGAACAAACGTGTTGTCTGGTCTAAGCTGAAATATTACACAATTTCATTATTTCACTACCCTCTGGGCACCATTCACATAAACTTTCTCCCTTGCTATGCACCACCACTCATGTTTGTCATTTAGCCAATCCCATAAACTTCATTATCGCTGTCTATTCTCCTCATTTAGGCAGACATCTTTCCATTAGTTTTTCAATTACTTTTCAAACATGTCTGGTTTCCATATTTCAAACCAGTAATGTGTTATTCATCCTCTTATATGTTAGTGAACGCTGGACAGTCGCCCCACAGGTGAAGAAGAGACTTGAAGCGACAGAGATGTGGTTCTACTGACGAGTGTCCTTAGAAACAAAGAAAAGAGTATTGGACGGCTATGTAATATCTAATCTCCTATATGGCAGTGAATGCTGGACAATCTCCTCACAGATGAAGAAGAGACTTGAAGCGACAAAGATGTGGTTCTACTGACGAGTGTCCTTACAAACAAAGAAAAATGTTGGACGGCTATTTAATAACTAATCTCCTATATGGCAGTGAATGCTGGACAATCTCCTCACAGATGAAGAAGAGACTTGAAGCGACAGAGATGTGGTTCTACTGACGAGTGTCCTTAGAAACAAAGAAAAGACTGTTGGACGGCTATGTAATATCTAATCTCCTATATGGCAGTGAATGCTGGACAATCTCCTCAAAGATGAAGAAGAGACTTGAAGCGACAGAGATGTGGTTCTACTGACGAGTGTCCTTAGAAACAAAGAAAAGTGTTGGACGGCTATGTAATATCTAATCTCCTATATGGCAGTGAATGCTGGACAATCTCCTCACAGATGAAGAAGAGACTTGAAGCGACAGAGATGTGGTTCTACTGACGAGTGTCCTTAGAAACAAAGAAAAGTGTTGGACGGCTATTTAATAACTAATCTCCTATATGGCAGTGTATGCTGGACAATCTCCTCACAGATGAAGAAGAGACTTGAAGCGATAGAGATGTGGTTCTACTGACGAGTGTCCTTACAAACAAAGAAAAATGTTGGACGGCTATTTAATAACTAATCTCCTATATGGCAGTGAATGCTGGACAATCTCCTCACAGATGAAGAAGAGACTTGAAGCGACAGAGATGTGGTTCTACTGACGAGTGTCCTTACAAACAAAGAAAAATGTTGGACGGCTATGTAATATCTAATCTCCTATATGGCAGTGAATGCTGGACAATCTCCTCACAGATGAAGAAGAGACTTGAAGCGACAGAGATGTGGTTCTACTGACGAGTGTCCTTACAAACAAAGAAAAGAGTGTTGTACGGCTATGTAATATCAAATC
>CAHIKZ030004915.1:1105000-1290000 GCA_903632075.3 Acanthosepion pharaonis
TATATATATATATATATATACATATATATATATACACTAGTATATATATATATATATATATATATACACCCACTATATATATATATATATATATATATACACCACTATATATATATATACATATATATATACACTATATATATATATATATATATATACACCCACTATATATATATATATATATATACCACACTATATATATATATATATATACACCACTTTATATATATATATACACCCACTATATATATATATATATATATATCATACACTTCTCTCTCTCTCTCTATATATATATATATATATACACCTACTATATATATATACTATATATATATATATATACATATATATATACACCTACTATATATATATATATATACACACCCACTATATATATATATATACTATATATATATATATATATATATATATATATATATATATACACTATATATATATATATATATATATATATATATATACACCCACTATATATATATATATATATATATAAATATAAATAAATGTGAACATTAAAGTCAACACTCAGAGATGACAGGCTGTTTCATGCCATGCTGGACGCAATCTTACATATATATATATATATATATATATATATATATATATAGTGGGTGTGATATTAATTAAACATGCAAAGATTCTTCATTAATGTGTAGAGAAATAAATATTTTACTTACATTATTACTTCATTAAAAATTAAAAAATAGCCGAATAGCCCAATATAATTTTTTTCTAAATTTACTTTCCTGTCTACAGATTATATATTTAAGCATGTAAAATAAATACCCTGATAATTCAAGTAATTTTTACTTGTTTAAACATCATGTTTCATTGTAAGATATTTATTTCCTTCTTTTTTCCTTTACAGCAAACTCTTTTGAACAAATTTCAGAATTACCTCCCTTGAAATGCTCTAAATTTTGTTTTTTTATCCAAATTTTCAAGGATATATAAACCAAATATAAAAACGATTTAGAAAGATAATAACCATTTTTACACACCAATATTACTCCAAGACTTGACAATAAATAACTGTGTATTTTTACTTACCTTAAGCAAACGCCAAATTTCATGAGAGTCTGCTTTATCGGCAGGACGTACTGTGCAATGAGCCATATCTTTGTAAAATAAGGGGTACAACTAGTGAATGACAAACTGCCTATCCAACTGCCTGTTTACAATTGCTGATTCTATTTATATAGGCCATTCTTACCACCTTTTCCACTTGACACTGCTACGATATATAGGATTGTTTTGCCAATGTTCTTTCTTTCTTTCTTTTTAGGTTACTTAGCTCAGGTCATATTTTAACTTTCTTTTTTCTTTTTTTTTTCTACTGCAGAACAGCAGTAAACCCAGAAATAAATATAGCTCTCTCTCTCTTTCTCTCTCTCAGCTTTATGAGGAACAGGCAAATTTTTCCTTGATATAGCTTTCTTTCTCTCTAAAAACTTCAGTTTCAACAAACATTTACATAATAAAGATATTGTATCTCTTCATAGTTATTGCAGTTTTTTGTTGTTTTTTTTTTTTTTTTTTTTTGGTGGGGGTGTTTGGTTTCGTTTTTTTTTTTGTTTTTTTTTTTTTTAACCTAAACGTCTAAAGAAACTGACATCTGATCAATAATTCACAGGAACAATAAATCAAAACGATCTCTCCTACTACTTGGAGATCAAGCTCGGAGTATTTACACAGAAGGAAAAACACTGATGAAAGAATTAGCAAGCCTTATCATTCCAAATAGACAATAAAAAGCAGCCATACGCGTGGGGTGAACTGTTTGTTCAGTCATCTTATGATTTGTCGACTATTCCATTCTGTAATTTAGTTGTATTGTTATCTGGAATATTGTATTAGCATGTTGTGTTAATTAGTTAACATATTCAATAAATTATTTGGGTTTTGGGGTGTTTTTGTATGTTCCGTGTTATGTGGGGAATGCCCGCCATACGCACGTGCTTTTGTGTTGATAACTTAAGCAATTATATTAAATATCGCGTAAAAAATCAAGGGAGATAACTTTGAAATTCAATATTTTCTTACTAAGTGAACTATTTTGTAGTTCAACGCGACACAAATAATCTCTTGTTTCTGGCATCGACGTGACTTAAATTTACAATGGTCGCATAGTTTTAAGACTAATTGCGAAGAAATCATTTCGCGTCAATACTTCAAAAAAGCCAGAAAGTAATACCCGTTTTATTCCGGCAACTATTGTAGGCGTACCCTAACGGCTATCGACACAGAAAATAGACTCAGCGTGCCGAGTTTAGATTCCATCTTAGTCTATTAAGTTCACTAATGAATTTAAAATCCACTTTTTCTCCGCCACCTATGAGTTAAATAGTAAGGTACAATAGGTTATATTGGTTAGAAATAAGTCGTTGGTTGGCAAAAGGATTGATTTGAGGTTTTTCTTTTTTTGGGGGGGGTACGGCTGAGCGACCTTTTGCAAGATATTTATATCCAGAAAATATTTTTAAATTCGGTGGGGAGATAATAAGGATTTACAAGTCCTACTAATTAACACATAGCTGGAGGGAGAACAAGTGGATTCATACCTTTCACAAGGGTATTTGCGCGTATAACGAACCCGACTGGAATTCGAACTCATCTCGCCGATTTACAATTCTGATACGCTACCCATTACTGTACACCATATACTTGGTATTCCCAAGCGGTCTCTCATCTAGACACTGACCAGTACGAGAGCCGGTGTTTCAATGTGATTTGGCCGTAAGGCATGAACAAATGGAATCTGTACTTTTAAAATCCCTTAATCTTGGGAGATGTTACCGTTGGTCTTCTTCATTATGTGTCGTGTTCCTTCAGGACGTGGTAGATCATGGCTCTCCACATTTTCCTGTCCTTTGTAGCTCTTAATAAGTTTTGTCTTTTTGTTATTACTTCTAAATTCTGTGCCGCCATCCGTTTACTCAAGCTCATTCTTCTTTTTCTATATGCCGTGTCCCTTCAGAACGTGGGAGATCATGGCTCTCCACAATTTCCTGTCGTTTGTAGCTCTTAATGAATTTTGTCTTTTTGTTATTACTTCTAAATTCTGTTCCGCCATCTACTCAAGCTCATGTTATGCGTTGTTTTCCTCTGTCCCTCTTACCTTCAATCTGTCCTGTGAGCATTAGATTTTCCAAGCCCATCTTTCTCATTCTGTGCTCTAGAAATTGCTTTGTTTTCCTCTGTCCCTCTTACCTTCTATCTGTCCTGTGAGTATCGCTGAAATTACGGATCAGAAAGAGATTTATAATGGCGAAGAAAGTTGTAGTGTCTCTTACACTAAACCGGATGTTCACTGCTCGACGACCCAAGGCAGAATACGAAAAAGCGTCTCTGCGCATCACGGCTCGACGCATCTTTTCGGTATTGAACGAAATAAAATGAACTTTATATATTGGCCAGTATAACTTCCGCTATAAAACCCAGACTGTGATTTGGAGCCGATACGACGGATATAAATTCCTTGATTCAACGCCGCAAAGGGCAGAGACAGAGAGAGAGAGAGAGACCCAGCTGAGATGTCGAGACGCAGAGGCTTGTCAAGAACGCCGCAGGTACACTAAACGCGATGCTTTTCAACTTTCATCCTTCGCCGCCGTCGTCTTCACAAAACATCAGCCGACAGCCGCCAACTTTCTTTTTCTTTCTACCTCTCCGACTCTGTTGCCTTTTACAACAGCAACGAGTAGTATGCTGACTTTGTATATATGACAATAAATTATACATTTATTTACCCAAAATACGATGTATTCCTTTTCCTCGAATTTACGTTTGCTGAGGCAAAAAAGAAATTAACCTCTTCAGCAACAACAGCGACAAGTTCTGTCTCCCAGGCTACCCATTTTTCGTTTCCACAACAAAGTATGGAGCAATTCCATATAGAAGTGGACGTACTTCGCTCAATGCTGAAGACTTACTTTCCTATTGTCATGGGTCTTTACCTATAACTACAGAATGAACTCATCCTAACACTATGTATACTACGCCTCGAGAGAGAGAGGGTCGAATCGAGTCGAGCTGATAGTAGTTCACTCCAAACCAGACTGACAGTCATACTAACACCTTCCACATCTTGTATTATTATTTCGTGTAATATACCTTCGTTATTTTTACTCTTGTGCCCGTGTTGTTCTTCCTTGATCCTAACCTGGACCATAACACCTATGAAAATAAGTCGAAACAAGTTGAAGCTTTTTTATGCATTTTGTTTTTACTTTTTGGTAGATATGTAGTGAGTCACGAAAAAAAGAACACCTCTTAATTGCTTCTGTTCCCATATCCACCCTGACCGAGGTGGTATCCCCTGTTAGGGTCCCAGCTATGGGTAAATAGTAAACCTTCCAAATAAAATACAATGAAAGTATAAAAACACATTTTTATAGTAAAAGTACCAATTTTATGTATAAAAAATTACCAGTAATAACTGTTTATAGTAAAATTACCAACATGAATGAACACTTTCATGACATTAGTCCATATAATATCCTACAATTTTTTAATGAAATCAAACTGTATTCCAAAATATAACTTCAACAAAACTACAACATAAAACACACATAACACCGCCTCTAGCAATCATGTCCACATAAACATGTATATGCACAAAAGCTGAGTATCATTTGCCATGTACTCAACTGTGAAAGCAGAATAATATATATCATATTTTATTACTTCAAAGCTCACAAGAAAAAGTTAAATTTTGGCATTAAATAACCCTTAAAGGAGTTGATGTGTCGTTAAGCAAACAAATCAATCCTGAAATATATATATATATATATATATATATATATATATATATATATATATATATATATATGTATATATATATATATAATTATTTTTAAAAAATTTATAACATAAATATGTCATAAAATCACTACAAAAATAGCCATTTTGTTTCAACACCCTCGGTGTCTTATCAAGATGATGTTGAATGTAAAATGGCTATTTTTGTAGTGAAGAACATATTTATGTTATAATTTTATTTTTTTTTTAAATAATTATACCTGCTCTACATTGTATTGAGCACTCTTTTAAGAATAGTAATTGTTGGTTATTGGAATTCATTCCGTATACACCAATTATATACTTGGGTATATATATATATATATATATATATATATATATATATATATATATATATATATATATAAACAGAAATAAGAAAAAATAATTAAAATTAAAATAAGGTATTCGCTTTCTATTAAAACTTTTATCTTTTTCTCTGTATATATTTTTCTATATATACTTCTGTATCAAATAATGAGAAGGCAATCCTCAAAAATAAAAAAAAGTGCTAAGACTGAACCCGATTGAAAAATGGCAGAAGTTTGCTGGACGAGAGTCTAGCCATTTGTGATTAAAAACTACCAAAAATCAAAGAGGCTCCACGCATAACTTCCGCTATAAAAAATAAAAAAGAAAGGAGCACCAGAAAATAAAATAATTTGGGCCAATCAAAAAATTAGCACAAAGAGACTTTTGATGTTAGCCGAAAACAAGATCCGCGCCTTTAGTTTGGGAGCCTGCACAGAAGTATATAAGCTGACTGCTCTGAGTTAGACTGGGAGAAGGGACGGTATAAGAAACCACGGAACAAGAGATGCGACCGCCCGAGAAACCAGCGACGCGTGAAGTTGTTAAGAGGTCATCTTCTAATGATATTTTCTTCCTTTCTTAGGGCCGAGAAAAGATTGACGCTTACCTGTTTTTGAGAAGACTACTACAACCAAGTTCTGACCATAATCTGTCGAATACCGAGACGAATGTCATGACCCACCTTAGCAATTGAGGTCGATCTTTGTGACCTACCAGCAATAGCAAACGCCCAAGCTGTAGATTCAGACATGCACAATTTTCCTAGCCTAAATAAATATAATATTAATGATAATATATTTGTACTGTGCGATACATTCACTTCATTTCCCAGGTCATATATACCTAGTGTATTTCATAAAGTTATATTTGATAGTTTACATTCCATAACACATGCATGAACAAGAGCAACTAGTAAGATGATTAAAGCCCTGTTCTTTTGGCCGAATATAGACAAAACAGTGAAACAATTTTGATTTGAATGTGAGGCTTGCCAAGCAGCTAAGTTTATCTGGCATACCAAAACACCAATACAGCCTATTGAAATACCCTCAGATGGTTTCATACGGTTCATCTGGATATTGTCGGTCCCCTGTCCTCAGTGAAGAATAACAGATCGTTATTTGTTAACATGCATCGACCATACGATTAAATGGATTGAACCACACTACACTCAGAAATAACATCGCGGACATTTTTATTTTTGGTCGGCTATTTACACCATGGCTTACATGTTTAAGCTTTATCAGCAAAATAAATACGTGCACGGCATATTTTCGGGTTTTGTGTTTCAGCAAAAGGTTGAAGTTCATTTGTTATGTAGCTGTTGATATGCGACCTACTGGCTCTGTTGTTTTGTGTCATTTTGCAGTGGCGTAGCAGTCTGTGTCATATACATGTGTGTATTATTGCAGAATAGAGGCATTAATTCATCGGCTAATTGTCCTGCGTGCAGGCGTTAAATCCTTCTGTGGCGCCATCACTGGAGCTATTGTCGATAGAAGTGCTTGCATAAATTTATGCAGCACGGTATCTTCTCTTATATTTAACCTCTTAGCTTTTGCCATAATTTCCTGGAGGTAATTTGGAGGTCGTCCTGTAATGGTGGTTGTGGACATTAATTTATCCACCAGTTTTGGTTTTGTTCTTTAACGGGATTCTACGAGATTTCGTTTTTTGTTATTTTTTAATCGTCTTAATTCTGCGAGTCTAGCACTGAGGCAGGAATTTTTGTTACTATTGACATGTGACGCAATGACCGTATAAAATTTCGTTGTAGAAGCTGTAATTCCTCTTAAGTGAAACTGTGTCTCGACTATTGAAAACCAACCATTAACGGTTGTTTCCATAAAGTCAGCCGCCTTGATAATTTGAAGTTTTGATGATGAATTCTTTATTTTAAGTGAGTAATTCCTATTAAGGAAGTGATTGTAAAGTTGTCTTATGTGCAAATTGTAATCTTTGAAAAAAGATGCGTTTAATGCATAAGCATTGGCTGTAGATTATAGATTGTTCATACGTTGGTAGGGTAGCAGCTATTGAAATTTAGGTAACAATGACCATAAGTAGGCTTGGTATATAGTGTAGTGGAGATGTGGTTGTTATTAAGACGTACCAGAGTGTTCAGAAACGGAATGGAAGTGGTAGAATATTTCATAGTAAATTTGATGGTGTGATGGAAATGATTCAGGTGTTTTTTTAAGATCTAGGATATTGTTCTCTCCGTGTGCTCATATGAAGAGAATATCGTCTATGTACCTGTGGTAATGTAGGAGTGCCAAGTGGTACCTACTAAACATATCTTGTTCAAGGGCATTCATGAAAATGTTAACATAGCTGGGGGCCATTTTCATTCCCATTGCTGTGCCTCTAACTTGAAGAAAATGGTGCTCGTTGAACTGAAAGTTGTTATGAGTGAGTATGAAATATATAATGTTCGAAATAGCTAGTATACGGTGATCGGGGAAGTCCCTGGTACTTAAAAAATCTTTTGCAGGCTCGTATACCCTCCTCATGAGGGATGTTAGAATATAAGGATGGCACATTCAAGGTCACAAGAAGTGCATTGTCAGGTAAAGTATCTATATTACTCAGAATTCTTAGGAAATGGGTGGTGTCTTTAAAATAGGTAGAAATAAAGGGCAATAGAGGTTTGAGGATTTGGTTAATGTAACCAGAAATGTGTTCTGTCAGGGTTCCTATACCGGAAACTATAGGCCGGCCGGGTGGATGAATCTTAATATAGCGGCACCTTGGAGTAATGTATAGCGGCTCGGATTGAGAAATCGGATCGATTACATTCACTTACGTAAAGGGAAAGGTATGAATCCTCTTTTTCTCCGCAATCCCCAGCTGTGGGTAAATAGCAGGACAGACTGGGTTCTGTAGCCTTGGGTGGCAACTGGTCTAGGAGAAGGAAAACACTGAATTCAAACCGGCCCTGAGAAGGTTGGAATCCGACAGGCTATCTTGCCCAAGAAACACCACTTCTACTGCGGCTTCAGTATATGTGGATTCGTGATCGTGATACATACATATATATATATATATATATATATATATATATATATATATATATATATATTAAGGCATTAAAAACTAGAAATGTAGTATTGTAGGCCATGATAAGTTTAAAATAAAACACAACAGTCGACCACAGTTAACAGTTCTGACGAGAGGGGACGAAACTGGTCGACTGTTGTGTTTTATTTTAATTTATCATGGCCTACAATACTACATTTCTAGTTTTTAATGCCTTAATACGCCTGTTTCAAAATTTAAATATATATATATATATATATATATATATATATATATATATATATATATATATATTAATCGCTTTTTTTCATCTTTTGTTTTTTATATTGTTATTTGTGAATTTTGTGTAAGTGTATGTAAACGTTGTGCTTTCGATGTTGTTGACAAAATTTCCACGTGGTTGCCAGTCGTTGGCGGTTCTAGAGCGACTCAATTGTACAAACGTTGGGGACATTTAAATCTTTTTTAACGGGCAAAGTGTTCAATTATTGATTGAAATGTAGCATTTCCAGCATGACCTGTTAGTTACTTTGATGCAGAGGCGTAGCCAGTGGGGGTCGGAGGGGGCGGTTCGCCCAAGGCGACACTTTTGGTACGCGGTGTGTTTTCAGAAAAAAAAAATTCAATAGCATAATTTCAATAATTTAAAAAAAAAAAAAAAAAAAAAGTAGCGATAAAGAAGATAGGCTTCAAATGAAGCTAGTTTGGTTTTGATATGGCTGGCTCAAAACCAGCCAGCCAACAATAAAAAAAATTTTAAAAAAATAAAAAAACTGTTTCGAAAACGCGCTGTCAGCTGGTAGGGATAAAACCTCACTTACAAGACATGAGCAAAAGGTGTGAAAAAATTAAACATTTTTAAAGAGCTTGATGTGGGGTTGGATTAAGTAAATTTAATGAATCCACCGTTTTTTTAGACCTATGTAAGAAGTCCAGACTTTGGCGTCAGTTCTTTGATTTTTATATTTCATGTCTGTGAACTGTTAGTGAAAAAAATTAAATATATAAGTGAAACAATTGTTTTGCGGGGGATTTTTTCAACTTATCATAGGCCTAGTTTTAATACGGATATAAAATCGTTATTTTTCATAAATTATAAGATAAATAAATAAATAAAAATAATTCCAATGCTTTAAGAATATCACATGCATTCCAATTTTTTCCGGAAATTTAAAAGAATATTGAAAATTAATATATTTTTTAAGTGCGGAAACTTTATTTAAAAGTCCAAAAATGGGCATTTTTATTATAATTTTTCAATTTACAAGTTCTCACGGTTTTTCAATGCAATGTTTTTATTTTTTTGTTTACATTGAAGTTTTATTAAACAAAATTGACTAAGAATTAAAAATATGATAACATTTATTTCAGTTTTTAAAAGTGAAATTAATTTTATCGGACTTTGATTTCTTATTCATGCTAATAATGATTTCAACTACGTAAACAATAATTTAAAAAGACATTGCATTTTTTACAGTTAAAAAAAACGAACAGTGTTTCTGTTAACGTGGCATTTAATTTATGATCTCTCACTTGTTAGAATTGAAATAAATATTAAAAAAAAACTAAGAAATTATGAATTAAAAGTACAATGTATCTTTTTTTTTCTTTTTAAATAAAACAGAGGGTATATAAACAAAAAACAAGTTATCTTTCTTTAAATATCGTAAAAAGTTTTTAAAGTTTTCCTGAAAAAAATAAGTAACGTCTTCGTTTTTTGTTTTTTTTTGTTTTTTACATATCCCCAGTTTTATTTTAAGTAAATGAATAAATAAACACATTATTTCATAATCTATCAGTGGTGAGTTATAAATACGACGTTAACAGAAACACGGAAAGACCTGGTATCATACGGGCATTAGATTACTGAGAAATGGATAAAAATATTAAAAATTGATGGGTGTACGAATAATTTCATCGTTGACTATATATATATATATATATATGTAAGCAAATATATGGATATAGATCCGACAGTATGAAGAAAAATATACTGAAAAAACAAACAAAAATGCTAATATGCGATTATGCTGTTTTAATGTTTAATAATGTCAACGTCGGACGTTTCGGTCCATCGTCTTTTTCATGTTGAATTGTATATGGTCTATGTTAATTATGTTTTATGAATATGTCCTGAAGATGGTCTATTAGACCGAAACGTCCGACGTTGACATTAAACATTAAAACAGCATAATCGCATATTAGGATTTTCGTTTGTTTTTTCAGTATATTTTTCTTCATATATATATATATATATATATATATATATACTTAGCTACGCGACTGCTTTGATGAAGGTTAAGCAGCAGTAGTCGTAATATCCATATTGTTTTTGTTTTTATTTTGTTATCTGCACGTGTTGTGTTGAATATTACGAGTACCGTATTTTCCGGGTTACAAGACGCTGCGGCTTGGAAGACGCACCCTAATATTGGAAAGAAATTTCTAAGAAAAAAAAAAGTCATTCTCATACAACAACACATTCACCGTGTGTCCCTCACATATTGGCGCCACGTATTGTTTACATTAATCACTCGTCCGCTGCTAGTAAACAGAGCATGTTTAAGCTTATGGCTCGGCTCCAGGAAGGATTATAGTCTTGGAAATACTTGTAACAGCTAAGTACTTAGGTTGCATCATATAAAGGGCTGAATTAGATAGATAGCTAATATTACAGTGTAATCCACGTCCTTATCAGTTATGCTAATTAGGTGACCGTCAAAGCTTACTTGAGTCTGGGCGTTGCTGTATATTCGTCTTGGAAGACGCACACGTATTTTTCAGGATATTTCTAGGAAATAAAAGTGTATCTTGTAAGCCAGAAAATACGGTAAGATTGTTAATTGTTTTTGTTCGCTTTTTCGTTGTACTTGGATATACTTCTTTTAGTTTTAATCGTTGGGTTACCACTTTGCTATGATGGGCCTTGTATGACTACTGTTCTGTGGTTTGTAAAATATACAGATATACATCAAAACAACAAAGTGAGATATTTATACATATATAGAAAGTTTTGTTGTGCGCGGATATAAAACATCGACTTCATTTACAAAGTGAATAAAATATGCAACAGAAATATCTGAAAAAGTTCAAATAAAACACAAATGTCTTCGTATAAAAGAACATTTTCTTAATATATAAATATATATTATATTTGAAATTTTTAATACAAAGTTGCATGTATTTAATTTCAAAAGACCATAAACCCCAAAACAATATGAATTTTTGCACTTATCTGTTTGGTTTGTCACGAGCTTAAAATGCATGCCTTTTGATAGCTTAACTTCCCGCAGCAAAATTCGTACTGGTCTCGTCAGGTTACGTTACTGTTTTTTTTTTTTTTATTCTCGTGAGTATTTATAATTATTTTTATTGCTATTTTTGTTTGGGTCAAAGGGTGTAAAGTTTTTGTCTATCGCTACAAATTTATTATCAAGTTTTGGTTGTTCGGTAGATATATGAAAGTTCTTTTAACGTAGTTGCTAAATGTTCTGATATTTGTGTTGTCTTGGTGAAAAAATGAATTATTTTGTTTGTGATAAGTCTATCATTAAAATGTTATATTCAGCATGAGAAAGTAATATTTGAGCAAAACTCATCTTTAGAATTCATTTCAGGAGAGGTTTATTCTCACGTGTTCTCAAGGTGAGAGGTTGTTGAATCCGAGAAAGCCATAAATGAACTCCACAATTTTTTTTATTGTAAATGTTGCGTTTGAAGACACACTACGCAATTAACCTTTGACACCCAACGTACTAAAAAAAAATAGACGCACAAAGAATTATGATCTAATTCGATATGAATACTGCATGCATGCTATTGTTAAGTATTTTGGTGAATAAACAATATCACCTCATTGAGCAGGCACTACACATTGATCTTCAGTAGACGTGGCTATGGTTCATTATATAAACTTTGCGACGTTAAATCATGGTAAAGAGGACAGGCTCAAATTAAGGATAGAGCTGAAACAACGTAAACCGGCCTTTACTGTATATAATAAGGGAGAGAGAGAGAGAAAGGGAATAGGGAGAAAAGGGATGTATCGGAGAACGAGAATTACGTTCTTTAACGTTGAGTAGGGAGCGTATATTAAACTGTAAGGCAAAGGGAGTATACATTAAACAACAATAACACACCTCGTTCGAACATTATAAGCAAATCAATAAAATGATAATAATTGTGAAACTAATCGTTTGTGAGTAATCAAATATCAATCAAATATAGATTATACGTTTGCTTATAAGGAATTTCACCAAATTAGGTACGTCGACAGAGTCGCGATACCTAAAGTTTAAAATGTGTTTTTAAAAAGGAGAAATCCATCATGAAGCATTTATTTTAGTTTTGTCGACCTTTTGAACTTTGATTTTTTACGACCAGAACAAATGCAAATGTTTACCATGTAAAAACAAATGTTAATATTTACATAAATATATGATTATTTCAGTCAAAAAAAAATATCATTTCTTCGCACTATGCTGTATTTGTGGGATAGTCACCCAGATTTTAATTTTACACTTTTAATCCGGTTAGACTGACCTTACAAATTGATGGCCAAGCGACTCGGGACAAACTCGCAATCTTATGATCCAAAAGTACAATAAAATGAACCCGTGTTCAGCCACGTATCTAAATGGTGCAAATTCTCCCACTAAGTCGTGGCAAAAAAAAAAAAAAACATAACCACAACACCAACACGTAGAAAATGGACGCAATCACCACTGAACCCATAAAAGCCGCGGTAACTATACATTTACCCATTTACAAACCGACAAATGTGAAAATCTAGTTTTCACAATTAAACACATTATTTAACACACAGAAAATCTTATCGCAAAACCACCATATGCCTACGTTGTCGAAAAAAGTCCCCGAAGACGTAGCGACAGACGTAGTCGATCTCCTTGACGAGATACCAGAAGAAAAACCTTAAGACACATTGAAAAATGCAATCATTAAACGTGTCAGAAAATCAGATAAAGAAGGTTACAATGATCTATTTAATAATTTGAATCTGGGACATATGAAACCTTCACAGGTTCTGAGGAAAATGCGTTCGTTATTAGGAGACAATACCATGTCCAAAGCAGTATTATTATTACAAAAATTATAGACAAAAAGATACAAACGCACACAACACAGATACTCGCATCTCTCCCTGATGTTTTAAAGTTAGAAAGAGTATCAGAAATAGCTGACAAAATACATAACAACAACAAAGACAAAAGCGTATACACCCCGTCACATATACCAACGACTACAGCAATACCAACCGACAGGTCAGAAGAGTTGTCTAAGATACATCAAAATATAACATCAAGCTCACCATACAAGTACAAAGTTTGATACGAAGGCAAAAATTCCAGCTTTCTCTTCAAGAGATCAAAAATCTACTCACCGCGCAGAAGTAGGGACAGGTCGAATTCATCCTCTAGAAAAGGACTTACCTACGATACCTGTTGGTATTATTATAAGTTTGGAAAAGAGGCAAAGAAGTGCACAGAACCCTGAACTTCAATTCAAGGACCTCCCACACTTCTACACAACACCGGGGAAACGGTTACTCTGGCAGATGCTGGAATGGGATAAGAATGTCGTCTATTTTACATCCGGGACAGAAATACCGGTTAATTATTTTTAGTCGACACCGGTGCACAAATCAGTGTTATTCCACCGGATCCTAACCAAAAACATGCACTATCCACATAAACACTACAGGCCGTAAATGGATAAAAAAAAAATGAGACATGCGGAAAGACATAACTTGTAGTGAACAAAAACAAGATCTAGATTTAAAATTCAAATGCTAAGCACTGACTCATTGATTTTGTTAGAAATTAAAAAGACTTGAATTTACAAACTTTGCTTAACACGCAAAAGCGAATCCAAAACAAAACTCGTGAAATTTCACACCTTGATGCGAAATGTTTTTTGGCCAATAGAAAACTAGGAAACATTTAAAAACAAAATTCAAATAATCTTCAATTCTCAGAAACAAATTCTTTTACGGACCTTTTCGCGAGCCGACGCGAAGTTTGTTCGTCGTCCAATGGAAGGGTCCGAATCATATCCGGGAGTGAATTCCCAAATGACCTTTTGAAGCCCAACAAACAAAATAAAAGACGAGCAAGTTCGCCTGTCACCAGAGAGAAGGAAACGAACGTATTAACACGTCCCTTGACAAACGTCAAGCGATCTTTATTATTATCTCTACCTTTCGCCCTCACCTCTTTTATACTTGATAAACAAACGGAACATTTTAAGACTGAGCGATTACTTCAAAGATATTCATACCATTCGATAATGGTCATACATACATTATACATTCACACGTACGTTCCTGCCTACGTACACGTAAACTCATTCTTGCAAGGACTACTACGAACATTTTGACGACCTTGTATCAACCAAAATACATTAATTTTATTTGTAGAGACCTTAAATGATTTATATGTATATAAATTTGTTCTTTCACTTTACAATGTGCTTTTCTTGTTTTATACCCCCTCTTATGGTCGGCTATCTAACTAACAAGGCCAAATCAAACTAATCTGTTTCAACACTCATACACTTCTTTACAACTGTGAATGTTTTCTGACGAAATGATGCAGTAAAGAGGCCTCTTGGCTCTATTTAATTAGGATCGTTTCAAGTAGTCGACAGGAAACCCAAGTATTTTACAACTGTAACAAAAGTCAAACAAGATACAGTCTCCATAAACAGACTAAAATCGGCGAACCTGGATTTACCGATAAAGAACAGTACAACGGAATATTTTACAACTTCACCGAATACCAAAGTGTAGGAACCATTTTTCACATTGGCAGACACACCTGTTAACATCAGTACAAAATCGAGTTGAGCAACTCATTTTCGAGCTACTTTGAATATACGCTCTTTAGCGCTAGAGGGCGTCGTCAGTGATGTTCTGATTTGGATCATTGTGCAGTTTCGGGTCTTTCAAACATCATACTCCCCCATCACCAAGTCGACCCCTATCAGTGCTGGTCAGTCTCTGATGCCCCCACCCCTGTTAAATTAACAGCCTGCAGACACTGAAAAAATATTTTCGATTTGCGGGAGATGTTAATAGGATATGAAATATTATATTTTACAACCGATAGGTGAAGCACAACTAAGTAAGAAACACTCACACACAAATAAGATCAGAATCACTAAAACAAAAACTTTTGTATAAATCAATAAAAAAAAATAGAATACAAAATTAAATAAGTGGTTTGGGGAATTTGATTGGACACTACAGTCACGTGCTATATATCCGACTATGTCCGTCCGTAAGTTTGAACTTCAAATGAACTGGTCACTGGGTATTATCCCGCGTAAACCGAAAAGCGTTTGTTTGGAGCCAATCACGTGATCAGGATAACTATATATACACCGATTTCGAGAGCAATGTAAACAGCAAAAACCCAGTCAGCAGCTGGATGTGTATCATCACTCGTTGATGACAGGCACTTAGATCTGTAAACACCCGACCAGAATTCTCTTTACCATGGCAACACCTCAGTCAGCGACAACTACATACCATTCAAAGGAATATTCACACAACTGAAAGATATATATATATATATATATATATATATATATATATATATATATATCAGTTGTGTGAATATTATAATTATGTATATGTGAATATTATAATTATATATACAGTGTAACCCGGATATAAGAGAGTTGTCGGGACCGGAGAAGAAGACTCTTATATCCAGGTTTCTCTTATATCCGGGTTTGGTCTATTTTATATACATTAACACAGGCTCTAATTTTGGACCAGAGAAAATCTCTCTTATATCCGGGTTTCTTTTATATCCGGTCTCTTATATCCGGGTTACACTATATATATATATATATATATATATATATATATAATTTAAACATATTATGCCTATTTATTTTAGCTTTTACAGTTTAGACAGATATTAGTCGAAAATACATTAGTACTTCATCAAAATAATAATAAGCAACAACTTTAAATTCTGGAATCCTTTTATATAAGAGAATTGCGGCCAAAAATAAAAGTCAACTATAAGGATAGCAACAAATTCTTAAATGTTCCTAGCAGTAAAGTTATTTTTATAAAAATATTAAATTAAAATATTATAATTAAAAATCTTTTTTTAAAAATTGCAAAAGTTACCTCCATTGCATAACTGAAGATTTTGAAATTGAGACGCTGTAAATGAACAGTGAAAAATATTTTTAATTTACGGAGCTACTGTATACACATCTACAGAAAAATCTGAAAAATGGTCTCAGATGAGATTGAAATTACTTGGGAAAATAAAAATTATATTAGAGAGATATGAAAGAAAGCTTTACTCTCCCAATGTTCCCCATTATGGGCATTATTATATCTATAATATAATAACAGCGAGTTTCAACTTTTACAACGCTCGGGGGCCATTCGAGGTAGAGGATTACGTTTGGAGACCATTTGTTTGTATAGGACTGGAAGGAAACGGTTAATCCCAGACTTGAACAGGTTAAGATTATAGTGATCGGAGAAACGTCTTCTTTGGAGCCGATTCCACAGAGTAGCAGTTCGCGGGAAGAAGCTGTTGGTGTGGAACTTACTTCTCACAGATACGGAGAGAATGTGGAAAGTTTACCACTATCATACCTACAGTTACGTTAATATATTATGCGGATGATTTAATCTTAAATATCTGTTATAATTTTGTAAATGAATGACCATTTTACGGCCTATCATGCATTTTCAAGTTAGAACTCTGGTAGTAGCCACCAATTTCCATTACTGGTCAGGATTATAACATCCACTTGCTGATACAGAATTGCTACAAATATACAGGGGAGGAAACACGTCTTCAAAATTCATACTCCCATTACAAATAAAAAAGATGCAAATTGTTATTTTGGGAGATTTTTTTTATTTATGCAGGACCATGTCTGTACCGGGGATAAGCAGACACCGACTTTCCCTGAAAATAAGTTTGTCAGCTTTATTTCCTTAATTTCCGGGTAGTAATATGTTACAATTTGTTATAGGAATTAAATCCTATATGCATTTTTCAACCAATAAAATCCCATCAGAAGGTTTGTTTGATAAACAATAATTACTAGGCCAAAATACTTGCGGCCTTAATTATAGACCCATCTCGTGTTACTTAATGGACTATTTTGGAAAATAACACTAATAACTCCCTTCGCCACTCCCGCAAATTCAGCAAAAAGATTTTCGCGAGCCAATGTGAAATTATTTTATAACTAATAAAATCTTTATATTTTAAAAGTTCACACCTCTATGTGAAATTAGATTTTGCATCTCCGTTACGGATATAACAATAGAAGAATACTGTTTCTCGAGGCTCAAAACAGTTTCGGAGGACAGTTTGATCTACACGTGCAATTAACTATAAATTGCATAGACAATGCTATTAGCATATTCTGTGAGAGAGTTGAGAATAATGTAAAATGAACTGTAAAATGAACTTGACATGACGAAGGTTTCTGCTCGATGGATGGCACGTCTTCTGACACCTGATCAAAAGCGGACCAAGCTTATTACATTACTTACATTATTCGGACTATTGTCCTCATCTTTGTTGCCATATTTATCACGGAATTTCGGCCGTTGTACGCTCTGGCTTTCTTCAGTTGGGTGGAATGTCGAACTAGACCCTTTATTTCGCTCGCTGGGGTAGACTATTCTAGTTGTACGTGCTATGTCTAATGGATATCAGTTATCTCTTGTTAATTCACTTCTTCAAGTTCTCCACTACCTTAACCAGATATTGAACTCACAACTCTTTGGGTCCAGTCACTGGATCTAACCACTGTGCCATAAATGGGCATATGTGTATACAGATGTCCTTAAGGACACATGACACAGTGGATAAAGGCGTTAATCACCTGAAGAGAACCGGTGCGTACAACGGCCGAAACGTTGTAATAAATATGGCGACAAAGATGAGGACAATAGTCCGAATAATGTAAATAGTGTACATAATACATCATCTCAGAAATATAGACAGGGCTTATTACATTGCGAGAAAATCTAACATTGTTTGAGGCAAATCCAGTTGGTTTCCTTAAACGTTCCTTGAAGGGTGCGTTCATCATTTCGAGTCAAAAATACAATGAACGCGGTGGAATCACCCGTCCTCACTTGATCAAGAAGGTGAAGGTCGTCTGATCTGCAGGGAAGTTGATGGCCTCAGTTTTTGGGGACGCAAAAGACATTGTGTTTATTGATCATTTTCGAAAGAGCCACATCAGCAACAGATGCCAATTTGCTGAGGTAGTTACGAAAGGTGTTGCAGGGCTGATAAGGATGTCGCCCCCGCAAGCTTTATGAAGAAAGGTGTGGACATCTAAGACAATGAGGGGACAAAGGCAAAGGTTTAAGAAACAATAACGTCGATTTTATTTATCCAAAATGTACAAGAGTGTACTCTGGAGAAATTATGTTTGTATCGGTGTCGGGTCCGGTAGGACTGGTTTTGTTTAGGGGTAGTTGATTTCGGTCGTATCGGCGAAACGAATGTAGTTGAAAGTCGGCGGTAGATGGTCGACTGCTAGACGGAAGAATTGTCAGGAGCGGCTGCAGGTTAATCGACGTCGCACGAAGATTCGTTGTATCGGTTAGGACTAGTCCCTAAACAGGGCCGAGTTGGTATAGTGATACGACTTCACAGGGCGGATCGACCGCGGAGATGGGATCGCGCCAAAGTGTAACACTTGGCGAAGCTGGTCAGAGAGGTGGTACGTCTTCCAGTACGGATCGACCGCGGAGACGGGATCGCGCCGAAGAGTATTCTCTCGACAAAGCACCTGAAGCTCACAAAGGTAGCATACTACACTTGATCCAGGTCTCCGGGCCGAGCAGCTCGGATTTGGACAAAAAAAGGGGCTAGCAATATGTGGAGTGATTTATTCAAGTACTCCCTGGCTAGAGGGAGTAGAAAATCGTAGATATCAAATTAATCTCAATGTTGTTCGATGTTTGAAAAAGCGCTTCCTAATCCGATGCTCACGAGGTACGGTTTGGACTCAACCATACTGAACTAGTCGTCCGGTTTCTTGCATGTTGCTTGATTTAAATCTGCGAGATCAGGGGTTGTGAAGCTCAAGGTCGTCTTTCTAAGGAGCGGCTAATGGCGGCCGCGACAAAGGCTATCAAGACCAAACGCTCAAGAAAACTGAGTCTTGTTTCATCAGAACAAAGCTCCAGCACACAAATCCTTGGTTTCATTGGCTGCTGTGCGTGACTGTAGCTTTGAACTAGCTGATTACCCTTCCATTACACACACACGCACACAATGGAAGATACGAGAGCCAACAGCCACCGACTAAGGCCTTGTTCGCGCACACAATAGAAGGGAATGGCCAACAGTTGCCGGCTAATCACTAAGAACACTTAATTACTTTATAAAACAAACTCCACTGCAAGAAAAATTGAACATTTTATTGTTATTTAATAACAGAAATGTTATTTCAACTATCGTTCTGCATCTATTTTTCCTCCAGAAAATAACGTTTTATGTTTCATTTAAAAGTTATGTTGTTGTTAAATCCCGACGTTCAAATAGCAACAAAAACCTCAGTAAACGAATCCCAACACTGTTTTAAGTCTCCCAAATGCGGAGAGGTTTACTTATTTAATAAAGCCAAAACACACAAGCTCGTATACCTACACTAAACGTTTTTCTATCCCCGACTGAAAAAAAGGCTTTCTTCACGGGGCATTATTATCATCATCATCATCATCATTCTTATTGTTATTGTTGTTGTTGTTGTTGTTGTTGTTGTTGTATTGAACATAGAGTAAAAGAGTACTGAAAAAATATGAGGCTATAAGCATTAATATTAATATGGAGTATGAATCTCTTTTTTTCTTTTTTGTTTTATTGTAAATGAATTACAATAATCTTTGATTCTCTTCATCTGAAACCTGCAGCTCTGAAGAAAGATGGTTAGGGGAAATTATTTCATATACTTATTGCTGAAGATCAAAAACGTTAGTACCAAATTTGTTTCGTTATTTTTCGTAAAAAAAAACAAAAAAAAAACAAGCATTTTTTATTTACAATCTATTTTTTCCTCAACATTTAGAAATTAAAAGAATCCTCTAAATTGATGGTTATTAATTAATTCTTGAGTATTTCATTTGAAAAGTAAAAGAATCTACATTTTGGATTCACCTCCACGGATTCAATAGAGCGATGGCCTTCAAATTTCAAACAAACCTCCACAGATCAATAGGGCGATGACCTCCATATCTCAAAATCACCTCCACAACATCAACGAATAAAAGTATATATATATATATATATATATATATATATATATATATATATATATATATATATATATATATATATATTATTCATTGATGCTGTAGAGGTTAGTTTCAGATACGGAGACCATCGGGAAGCTGAGTTCGAATTCCAGTCGAATCCATTACATTTACTTACGTGCCAATACCCTTGGGAAAGATATGAATCCTCTTCTTCATTCCCCCACCCACCCCCACGCCCAGCTATGGATAAATATCAGGACAGATCAGGTTCTATAGCCTTGCTGGCAACTGGTCTACCGCAGAAAGAAATGGCAACCTACTGCAGAAAAAAATCTGCCTCGTCAGTCATGTATCGAGAGATACATGATCGCCTAAGCGTGTATCACGCATGGCACATAACTCATATATATATATATATATATATATATATATTACAATTTTATCATATAGAAAAAAACTGTTTACTCATTACAAAGATTTTGTTTATATGATAAAATTATAATAAATAATTATCGCTCTACTATCAGTATCGAAACCTCTTTTGGATTGATGCTGTGAACGTTAGAATTTATATATTACTTTCGTTCTCATTGTATCGGATATATATATATATATATATATATATATATATATATATATAGAGATAGAGAGAGAGAGAGAGAGAGAGAGAGAGTAAATGAATTTCAAACCTGCAGAACTGAAGAAAAATGGTTTGGGGAAATTATTTCAGGTACTTGTTGTTGAAGGTCAAAAAATTAAATACCAAATTTCTCTCCTTTATTTTTCGTAAAAGTAAATAAATTTATTTTACGAGTCTAACTTTTTTTACTCCAAGATTTAGAAATTAGAAAAAAAATATCTAAATCATTTTAATATTCCATTCAAAGCGTCCATGTTTTGAACTCACCTCAGTGGTCTCAAGAGAGCAAGTGATATTACTGCAAACTCACCTCCACAGCTTATCAATAAAGTTTTGGCTTACTGATTGCATCTTTACTAAAATTTTGGCTTAATGATTGCATCTTTACTAAAATGAACCTATTTCTGCTTGTTTCTATAACACAGGAAAACCAGCACGTTATAGCAAGAATTTTGTTAGCGCAATACTATAAAATATTTCAAACGTGTCATAAAGTAGGGGGGGATTGAAATATCTTCATGCATTTATGATAAATGCATGAAGATACTTCAATCCTCCCTTTATAATGCAATAGGGAGGTGCAATTAGGTCTCTCACCAAGAAAAGAATAGAGGAAGAGATACTAAACTCTAAGAAGGCCCATGGAATGCTAATTTCTACAGGTTGGCAATGAAAGTGTTAATTTGTTGAAAGCCTTTATGCATTTGAGTTAGCTTAAAATTGTGCATCATAGGAAGAGAAATAAACTTTAAATGCCGTCCTCCATTTTAAAAATTATTTCTACCTCCTTCATTCTGCTTGTTCATACACTGAGTTTCAACATTACAATCAAACAGCATTTCTTAAATTATCTTTTGGTTTCTTTTATGTATTTTCACAATTTTTAGTTAAAGGTTCCTCTGTGCTGGCACGCTCAACAGTGTACGATGTCAAGTGGGTCTACGCAGTAATAAACACCGTGCAGCCATTTTGGAGATATCGCTGCTTTTTTCCCACCGTTCCACAATTATATGCACCATGAGGCATAAAACATTTTTTGAGCAACTATTAGAAAGTGAACTTTGTTGAAATTCTTTATTAAGGCAAAGCAGCATTGGAAATTGTTAAAACCCTTACAAGAGACCACCTTATGTCCAGGAAATTCATCTAAAACCTAGCTGCACAATCTGTACTTGCCGATGAGGAAAAGGCACACATATATTTCTCTCTTAATGGACAAATGGAATCCTGATTAAATTATAGAAGCACCGAATTCAAAGTATCAAAGTTTTATTTATTATGATTGGATCTCCAAGAATATGTATAGAAATCTGACGATGACACTTACTAAAATGCTGAGGGACATGGACCAAACCCGTTCTTCACTCTCCTCTGAAGATGAATCATGCCATTAAGTGATTTATTAGTATTTAAAATTGGATTTCCAGAATTGTGTTATTCACCAACAAGTGCAGAGTCATGATGGATTGTTTCGATGGCTGCGGAACTCTATGATGCCTGAAGGGTGATTCTAAGACTTTTCAACTGATGAATCAAGGAGGAGGTGGCAGATTTGGGCAGGGATTATCATGGAACCACCGTTATCGTACAATTCAGTTATCGTTCTCTTTTTCTGGTACAAATATGTCTCGGAAATCGTACATCTCTTCGGTTATCTAGCAAGGAAATCCACCCGTGATGAACCTGTACATTCCTGTTCGCTTGCTGCCACGTGACTTCCCCGAGTACCAGAAGAGACAGAGGAAGGAAATAACTCCATAAAATACTTACCTGGAGTCTCTATGGGATGGGGGATTTCCATTTAAAACAATAACACCTCTTATCGCTCCCCATCTTACATATGCCAACTCGAGTGTCCAAGAAAGGTAAGCGTCCCGGGTAAGACGATAAACTACATCAAACAGCAAAGCCTCTGATCAAGAGGCTTTGAGGAACATGGAACCGCCTCTTAATTGCTGGTGTTCTCAGGTCCACCCTGATCCGGGGTGGTAGCACTTGTTAAGGAGAGTCCCTGTTAAGAGAAAATCGTTAACCCCTAAACTGGAGTCAAAACACACCCCCTCCTTACCGTCTTAAATATGCCAACAAGCGTCATTCCGTATAAAATATCCTTTTTCTTATATATATTTTAGGTGTGTGGAACGCATTAATTTGGTTTACATTATTTCTCATTGAAATATTACTTTGTTTTTCTTGCATTTCTGTTTCCCGCCGAAAGTTGAGAACGAATCCAGTTCAATAACCGAGGTTCCACTGTATTAGCAGTGAGTTGGTTGGCTCCTGGACGGTTGCTAATGATTTCAAAATGAACCTTCTTGTCGAAATTGAATTCCACAGGATCAACCTTTCAAAATTCACGGCTCAAAAAAAATTCACCGACGTTCAAATAGAAAATGATATTCACAAACGACATTGCTCCAGCTCATACTGCCATTGTAACCTGTTTATATTTAGCTAAATTACGGTTTTAAAATGGCCGACATGGAATGGCCAGCGTGTTGGCCGGATCAATAAAAAATATTTAGAGCATCATCAAGAGGGCAAATAACAATTTTCATACAAGAATGAGAAGTAATATCAGATGTTTATGAAAGCCGTTACCAGAAATTTTGAATTTAACGTCTCCTATGGACACAAAGCTACTTGAATTCATCATAAAAAATGAACCAGCATCGGTTGGGATTGTAGAATACACAAAAGCACTTTTACAGAGGGCTAAAAATGATGAGGTCCCTTATTTGCCATGGGTGGCAACGGGTCATACCTGAATAAGGGATCCTCGTGGTTGGGGACTTTTGGGCAATATATAAAATCCTAAATTCCAACACACTACTTAGGATAGACGGACAATTGGACATGCCTGATCCTATCAACCGGCTGGTTATATTAAGCCCTAACTCAGATTATAATCTCTTCACAACACTGCCCTCTCCTTCAACCAAAGAAAACATCTGTGACCAATGATAACTAAAACCTGATTTTAATGTATTCTATGGACACTAGGCTGCTTAAAAAATGAAAATTATATCATCAAATAATATTACTTTTCTGTCCAAACTTATAATACTTTGGTTTGTATGCAGTTTATTTACTTGACCCCCCCACTTAATCAGGTTGTGACACAAGGTCGGTTTTTAACGTGGGGACCCGAGTGTTTTCACTCGGGTCGCTGGTCCAAGTTGGTCTTAGTTGGTCTAAGCTAGTCATAACTGGTCTTGGCTTGTCCTAGCTGGTCCAGACCCGAGCCGGTCCAAGCTAGGCGTAGCCGTGATCGAATCTTAGCCAAAAGGCCGAGAAGCGATCCTTTGGTTTGTATGTCGTTCCTATGAAGAAATCATTATTGTTTTTGGTCATTGCCATCCCATCCAATCATTTCAACATGATTCGTTTTATATGTTTGCATATCAATTGGAATCATTTAAATTCAAATATTTTGTATATTGCAGCATGGATTTTAATTTCATCTTAGATCTTGTGATATTCCTTATAAATATACAGCCTATAGTCATGGAGTAATTAGTAATTTCTTTCACAGTTATCATTTTATTGATTTGCATATAATTATCATCAGTTCTCAGCTCGATATCTACGCTGATGACGTAACTATTTATTTCTGACTTGATAGTAAGCCTGATCGGTTTGATAAGGTCAAATTGGCAGATGATCTCATAAATGATCTTCAATCTGTTCTTAACTGGAGCAAGAAATGATTCATGTCAAATCATAAAATGAAAGTGGCTTGAATGGCTAATCTGTTAGATCTTTTTGCAGGGTTCTATCCTTGAACCTTTCTAATTTTCATCAACAATCTTCCTGATCTCATCACTTCTCAACTCAGTATCTATTCTGATGACACAACTATTGACTCCTGTCTTAATAGTAAGCCTGATCGACTCAACAAGGTCAAATTGGCAGATGATCTAAAAAAATGACCTACAATCTGTTGTTAAACGGGGCGTGTTAATTTTGACGTCTACAAAAACGAAACTGCTCTCTTTTGATCACCTGAGACAACCCTTTTTACATTCTATTAGAATGGTTGATGCTACCTCCCGGGAGAGGGACACACTGTGCCTTCTCGAAATAACGTTTTCATCTGACATTAAGTGGGAAGAGTATATTGAATCAATTGCTAAGTCTGCAGCTCAGAAACGTGGTTCACTATATCATGCCAGACAATTTTTCTCGCCAGAATCTATCTTACATATTTATAAGTCTACCATTCCTCCTTGTTTTGAATATTGATGCCACACTTGGTTTTGTGCTCCTGCTCTATACTTAGAGATTCTTGATGAAATCCAAAGAAGAATCAGCAATATTATTGGTTCTGACCTGGCATCTCAGTTTCAGTCCCTTTCCCACAACCGTAACCTAGCTTCTGTAGCGGACCGTGGCTGTAATGTTGTTGAGTAGAAGTAGAAGAAACACATGTGGGTTCAGATTTTCCTGCTCGCCGGCCCAACTACATGAAAAGGTTGGACTTGAATTAAGTCCAAAGAAGAAGGCAAAGAAAACAAACAAAACACAAGACCGATAATATATGTATACAAATATATATATTAATAACAAGTTACACGAAAACAGTTACAAAAGACAAAGTGTGTGTGAATATTATATATGTGCGTTTGTGTGTGTGTGTGTGTATTGTGTTTAGCGTGTTCCCACGCTATCCATTGTTAGCGCCTACATTTCGAGGTTATAAGCTGAAAGCCTGAGGAAAAAGAGAGATTTACCTCCAGGTGTCGATGCGAAGGCCTGAGAGAGAAAGAGAAAGAGGCGAAGGGTCAGCGACTATTTATAGCAGCGTAGAGAGACCCCTGGTGAAAGGTGTAGGGTTCAGCGTACCCGGATTAAAGGAGAATTTAATACGGGATACCCTGCCCACAAAATACAACGCAAATTTCAAGAAGAAACAAAACGATAAGGAACGTTTGTAGAAAATAGAACCTTGTATATTTATTATCTTGTGAATAGGGTAAAAAAGATTAATGTTTTAGTTCGTTTAAGCAAAAATGTGATTTTGACAGAAAATATCTGTGTTCGCTGTCTTTCAACAGAGTAATGTCTGTTTCTTTTGTTTTTGTATAGTTGTAAAGGAAAAAGGGGCTATCAATTTAAGTTGAAAAAAAGAGTGTGTGAATGAGGAATAAAGATAAAAGGAAAATGTACTTATGAATTGTTTTGGAATCAGTTGTTGTTGTTGTGGTTGTCCTTTCCTAATCCACTTTCGGCTCTTAGTGTCGGGTTGAGTCACTGTCAGTCTTCTATGATCTTTGCGCCCTTCTGACTCGGCGACTGACTTGAAACTCTCTATTTATTGTTGACTTTTTTTTCACACTGGCTCGTTATCTTTTTTTTGGTTTAGCAAATCGCCTCCTTTAATTGGTCAGAAAATTAATTTCACATCTTATTGCGAAATCTGTTTTTAATCGTTTTGATCCGATTTTGCGGGTGTGCAAATCTACTTTGTGTTTTTTTAGTCATTTGTTGGAATGATATAGAATTTGTATCCTATAAAGGGTTACGAACTGAAGGAGGAGTTAACTCCGACACTTCCTTGTACCTTTTCTATAAATACTTCCATGGAAGTTGTTCTAATGAACTTTCTGCTATGGGGCATAAAATTTATGAATTTAAGCCCAGTATTGGATTGGCATCAAGGTCTCATCATTTTACAATTGACATGCTTAGATATAACCGTAAGTTCTATGCTAACAGTTTCTTCTATCACACTTCTCGCTTGTAGAACTCTCTTCTGGCTTCTTGCTTCCCAGTCAACTTTGATCTCCATTAATTTAAATGTAATGTCAATCGTTATATTCCTGTCTTCTTAGTTCTTGTTATTTTATTATGCTCTCTCCTTAATAGCGTTTTTCTCATATTCTCTAACACTGCGTCCTAGGGGCTTTATTGCCTTGCTTGAGGTAAAATGATTAAAAACAATGTTTGAATAAAGTATATATAATGAACCATAGTCACCTCTTCTAAGGATCAGAGTGTAGTACCTGCTCAATAAGGTAATATTACATATTCACCCAAATACTTAACATGTACCCAGTATTCGTATCAAATTACATCATAATGTTTTGGCGCGATCTATTTTATTTTATTGGAATGTCTGACACCACAGCCACAACCACAACTTCTTGTTTAAATCTATTATTTGGTGAAGGTTTGTTTATCTGCACTACTTATAATTTTTAAAAAAAGGGAGTTGCGATCAAAAAAAATGTTACAGAAATGCTGGCAAAAATTGACGATATTTAAATGCAAATATGAAAGAAATGCGAGTGAATGTAACTAAAAACGCCTGTGATAGAAGATTGGACTGTAAAAACTCACGTCTATAAAAAAAAAAAAAAAAAAAAGTAGCACAATTTTTTGGAGGGACAATATCGATTGACACCGGTTCATTATTGGAAAGCATGGCAGGGTTTATAATTAGACGAGCAACGGCAGCGGACTGTGAAGAAATTTGTCAATTATTTCAGGTAATTAAGATTTTTTCTCTTTTTGGTCAGAGTTCAATTTACAGCCCTTTGAGATTGTGTCACATCCCGTCACCGTGTGAGGAGGGGCGAGTAAACAATTAGTTTAGTCAATATTTTTTCTTTTTAAATTTGTTTGTCTTTTTTGGGGAACATTATCGCCTTTAGCCCTAGAGAGTAAAAAAATTATTTTTTCTGATCCATGTTGGAATTCAGGATTTTCTTGTCATTTCCAAAAGTATGTTTTACTTCCAGGAGATCCGTCCCTAACCACAGTAAACTTTTCTTTTCCCATTTACCTAAAAAGACGAAGAAGAAGAGTGATAACATCAAAGTTATTCCCTGTTGTCTAGAGCGTACCAAACAAAGGACAGTTTGTGTCTCTACTCACACGTGTGTTGTTAGTAAGTAGTGTCTACTACAAGATAGAAACTTTTGTGTTGAATTTTTGCTCTCGTCCTGGGTGTAACGAAGAAAATAAATAAAAAATGATTTTATTTTGTCTAGAAATACACCCGAAATTGAAAAGTTGGTTAATTTTTTTTTTTTTTTATTATTTTACCGTTACACTAGCATCTCTTATTTTGATTTTTGATTGTGAGAAATAAAAATTAAAAGTTTCGAAACATAAACTATAACAATGGTGGGTGGAAGAATTGCTATATTGCTTGCTCGGGAGAATGGACTGAATCTTGTTTTTTATTTTTCCCCACCTGATTAAAATGTTATTGTGCTTATAAAGTTTAAAGGGACCCTATTGTTAATGTTAAGTGTTAGACGAATACGACTGCTATTGCCACCAGAGCCACCACTCATCTGTTTTGTTCCGTTGCGGAGAGCATCTTTTTCGCAACTTTCTGAGGTCCTATGCATGGGATGCGTCTCCCCTAATTTTGAAGATAGAGCCAGAGACCCGTCTCCATCGAAAATTAGCGGAATTTTCGACACATTGTGAAAAAACTATTGGTGTATCGACTTACTACTTATGCAGCATGGACGACACTCAAGAAAAACTGTCATCCTGGGTATGACGTTAAACTGCACCCAACAGCAAAGCCTCTGATCAGGAGGTTTTGAGGAGCGTGGAACCACCTCTTAATTGCTGGTGTTCCCAGGTCCATCCTGACCCCGGGTGGTAGCACCTGTTAGAGTCCTAGCTATGGGCAAATAGCGAACTCCCAGCTTTTTTCCAGACCTTACCCACGTCCTGGGTATGACGAAAAACTACATCCACGTCCTTGGTATAGCAATAAATAAACTCCATCCGCCTACTGGGTATGGCGATAAACTACATCCGCGTCCTGGGTATGATGATAAACTACGTCCAACAGCAAGGCCTCTGATAATGTTTTTGAAAAAATAATGTTGCCAGCTGCACGTTTTTGAAAAAGTAATGTTGCCAGCTATACGTTTAATAGTACTATATATATATATATATATATATATATATATATATATATATATATAAAACTAAATTTGGCATTAAATGACCTACAGTGGTTGATATGCCATAAAATCCAACCAACCAAGAAAAACTGGTCAGTCGTTGGATTTTTTTTTTTTTTTAGGTAAAAAAAAGTGAGGTTACTTTGAGAGTGAAATATGAAAGGTAACGCCACCTCAAGTATTTGCCTTCCTTTTTTTTTCTTTTTTTTTTTTCGTCGATATACAGAAGAATGGTTAATTGAGCTCGCAATAGCTGTGGTTAGGCTGCAGCAACTGTTTCAGTCTCAAGGAAACTGCAGATTTGCTAGGAAATATTGAATCCTCTCACTATCGGATGGAGATAGTGGAATTAAACAAACTTCAGTTTCTTCTCTGAGAGTTTGCTTTATTGTTTCCTGAGAGCTATAATACACCGCTGTTTATGGCAAGAAGAGCGTTGTCATTCTTAAGAAATTCACAAATACAACTAAGTGGACCCTCGTTTTCAGGACTTGAAAAGAATAAAATGAGTTTGTTTTTTTGACATATTTCGTCTGACATGAAGCTGGTGAAGTGTTATTTATTGCACAGAGTGCTTCAACTAATAAGCCACTGTACTATCAGCAACAAGAACTACAGTATTGCAATGACTCTTCTGAAAAAAGGAATTTTTGGATATGAACAAAGTTATCTTCCATGAAATTCTCTATTATATACTAAAAATGGAAAAACAAACATTCAGGCTTGCCTGCCTTCATTGCTAGAACGCAATCCATTCTGTGGGAATTAGGGAACTCGTTTCCTATGACTTTCCAGATGACAAATCAGAGGGAGCCAAAATAATGGCATAAGTTTTGTTTAATAAGTTTGCTAAGGAACTAAAAGCAGAATTAATCCTCCTTTCAGAGAAAAAAGTATCCACCTTTGTCACTTATTTTAAGTGATACCGGCGAAGCTGTAAAATGGTTAACAATAAAAGGAAAGAGTTTGCTCCCTGAACACACCTAGGAACTAGGAAAGAACCCACCAAAAAGACCTAGGGGTACCTACAGCAGAAAATCATCTTTTAGCATTGAGGTACTTTCCGTCAGTACAGATGAAAGAGCTACTTGCTTAATACAGAAGAAATACAACTTTTGTCATACAACAGGTCATCTTAATTCAGCCCATAAAACTTATTCTACAGTGGAAAGTCATCTGGGCCAGATGCAGGGAATTAAGACTATGCTTTTATTGCACAAGAAATGGATGCTTAGGAAATATGGTTCTTCTAAAAAAAAAAAAAAAAAGCAATACAAGGAATTGTTTCCATTGCTGAGCACACAGGTATATAAGTTGTCATGGGCAATAAGAATCGAACGAACCATAGGTTTCAGCAACCTTTTGCTAACACTGTACCGATATTTGTGCCTCCCCAAAAACTTGATATGGATCCTCATTGTCCTGTTAAATCTGATACTGTTTCTACTAGAAAAATAAGATTTGTCTTCTGACAAAGAGTGAATTTTCTGTCTCACTGAATGAAGCAGCTTACCCAGGTATTAATCTGAGGGATAACATGCTGGATTTGCCACACCTATTTTGAACAAATAAGTATGTCCTTACTGATATTAAAAAAAAATTTTTTTTAAAGATTTGCCCATCTTCAGAAGCTGACAAAAATAGGTTCTGTTTCTTTTAAAAAAGAAAATCAACGTTGCTGTTATCAATAAAACACAATTATATCTTTTCTACATCTCTGAGATGAGGTATTATGATTATTTCCATTATTCAGACTCTTATCCTCATCTTCATTGCCATATTCACAATGTTTCAGCCATTGTACACTCCAGCTTTCTTCAAGTGATTGGAATTTTGAACCAAACCCTTTATTTTATCCACTGGGGTTGATTGTTTTAGTTCCATGTGTCATGCTTTAAGGACACATGGCCCAGCGGATAAAGACATTGGTTAGATCCAGTGACTAGACTCAAAGAGTTGTGAGTTCAGTACCATGCTACAGCAGTGGTGAACCAAACAAATTTTGGAAAGTTGGGTTAAAGGGAAATAGCTGAGACATCCAGAAGAGGCATGACACGTGGAACTAGAACAATCTACACCGGTGACCGAAATAAAGGGTTTAATTTGAAATTCCAATTGCTTGAAGAAGGCCGGAGCATACAACAGCTGAAACATTGTGAATATGGGAATGAAGATGAGGATAAGAATCTGAATAATGTAAATAATAATTATATTTAGATTTACAGCTAGGCCGCTTGCTTTAAACTACGTACTTAAACACCATGCCATTAAAACCTTTTATAATCTTGCAAATCTATGCTGGAATCTAACTTCTATATGGACAATCTCGTCAAAATCCACTGTGATTGAACCGAATTATCTAATATGTCTACACTCTTGAGGCAAAACCTAGAGGCGGGAAGTTTTGCAATACAAGCATGAAATTTCAATTACCCTGAACTGAAAGAGAAAATGCAAAGTGATGGGACTTTAATTACTCATGGATATACAGGGTAGTCTGAAAGTTATGTCACACCTACATAATATAATTTTCTATTTCAACTCTCTGTCGGGTATTATCAAGAAAAGTTTCACATGAATGATACCAGAATACCCATCAGTTGAAGGTGGTTGTTCAGTGAGCCTTTGCAAAAATCAATGAAGCAGAGCTTCGTAAAATACCACACAGGACATGGCGCATTATGTTGTGCCATGAAAATGATGGCGTTTCTATAGACATTTCAATGCATGACAACATCAGTGAAAGTGAATAAACTGAATCAAGTACATATGCTTTGTATTACATGTTCTTCTATTGTTCTCGTTAAATTTTTGTAGGGAATGAAAAGACTTTCGGACCATACTGTACATGGGAGAAAGTCTTGTGGTACCGTTACAATATACACAAACAGACAATCTGTGCCTGACTTCTCAAAGATACAATCCCGAAACTGCAACTAAAAGAAAGATCCTTGCTGAAATGTCTAAATCTGAATCGAAAGATCCTTGCTGTATTTTCCAGTCACAATAAGGGTTCAGGGTTGCAATAGACCAGAGGATAGAAGTGATATGATTGTCAGTGACAAATGCAATGACTGGCATCACATTGAGAGTGCTTTTAAAATAAAAATTGCGATGGAGCAGAATATAAATGTTACCAGCGATTCTCTCTCATTCTCTCTCTCACTCACTCACTCACTCAATGGAAGCATTACTGTTGGTCACTTGGGAGAATGGACTCAATTTTCTTGTTTTCTCCCACCTGGTTAAAATGTGATTCTCCTTTGGGACTTAAAAGAAGCACTGTAAATAGATGAAGTGGTTACTGTTGTTAACCACTCATCTGTTCTGTTTTGTCGCAGAGAGCATCTTTTTTGCAACTCCATCAATTATTATCAGGACATTCTACGCGGCTTTCCTCTTTTTTTCCTGAAGACAGAGCTAAACCCATCTCCATCAAAAGCTAACAGAGTTCTCGACATGGTACAACATAAAATAACAGTTGGAGATGATACAAGTGCAAATAGTAAAATAATACAGAATAATTTTAGGTTCTGACCAGAAACTGCCAACTCGTTGAGATATAAATTTTATTTATATTTTTGCTTTGTTTTTAATGTGTGTTGTGACCCATCAGTTTTGGCATAGTTTTTATATATTTTTGTTAATGGAGTTTTGGGGGGTTTTTTGTTTTTTTTTTCTTTAGGTAGTGCCAAAAAAAACAATTCCTAAGATTTATAAAAGACTCATTTTTAAAAATTTGTATTTCAAGCTATTTTAAATTTAATATTTCTCGTAAGCGAAGCACTTTGCAAGGTAATTTCCTATTTTATGTTCATAAAATCAAAGTGAACTATAAAGTTTTTCATTTAAAAAAACATTTACAAAATTAAAAGAGGTACATACTGCGAACAGTGAGGAAAAATGTAATTGTTTCACCAAACAATCACATCAGGATAGCTGGGAAAATCACATGTTTTGTTCTAAGAATTATCAGTGAATCTTACTCTTACAGGTTTTGTCATCAATAATATCAGCACGTTTCACACATGAGTTTTTAATCAATCCAGGGCAGGTACACCACTGAGTACAATATATGAATCCGACATATATCGAGTCAGTGTATTGATAATATGCTCTTCTTTCACTGAATACCCAGAGTGTAATAAGTATTTCATGTGGATTGACAATGAAACAGGAAACTGCAGTGTATCCACAAGGAATGTTTATGATGATGAAATCATTTTTAAACAAAAGCCGAAATTAATTTTGATTAAAACACACTCAATTTTACAAACGTATAATAAGAAATTACCCTTTGATCTATTTCAAACTGAATTTATTTAAATTGATTAGAATGAGTTTTGTTTGATATCATTAAAAATTGCTAAACATTAGCCTTATTAATGAATCTGACAATACTACATGATTTTCTTCATTAAAAAATTTTTTAAAAATAAAATCTACTTTTATGAATCTTTATTTGAGGAACATTAGCTGATTTAAAGTTTAATTAATCTGATTTGAAATAAATATTAGAGACTTTTACTTAAAAATAACACAGAGGTGGGTTTTTTATGAGGTATTGACAGCTATCTCAATACTTATGTTTGGGATTATTTCTACAGGAAACATAACTGTAAAAGTTACTTGGTAAATATAAGGTGACCACCTTCTTTATATAATTTTTAATTACCAAGTAATCTTAAAAATGTAGGACAATATTTTAAGTAATCTCATATTTTATTGAATTTTAGGTACTTTACAATGACTCTAGTTGAGTAAATGTGAGAAAATTACCAATAAATTTGAAATTTACTATAATCACTGGTCTTATTTGCAGATAATGTTGAGATTCATATTTATAAAAATTGGCAAATTTATACACATAAAAATATCAAAAAATTTTTTAACATAATTGTTGTAAACTTTTCTATTTATGATTAAAAAATATAGTTTTTACTTAATAACAATATCAACCTAACAACTATAAAGTAATACAGAATTTAGAAAAATGTAAAACTTTATAAATTATTATAATTAAACTTTTTAAAAATGAAAACAATATTTGTAAAAATTATTCTTTTAAAAAAACAAATTTTTGAACAATATGTTCATAATATTTCTTTTTCTTAAAAGTAATTAAAACTTTTCTAATTAAATGTCATCATTTTATGATTCAGAGCAGATTTTCAGTAACTGGGGCATCCTGTTTTACAAAGAAAAATAGATTTAAATTCTCCAAGGTCTTTTACTTATAACTAATAGAAACATTAAGCTCTACAAAAATGGATTTCTCAATATTTCATAAAATTAACAAAAAAAAAAAATCTTGGTCCAGTCTACTTACAAAGATACAAGTAAATCAGCATTTTTATATGGAATTTCTTCTTGGAAGGACAAATGTCTTCACCATCTTCCTTCTCTATATATACACGCACACACATAAGATGTATTTCAGCAACAATAATTATCTCAAACATGTTTAGTTAAATAATATGTTCTGTCTATTTATTTTTTTTATTTAAGTTTTTGATTAAAACCAATTTCAAGTCACTCAAGGTGATATCATGTAAATGGTCAAAGTTAAATCTTAGTGCAAGTCACGTACATCTAGGTGAATATACGACAAATAAGCAAAATAATATGAATATAAAACAAATCTTAGTAGATAACACTGAGAATTTTATATAGGACAGAGTGCAAAGAAAGATTCCAAATTCTGGAGGATGTTGGAATAAAAAAGAAGCAGCCTACATTAAATAAGGTGTCTTTCCTCATTGGGGATCATTTATTAAAGTGTTTTTTGTTTTCTTTTTTTTTTTCTTTAATACAAAATTTACAGTTTAACTTTATATAAATGAATGTAAGCATTGAGGCCTACAAATTCTGTGTGCTCTTAATTAATATCTAATGATTATACCTATTGGGAAGATCGCTAGCATCTCGATCTGTCCAGTGTCAATTGATATCAGGCAAATCAATAGAATTGAATGGAAAGTTATAGAATTTTCTAGAATGTTTTAATTGCACTGCTATATAAGTAATGCAGGTGGAGCAGTTGGATTTTCTTTTTGCCTTTCTCGTTATACACTATTGGAAAGATAGTTAATAAACTTATTTGGATTATCACTGTCCTTTCTCTGTGAGTGAACGAGAGAAACACGACAATACCGGATTTTATTTTACTTTTATGATGAAGATTTACATGAAGAGGAGAAATACATTGAAAACACTTTCAATCTTCTTGAGTAAGTACCCTATTTATTTTATATTCAATGTTAAACAAAAGGCTCATAAAATATTCCAAAGTAAAAAATAAAAAAGTGGTCCCACTTGACAAACCTTATCAATCAAAAGGACCTTTGCAATAGATTTAGGTACCCACATTTATACAAATATCTATAAGTGTAGCCACTCTGGTTTGTATATAGCAATAAAACTGCAGATTCACCAAATCAACACATGTCTCAGGACAACTGAATGTCATATAAATATATAATTTCCTTTGAGGCAATATTTCTGAATGTATTTTCTGTGACCTTTGATGTCTAGTTACTGTTGAATAAACATTATTCTAGAATATGACTGTGCTTTAAACGGGTTACCCAAGGCATTTGAAGTCTACTCCTGTTCAAAGAAACAAGAGTATGAACTGGATGATAGATGAGCCTGTCTAATCCTATTGAGGGAAGGAGAAAAAATTAATGAAGAGTTGGAGTAGACATTAGAAGTAACTGGAAACCCAATCTTAAACAGGGAACAAGGGTTAAAACTCTACACCTGTACAGCAAAAAGTAATGCACTTTTTTTTTTCTTTTTTTTTAGTGAACAAAAATAAATTATAGTTTCTTTAAGAAAATTTGTAAGTATTGTCACATCAAAACAACATTTGCTATGGTTAACAAACTATTTAACATGTTCAAAATGCTCCCCCCACTTCTTGCTCAATACAACACTGAACCTTATGAGAAAAACTTCTACAAACCTTTTTCTTTTTTTAAATTTCTGCAGAAGCAAGTCAGTTCTGGTAATAAGCAGACATCACCTTCACCTGAAAGTAAGTTTGTCAGATTTTTTTCCTTAATTTTGGATGCTAATGTATTTCAAGCTGTTTCTCTTTTAAAAGTCTCCTGAATATGGAAAGTTCTACTTATTTAATAAAACTGAAACACATAAGCTCATGTATCTATACTGAACTTCTTTTTCTCTATTCCTTATTGACAAAAGACTGTTATTATTATTATCATACATATATAACATTATTCGAGTACAAAAAACAAAATTGTGACTACAAAACAGGAAGTTGAACGACTATATTGAATCCATTTCTAGATCAGCTGCTAAAAAAATTTGTTCACTGTGTTGTGCTAGACAATTTTTCTCTCTCCAGAATCTGTCTTAGATATCTATATGTCTACCATTCATCAATGCTTAGACTATTGCTGCTACATACAGTCAAGTGATGGATAGCAGCTTGGATTGAGGAATTGGAGAGCCGAATTCGAATTCCAGTCGAATCAATTACATTCACTTACGTGCTAATACCCTTGGGAAAAGTGTGAATCCTCTTCTTCTCCCTACAGCTATGGGTAAATAGCAGGACAGACTGGGTTCTATAGCCTTAGATGGCAACTGGTCTAGGAGAAGGAAAACTCTGAATTCAAAACCTGCGGAGGGTCGTTTGGGGACCTTGTGGCACGTAGTGCACCAGGTCTCTGTAATCAGCCCTTCAAAAAGTGTGGATGGTCCTGCACGAAACATTCACCACTATAATCAAATCTAATGTGCTGTTGTCGGGCTGTCGGTTTCCTGGGAACTGATCTGAAGCCTATAGATGCAGGTTTGGGGACCGCTTGTTAATTCCAAATTCCCATGAAACTCCAATATTGGAGCCGGCTCAACCCATCCTGGGGGAATGCCGTTACAAGAAGAGAGATACGGTCCAGTGCCCTTGCTATTTACCATGAACTCCCTGATAAAATCCAAAGAAAAATCAGCAATATTATTGGTCCTGATCTAGCAACTTGGTTTCATTTATTTTTCCAACACCATAAGGATGGTAATTGTTCAGATAAATTCTTCACCATGTTGCCTAGCTTTTTAAAATTTAAACACAGTACTTGACTGGCATCAAAGCCTCATTAAGTTGATTTAGCTAGATGTAGACGTAAGTTTTATACTGTTTCTTTTCTTGCACTTCTCACTTGTGGAACTTCCTTATGACTCCATGCTTTCTAGCCAAGTTTAATCTCCAAAAATTTAGATGCAATGTTAATTGCTATCTACTGTCCTGCTGATTACTCTTTCCTCACCCTTCTCATTATTAATGTTTCTGTTCCTAATTCCTCCACACCTAGCAAACCCGTGTGTCTCAAAGGCTTTTCTGCCTTGCATGGGGTGAAACTGATTAAACAAAAATATTAACATTGAATATTAACATGTATTCCTGTTTTTTTTGTTTTTTTTTATGAATTCCAATAATCTTTAATTTTCTTTATCTGAAACCTGTAGCCCTGAAGAAAGATGGTTTGGGGAAATTATTTCATATACTTGTTGCTGAAGATGAAAAATGTAAGTAACCAAATTTGTTTATTTTTCACCTAAATTAATTTTGCAATTTTTACTCCAAGATTTAGAAAAAAAAATGTTAATCATTTTAATATTTCATTTATAGTCTGCATGTTTTGAACTCATCTCTGCAGCTTCAGTGAAACAAAAGCCTTCATGTTTCAAACTCACACCTATGGCTTCAATGGAGCAATTCCTTTTACTTCTCAATCTAACCTCTACAGTTTCAATGAAGAGAAAGCCTCCATGTTTTAAATTTACACACCTATGACTTCAATGGAGCAATTCCCTCCACTTCTCAAACTCACCTCCATGACTTCATTGGAGCAAACGCCCCAACATCTTCAAGAATGAAATAAATCAATCTCAATAAGAAATTAATTGCTTAGCTGACAATGTCAAGAGGCTGAAAATTGAATGTAAATGTCAATTGATAAACTGAGACAATATTCTCCATTATCCAACCTTTCTTTTTTTTTGCTTCAGGTGCAGCAAAACAATTGATTGGTTACCTGTTCTTCCATTTTACCTTTTCTTCATATAAAGGCAAATCCATTTTGTTGACTGATATATACATCTCACCTGAATTTAACAAGAAAAGTGTTGCAACAGAACTCTTCGTTCATTTGTGCAAGGTGAGTTAATTAAAAAAATTCTCTCTCATTCTTACAAACTGCTTGTTCTATTTTTTTAATTTCTAATAAAATTACACCCTGTTGGCGGGGCTTCAGAATACGTCGACTGCACCTCTCCAAAGAGTAAAAGTCCCTCAATGGGGCCACCTGTTGGCCGTGGGTGGCGACCCGTGTCGTCTGGGGGCGGGAACCTAGTGATTGAGCAGGGCATGGCCTGGGTGCAAAGAGGTCGTGCTCATGCAACACTTTGGCCCTTACCTGGGCTAGACAGGCACTCAGAGAGGCCCTATCTGATCAATCGGCTAGTCACGTCAAGCACTAATACTTACTCGCATAAAAACCCATCTATCTAAAGCCCATAAGATGTTACACAAAACCTGTCCGACACTTTACTACAAACAAGAGATAGATCATAAGTAAGTATTAGAAGGCGGTGGCAAGGGTCAATCTACTAGTAAGGAAAAGCCATTAGAGATAAGGATTTTAACTGACTTTTTCATCAAAAACAGGTCAGGAAAACAAAGTGAAGCCTGAAATGCTAACAGCCACTTACTAGTGCGAGTATACCTTCCTTGTATCCCTGGGATAATAGGGCGAATGGGTTTCCTCCCTAGCATCTCCCACTGATGGGTTCCGAGGAGGGTGGGGAGCAAGGAAGGTGAATTTAAAAAAAAATAAAACTCATGGCAACAAATAAAAACAAAAGACCCCATATTGAAAACAGTTTGGAGAGCCTATACTCTGAAACCGAGTCAGACAACGAACTTGATCAAAAGCTGTTCCCTAGATTTATTGTCTTAGAGTCAATAGAGAACACCCCAATCACTAAGTTGTCTCCATTCATTGTTGAAAAAACAATGAAATTTTTAATAAAAACTTTATCAATAAAAAAAACTAAGGAACAACACCATTTTAGTTCCATATAAAACTTCAGCAAATATGTTACTGAAGCAAAACTTTTTTTCTAAGCTTAAGATAAAAGTCTACCCCCCACACTTCTTTGAACTCCCCAGAGGCTTGCTATATTCTTTTCTTCTTTTCTAGACTCAATGGCTAATTTCTGTGAAGACAAGGTTTTTGTTTCACTTTCTTTAATCCTTTTGATAACCGTAAGAATTGAAATCAAACAAATGTATCGAATTCAAAATATGGAAACAACACTACCCCAAGCAACCAAGCAGCAGGATGGTTCCAAAACTGAAGAATAGTTTTAGTCTATGTCACCTCAGTGAGTAATTCTGTAATTTCAATGAATGGTAATGAAAAGGAAATGTTCATGCAACAGATTAAATGATCTGGCACAATATTTTATTAAAAAATGTTTAAAACAAAGGTAAGAAAAATCATTGCTCACCAAAATGATATATGGTTTACATATGTTAAAAAGTAGACAAAGGGAGATTGGATTGTTAAAATAAAGTTATTTGAGATGCCAGGCACTTTGTTAAGGCTAATAATACAATTAGCGAGTAATTTTAGACACTGACGTGTGAAAAAAAATGAAACTTTTTCACATGACATCAGACACCCTTCTCTTGTTAATTTTTTTTAATCATTTTATAGCAAAACAAATTTTGCTGAGGCTCACTATATTCTTTGCTTTTTTTTTTTTTAAGACTCAACAGTAAATTTCTGTGAATACAAGATTTTCGTTACTCGAAAGAGAATTTCACATAGGCTTGCGGACTTCTTTCCGTCTTTTTCCTCAGCTCGCCTGAATTCGAAGTGAGTAGGTAAAGGGAATTGGTATTATTTCACACTCACCACAGATTCAAACAGTAAATGAAAGATTTTTATCCACAAAAGATATTCATACATGTGATTTAATGATAAAATATTAATTTCTTTTTTCCTATTTATTTTCAGATTGCAAGTGAAGAAGATTGTGCCAGACTAGAATGGGCTGTCAGAGAATACGATAATGAAAGGAATGAATTTGTGGCTATTTCTAATGCCACAAACATCATGAAGATGGAAAGCAAGAGTAAATGGCGTTTATCAAAGGAAAAAATATAACATTTTAAAATATTTACAAAAGATTTTCATATATATATATATATATATATATAGAGAGAGAGAGAGAGAGTTAATAAAAATATAAAATTTGTCACTGACCTGATTGCTGTTGCCTTCAACATTCCAACTCTCAAGACGGATTCTCCAGCAATCACTCCATCCAGTCATCAGGGAATATCAGCAATTATATATAAATGTGTGTGTGTGTACGTGTTTGGATGGGGGACCAACTTCAAAACAGATGCATAAATATGTATAGAAAATATTCACATGCCTTTCCGTGGACATGCTCTGGATTGTGGGAAATTTGGCAAGTTATCACCAGCTGTTAATACTTGATTATAAAATAATTAGCACTTATACACATTCAGAAGTCAACTCACTGAAATTTCACCTAACCAGAAACAACCTTCCGAGCAACAAACAGTATGGGTTTTGCCCTTCCAGATCCATTGCTGATGTTTTAAAAGTCATTACCCACAGAATTAGTGAAATACTCGATGGTACCTCCACCACTAAAGCAATCACCTTAGATAGCTCAAAAGCTTTTCACAAGGTGTGGCATCGATTGTTGCTCAAACTCTCCAGCTATGATATGCCTGGAATATTTTATGTAATTACCAAGTCCTTCTTCTCAGGATCAGTCTATGAAAGTTGCTGTGAATGGCTGTGAGATCAAATGCAGACATCCATTGAAAAATGGTGATGGCTGATGTAGCTGAAAAATTCTGGAAGAATTTCTGCACATTTCATCAATCCTCGCATCAGATGTTCTTTGAAAAGTTTGATAACTTGACGCTCAAAATCAATGAGTTGTGTCACTATACAAGCAGCAATTAATCAACCACAAAATCAAGCAGCAATTAATCAACCATAAAAGAATCAATCAGAGTTAAGTAATTACACGAGAGTCGAATAAATATTCAAGAAATTTATTCACGGTTATTCAAAGTTAATTATTACTTAAGTATAAAACAGTGATAATAAATTTTCCACTTTTTTACTGAGCACTCTGTAGTAGTGTTTCATCATCACCATTGCAGAAGTGGGTGGGGCAGAAGGTGCGATGGCCCTGGGCATCAATATTGGGAAGACATCTAATCAAAGAGTGAAATAAAAATTTAATTTTTGAAATTTTAAATTGTTTCTGTTCACTTTGTTGTACAAGCATCCTACAGTCCTACAAATCCCTTTCTCACATTTCTCAGTGCTAGTGCTCATTCAAGCTTGTGTCTTAGGGGCATACAATCGAGGTGTTGGCCCCAAGCATCACCAAATCACTGCATGCCACTGGTTCAAACCCAGAGTTTTCTCTAGTTACGATTGTTGGTTATCCACACATAACTTTGTCCGTTTTGTCAAGAAGTCATTAGATAGCAATTTCAAGCAACTATAAAAATAAAAACAGGACACTTCCTGTCATCGTTCTCTTTTTCTTTCTTTTCCTTCTAGCATGCGATAGAAGTGGCAACGCCAACCGAAAACTCCCCAGTCATGGAGATTTTTCCTTTAGTGACCGAACTGTATTCACTCAAACACACACAGAATTCCTAAATTGTAATATCTTTTTTTTTTTTTCATGCATAAGAGTGTTTTTTTTATCTCTTTTTATTCACTTATATAAAAACACACAAAAAATACCGCTTTGTTGAAATTGTTTTTCATTTCCTTTTACTCGTCATTTACCTGAGCAAAATGTTGTTGCCGCTACTTTTAGTCTAACTCTGAGCAGTACCTCCAACATTTTGTGACTTTCCAAATTTATTTCAAGTCCTCTCATTGAGTGATTGGAGGTTTTGAGGAGCATGGAACCATCTCTTAATTGCTACTCCTGGGTATGATGATAAACTGCATCCGCAAGTAGGGCTTCTGATTGGAAGATTGGAGGTTTTGAGGAGCGTGAAAGCACATCTTAATTGGTGTTATTCCCAGGTGGTAGCACCTGTTAGGGACCCAGCTATGGGAAAATATTACCCCCAACCAACAAAAAGAAAAAATACTAAATTTAAGGGTTAATTAACTCGATTTTGTAAATGTAATGCTTACTCTTTGATTAAACATAGGTACCTCCACGAGATCGCTAAAAAAAAAAGAGCATAGCATGATGAAAAAGACACCAAACTTGACGAAAACAAAATTTTATTGTCTAAATGTTTGTTATTATTAAGAGGAAAGATCAAAGTATTTTTGAGGTATTTTTTTACATTTTTTAATAGTTCCTAGCACGTCCGAAATTTGTTAAAAATCTTGTTGGCGGGGGGGGGGGTGAGTCAGCAAAATTGACCATTTTTTTTCCATTTTATAAAAAAAATGGAAATCTCACTTTGAAATTCTTTTAAATATCAATATTTTAGATTTCTTTTCATTTTAGCAACTGTTAGATTATTTTTTGTATGGATGTTCAAAAAGGAAATAATTCTAAATTACCTCCTTTCATTGAATACACATTTTATATAATAATTTAAATTACAAAAGACCACATTTGGCATAGTTAAATATCTCATAAAGTTCGACATGTAAGAAAATAATCAAAAAATGAAACTGATGTATTAAACTAAAAAGTTTTGTTTAACTAAAAAAAAATCTATTTGTAATGTATCATAAAATAAAATTATTAATTATACTCAGTTTTATAAAAGCGTACAGAATAAAAAATTGTATTCTTAAACAATTTGTTACATAAGGTTAAATATATTTATTTTTAAACAAAAATACCAATTTATTGATTATTGCACTTCTGGTGATCCGTATTTATTTGCATAAATAAATGTTATTTTCATTATGTTTAGCTACGTTATTCAGTATTATCTCGTTTTTAAGTCGCCATTTTGATCATTAATTACCAGCAACCCAAATAGTGTCACACATCATTTAGGAATAAAACTTTCGAGATAAACTTGAACTCAGATTTGCAACGACCAGCAGCGATCATCTTCAACGACCAACATCGACCTCAACTTCGACGACCAACCAACCTTCCCCGTATACTATCTGTTGTAATAACTACGGGAGGTTTTCGACACCGACCTCGACCATCAATGCCTGCACTGCAACGTCCAACCGTCGACACGACCGAAACGTCAACTCCCGACTACAACCGTTGACACGACCGGAACGTCTGCATCTCTACCTTTCCGACCACCTTTATTTCTTTTTATAATAAATTAGTATATATCCTATATATATATATATCCCCGTTCTGTCGAATGTGCTGTTTCACCTTGTCAGATTTAACGTCTTCGATACGAGAAATGTTAGCGGGTCTCTTGTGACCTCATCACCTCTGCGATACAGAGACGCTCGGGCCGCGCTTTCATAACGCGCACCACCACCCCCCACTCCAGGGGGTCCGCTACAAATTGATATGATCGCTGCTGGTCGGGATGCCAACTTGACGTGTCGAGAAGGAAAGAGGAGCTGGCGTTGCGATGTTGTTTGGGCATATCGAAAATCCAGTGCTGGCGTTGCGTGTCCGATGTCGAAACCTCCCGTAATAATCATACCAGTAGTGTACGGGAAAAGGTTGCGGGCAGCCAGTAGGGACGGAATGCCGAGAGTTGAACATGGGCAAGGAGCCAGAAATAAAGAGAGAAGGGAAAGTTTCCAACTATCGTCAAGTTGGCAGACAAAAAAAATGGGAGCGTAACTTAATACGCAACCTGGTGGTCGACATTCCTGGTCGGAACCTCTTTTTACTTTCAAAACCGGCTCCCAAAGGCTTGATTCTTATCAGAGATAAGAATATCTTTTCTGACAAGCGAGAGCTGGAAAATATAAAAAGGAATTCCACCACCATTATTCTTTCCATGGTGCCATAAAGTCTGGTGGAAACCTTACAGCTTGTTCACTCCAACCTGTATTCATTACTTTCAAAACCAGCTCCCAGGGCCCTGATTCTTATCAGAGATAAGAATATATTTTCTGACCAATGAAGGAGCTAGGAAATTTGTTCAATAATTTTGGAGGGAAAAGTCCCCGATTCTTCGGAGCCTACCAAATCTCCATAAGTTTGGAGAATCTTTACCTATTTGGCAGTGAGACTTCTTCAACTCGCCGTCTGTAAGGTCGATGATAGTGAGCTCCAGTCAACTTCAGAACCACTTTTTCAACCAAAAAAGAGCTACCTAAAGGGTTGTCAAGAACGAACGTCGACCCACAATTCAAAACCAATTCAAAGCTGCATCCCTTCACCACTCCTTCTGACAAGGCCACTGAGCTTCTGTCGTCGACCTACGAACTCCTTCAACTGAAATATTCCTATATCTACCAACAATTTTCCTACTCTACAAGAACTGTGTTTCTAAACCTTAACAAAATTCTACTCGCTTAAAGAACTGTTTAGGCGCTCAAAGAAATATTTTGAGTAAGCCTTTTCTCTGTTATGAACATTTTCTCTTCCCTTAAAGGACAGTTCCTCTTCTCCCTTTATTTCACTTTTAATTGTCTTTATCCCTTTACCCTATTTTTCTGTATGTAAATAAACACTTCTTTTATTGTTACACACCGAGCAGGAGTTTTTTCTTCATTCGTCCGCGCCTAAAAGAGAGAATTTGTCCGCTCTAATCTTGCTGGGTTTTTTTACTCGTGTTTTAACGAAATTTTTTTAACCTCATCCCTTGCATGCGTGAAATCCGGGTCAGATTTCCCAGCACTCCACTAATTTGGTATAAATTTTTGATACCTAAGGTTTAAATTGAAATATAAAAAATGAAAACGCATTCTGGAAGATTTCTTTTTTTTTAGATTTCTTTCAAATAGAAATTATATAAATTGGAATTTCAAATATTTGCTCGATTTCAAAAACAAAGTTTACTGGCGGCCATTTCTTACATTTTAATAAGTTTTAAAATGTTCGATTTTAAAAGATTTCAAATAATAAAATGTACATTTGTGATACGTTGAGTAAAATTAGAAAATTTAAAGTTAAATTAATCTCATTTGAAACAAATGTTACTTACCTATATAGCATAAAGATAGTATACAATTATTTCTTAACGATAGGTCCTGTTTTTCCTCATGTCTTTATTGGCGTTATGGATAAGCTACGTGGTGTTGACAGCTAGTATGGATGACCAGAAATGACATTAATTTACGAAATCTAAGTGAACGCATTTTTTTGTTTGTTTTTAACTACCTAGTAATTTTTACAAATTAACATATTTTCAGCAATTATCTAATATTTTATTGACTTTTAGTTACGTTTGAAGATACTTTATGAAAAAAGTAATAAAATTTAAAATTCTATAAAATCTTCTTGAATTTTAACATTTAATAACTGAGATTGTAATGAGATTTGGTATAAAATGTAATGAGATTTGGTATAAAATTGTTAAGAAAGCTTTGGTGATGGTTGCGCTTTTGATTAGCACATCACATTTAAATTTTACAAAGAAACACAAAGAAGGAATAACAAGAGATTATTCAGTAATGAACAATAACATGTATTGAAAAACAAATGAGTACAACAATTGTGCTTGGTGAAACAAAGTTAAGAAAAAGGAAGTAGTTCCCCTTGTACTGATGTGAGATTGTAAATATGTGTTTAAAGAAATTTCTTGTTTAAAATGTTCAGAGTTCAGCAATATGTGATAACTGAGTTTAAGTCTGAGAAAGTTGTACAAAAGAATGATAGAATTCTGAGTTGGTTACTTGGCTTTTTGGACAGACAGTTCACAGCGTAGTACAATTGTAATTTTGTGTCTGTGTGTGTGAGTAGAAGAATGAGAATTCACGTACGTGGTTGAGCTCTGGAGATTTACTGTTCTACTACTGTTCTTTTCTTTGATTTTCGTGTTATTTATACTTTCTGAATAGGCCCCAGGAACGAGAGCGGGAAAATATTGAAAAGAGTGTTATATTATATTATTGGTCAAAAATCAACCAATCACTGATTTTTTTTTTTCTAAACCAGGTTTGGCAAAGTAAACGTTGATGTGGCTCATGCGATGCATAAATTGTCCTATAGAAAATAGTGCTTATTTTCTATCCAATGGCTATTGAGTATTTTGTGGGCGTGGTGTATGTAAACAACCGCTACAAGATGAAATATCATGATAGAGATAACTCAATAATTTATGAGTCACACTAAAATAAATATATTACATGAAATAGAAAGTAAAAAAAGTAAAACTGAAGTGATGATATTCAAAACCTGTTGAAACGTTAGCAATGATGAACGAACTGGAGACAACCGAATTTCTCTATAAAAAAAGGGGACAGCTCTTAGAACACATGATCTTTTCATAATAATGTTATGTATCAGGGGCGGACTGAGCCATCGGTCCAATCGGACCTGATCCGAGGGCCCGGCACTGCAAGGGGGCCCGCCTGACTCGGACCCCCTTGTGTGTGTTTCTCATGGCCGTGCGGACTGCCGGACACAAGTACAGGCAGATCCGTGACCATGCAAAAATGAAAATTTGGAGAAGAAAAAGTATCTTCGTTAGCAATCAAACTAAATTTGTGAAGAAAGAAAAAAAAAACAAAGAAAGTAAAAGAAAACGAAGAAAACCTTACGAATGAACGCAGTAAAAAATGTCTCTGTTTTTTGGGACTGGTAAGTTCAAACCTGGTTCCCAGCTAAGACTGCAAGGCATAGATTTATCGGATCCTTTTGATTTGCCGCACCCGCACCCCTTGCCTGGCCGAAAACACGCAATAAATTATTTTAATATTGTAAAAATATTCTGGTGACCATAAATCTGGCGCCTGTAGTCTGTGGTACCGGTCAAGTCTTAGCGAACTCTTTCTCCCATACCCGTCACTCCCAAAAGACACTAAAATTTTCATATGATATTTAGAATTTCCAAAGGACACCTTATAAATTCCTGTCTGTTGCCATTGCCAAGAATTTCAGTAAGTTAAAATATTGACTAATTATTTTGTTTACACCTGTAATTATGCTAATTTGTTACAAATATTGAGTAAATTTAAATTCGCATTATGTAATTTCTTAAGTCAAAGTTTTTAAAATGTCAATAGGAGGGTTTAATGCGAATTCAAGCAAAATATTTTTTTAAAAATTTTAATCAATATTGTTTTTAAATTGACGAAGTGGTTAATACTAACAGTCAATTTATTCCAGTGAATGCATTAGATCTTACCACATTCTTCTAAATCATTGATATAATTTCCGTTGATAAGCGAATTCGATGAGCCACCATCTAAGATTTTAAGGCCTGATTCCATGACAACCAGTACGCAGGTTACACATGCAAAAAGTGCGTATTTTTTAAAACCGGATACCAGCCATAATGCGTCAATTTCTCAGGAGATGTTCTGGAAATTTCATCCAAACCAGCCTGTATGTAATATACCATTTAATAGTGCTGTTGTATATGACAGACAAGGCATTCAAGGCATGAATATTAACAGAAAGTGGGTAACATACAATGAAGAAAATAAGAGTTTACATTGCTCATTTTGTCTGATGTATGCTCCCGAAAAAAGTCGAAATATACAGATGATCCAGGATTTTTCTGATTGGAGACACATCGCAACGAAACTTTTGGAACATGAAAAGAGCCAGTGTCATAAGCATTCGACTGATGCATATTTTCTGAATGCTTGTGAAAGATCCGCCAAGCACAATTTGTTAAAGGAACAGCTCTCCTTAAGAACCCAACAAGTTCTTCAGCATCGCTCTGTTTTAAAGTGTATAATTGATACAATATTTTACATTGGGTTTCAAGTTTTGTCTTACCGCGGCAAAAATGGAGAAGCTCTTGAAACTGCATTTGATGAAAATAATCAGGACAATGCTGGGAATTTTTTAGAGGTTATAAAGCTTCTTGCAGAGCACAATCCACACCTGCAGGAACATTTGCAGAAGGTGGTTTTGCAAGGCAAACAAAAAGATCCATCTAAGAAAGGGCGTGGCAAATTTGTTACTTTTTTTAAGTAAAACAACTGTCAATAAGATAATAAATATTATTTCAGACATGGTTAAAAACGAAATTGTGAAGGAGGTGAAAAATGTAGGGATGTTTTCAGTGCAAATTGACTCTAACCAAGACATTTCTGCCCATGATCAGTGTGCCATTGTCCTTAGATATGTAGTTGGAGACAGAGCTAAAGAAAGACTTGTTCGCCTGGTAAATGTGAATAATTCAAGTGGAAAATGCTTGCACAGCCTGTTACGAAATTCTCTTGCAGAGATAGGTCTGACACTGAGGCAGTGTATTGAGATTCGTTTGATGGAGCAGCAAATATGAGTGGTGTTTACTCTGGTCTTCAGGCACTTATGAAAAAGCAGCTCGCCCAAGTCACATCCATACTTGGTGTTATGCACATGTTCTGAATCTGGTGATCAGTGATGCAAGCAGTGGATGTGTTGCATCAGTTAGTCTTTTTGGTTTGCTAAATGAACTATGCTCATTTTTCAATGATTCCTACAAAAGGATGAAGGTGTGGGAAGAGCATATGCAGACCAAAACAGGAAATAAGAAACGTCTAAGACTAGAGCGTATTGGTCAAACTAGATGGTCAAATAGAAGCAGAGCACTTCGAAAATTGTTTGGCAATTACGCAGATCAGTCATCAGAATTTTTTTCAGACCTTCTGATCATCCTTCAGAAAGTAAGCGAAGCAACTGATTTCAAAGGATCAGTTCGCTATGAAGCACAGAAATTGAGTGAAAACTTGCGCAAATTTGAAACCATCTTAATGGCGTTTACATTCATACGAATTTTTGAAATTACAACACCTGTGTCAGATTATCTGCAGACACCAGGCCTGGATATCATGCAGGCTTGGCGCATGTTTAACAAAACCACTGAAAATATTGAAAAAATCTCAAGAGATTTTAAGGGCGTTTATGAAACTGCGTCTGATTTTGTTGTTCGTGCAAATTATAAATTAGAAGAAGTGAAGATTTTTGTCCCTAATAGCTTCTCAATTTCAACCATGAGATCTAGTCGCTCAGCATCAGAAGGTATCACAGACGAAGAAAATTTTTTGAGGTTTTATACCATAATGCGGTTATTGATGCTGTGCTCTCCAGCATGCGAGCTAGATTCTCGTCTCATGAGAAGCTCTATAAGCAAATTTCCTGCTTTGATCCAAACAGGTTTTCTGAAATTTTGGCATCCCCACAAAACATTGAGCTAGGTTTGATTGCTAATGCAATACCAGAAATTGACATAGTGGCACTACAGGATGAACTGATTTCATTTGCATCAAGCTACAAAGACAAAGGGCTGCTAGAAAATATAAATGACAATGAAAATGATTCAGACAGCTTGGATTCAGAGGAGGAGGATACAAATGTTCCTCAATCATCTGCCAAGACAACATGTAAGAATTGTTTGTCATGTGCTTTCAAGCTATTATCTGAGTACAGGCTGTGTGCAGCTGCATATGAAAATTTATATGCTGCATATAAATTTATTGTAACTCAGTGCACATGTGAAAGATGTTTTTCTAAACTAAGACTGTTGAAAACAAGGCTGAGATCTTCGCTCACACAAAATAACTTGGAGTCACTTACTGCTATTGAAAAAGACATAGCAATGAAAATCAAATCAAACAAAGACAAAATTATTGATAAAATTGCAGAATCCTCTACTGAAATGAGTACAATGTTGTTACTGTAATCCTTGAAAGTTGATATTTGAAATTTTTGGCTCAGTATTATTGTAAAGCATAGTATATCTTATATTAAGACGTATTAAAATGTAAGTAATATTTTTAAAAGTGTATGTTAACCCATTTTATTATTTGTTTTTAATATCTATTATAAATTTTATAATTTAGTACATTGTTTACGTGTTGATTCGCAGTAATAAAATGGAAATTTTGTTTGACATGTCATTTACGCTGTTACTTTATGTGTCCATGAACATCTTTATGAGCTTCAAGTTTTTAAATCTTTTGATGCATAAACGCATACATATCTTAAATAGTGATGGGACGTTTAATCAGAATCGTTAATCGTAAGAATCGTGTATTTTGGGGGGAATCGGAATCGCATCGTTAAATACTTTAGATTTCCGATTCTTTCATTACGTTTCTCTTAAATTAGTCTGATGTTGAAAAAAGAAAACTTTTAAAATGTATTTGATTTGCTCTTTTTTTCTTTCTTTCATTTTTTTAGGTCAAACAAATCCCACTTACACTTAACTTAATCAGTGAAATAGACACAGTATATTTGGAGTGGGAGGGGGACTAACTGACTTTGATCTCCTTCCTACAAACAGTTTCTTAACTATTTTTTTTTAATAAATCTAGATAATGAATATTTTTCGGGATTTTTTTTTTTTTTATGAATGCAGACATTGAATTTTAAAATTCTTCTTTAGGTGTTAAAAGGAAAATAATTAGAAATATTTACGAAGAATAAAATTAAAAGAAATAACAAGGTCCTGCTTTTTACGAAAATACAGTTTTTTAAAGCATTAAAAAAAAAAGAAAAGAAAAGAGATTAATTTAACATTGAAAATGATTGCATAAAAATAAAAAACTGGCTTCAGTTTCAAAACAATTCCGCGATTCCCATGATCGATTCCCGTAATCGATTCCCGTGATCGCTGAAAATTGGGGTTCCCTACACATACAGGTAGAATCTAAGTAGGCAAGGAATCGGATCGTCTTGGTATCGGAATCGTGAATCAACATTTTCCTGGAATCGGTATCGGTATTGGAATCGGAAAAAAATTAGGAATCGTCTCAACACTAATCTTAAACTACATTTTTTTCTTATTTAAGCCAATATGCACAGATCACCTGCTGCACAGCCCCTATATGTGGCATTTAACTGTAAAAAAATTGGGAAAGAGGGCCCATTGCATTTTCGGTCCAAGGGCCCGTAATACTCTCAGTCCGCCCCTGTTATGTATAGACTAGAGATGAAAACTGGTAAAAGTAAAAAAAAAAATTATTTTAAAAATATTGGTGCAAAATGACTTATATTAAGGTAAGCTTTTAAATTTTTGATTCGTAAATAATATAGTTTCTACTTAAATACAATATCCCCTAAAAGAAATACGGTGGTGTGGGAGATTTTAAACGATTTTTAAATTATGATAAATTATTATAATTAAATTTTTTTTTAAATTAAAAAATTCTTGTAAAAATTCATTATTCATCGAAAAAGTTTTTTTTATTAAGATAATAATGTACTAAAATTCATTTACAAAAGCAATTAAAAGGTTTTCTAATTAAATAATGTCAAAGTTTTATTACATTTTTACTAGTTTGCCATTCAGAGCAGATTTTCAGAAAACAAGCAAAGTTTGAAAAAACAAATGAATGATTTACATTTTACATCCTCCAAGGAGTCCTATTTTTAACTAATAAAAGAAAGTTTGGACATACGATTTAAATTTCTCGAAATTTCATGAAATTAATTGAATGCGGTGTAACATATGTAAAAAGAATATTTTTTTTTTACCAAGACTCTAAAAACAAAAAATTTAAAAAATAATTTCATTTATTTGTGAATAAGTTCAGAAAAGTTTCATTAAAATCCAGCAGTTATTTGTTTTTTGCAAGAATTTCCAAATCAATGTGTTTTTGTTTTTTATTTTGTATTTTTTTAAAGCGCCGTAAAAAAAAAATAAAAATAAAACAGGATTTTTAACCAGAAAATTTTGCCTAGTTTTAATAATAGTGAAGGTTGGTTTATCTGCGCTACTTATAATTAAAAGAAAAATAGAGTTGCGAACAAAAAAATCAGAAAAGTGATTACAGAAATGCTGGTAAAATAAATGACGATATTTAAATGCAAATATGAAAGAAATGCGAGTGAATGTAACTAAAAGCGCCTGGAAGAAGGTTGGAGAAATATAATACTGTAAAAACTCACGTCGTCTATAAAAAATGTAGCACAATTTTTATGAGGGACAATTTCGATTGACACCGATTCATTATTGGAAAGCATGGCAGAGTTTATAACTAGAAGAGCAACGGCAGCGGACTGTGAAGAAATTTGTCAATTATTTCAGGTAATTAAAAAAAAATTTTCTTTTTTTGTTTACAGCTCTTTGACTTTGTGTTACATCTGGTCACCGTGCGGGGACTAGCGAATGAACACCTGGTTTACAGAATTTTTTTAATGTGCTCCCCACCTTTTCGGGAGTAGGGGGTCATTATCACCCTAGCCCGAGAAAGTAAAAATAAATACTTGTTTAGTCTTTTTGGTTCATATTGTAACTCCGGATTTTCTTGTCATTTCCAGAAAAAGGTTTTTTTGTTTTTTTTTACATTTATTATTTACTTCCGCAAGAGATCCAACCACCCACAGACGAAGTGGTTACTATATTGTTTAACCACTCACCTGTTCTGCTTCATTACAAAAAAATAGCATTTTTTTTTTTAACTCTAACAATTATTACCTGGAATGCGGCTTCATCTTTTTTTTTTTTTTTAAAGATAGCGCTAAAAAGCCGTCTCCGTCAAACTCAACAAAACAAAAGCTAACCGAATTTTCGAATAGTACAACAAAAAATAACAGTCGGTGATGATAAGTGCAATCATTTTAAGTTCTGACCTGAAACTTCCGACCGGTTGAGACATAGATTTTATTTTTATTTATTTATATTTTTGTTTTTAACCTGTGTTATGACGTCACTTTTTTTTTTTTTTTTTTTTTTTGGCATAGTTTTGATATTTTTGTTAATAGTTTTTTGGGGTATTACTTTTTTTTTTTTTTTTAGGTACCGCCAAACCCAAAAGCAAAGCGATAAAAGACTCATTTTTAAAAATTTGTATTTCGAGCTATAAATTATCTTAAGTAAGCAAAGCACTTTCCTAAGTAATTTCTTAATTTACGTTCGTAACTAAAATCAAAGCAAACTAAAAAGTTTTTCAATAAAAAAAAAAAATACAAAATTAAGAGGTACACACTGCAAACAGTGAGGAAAAATATGTAATTATTTCAGTGCACCGAACAATCTCGTCAGGGTAGCCCATGATTTGTTCTAAAAATTGTCAGTGGATCTTACAGGTTTTGCCATTGATCAGCACGTTTCACACATGAAATCGATCCACCAATGAATACAAATATGAATCGGGCATAGATCGAGCCAGTGTATTGATTGATACGTATGCTTTTCTTTGATTACCTGCGCTTTCCTTTAAAACAATGAAACTAGAAACAACAGGGTATCCGCGAGGATTGGTTAATGAAATCAAAAGCCAAAATTTAGATCTGATTTAAACACATTCGAATGAATGTAAAATAGGAAATTACCCATAAAAAGACGAAGAAGAGGGATATCATCAGAGTTATTACCTATATATAGGTACCAGTGGGCAGTTTTTGTCTCTACTCACACGTACACGACACCCATCACGGTAGTGTTTTGTTTTGATTGTGGGAAATAAAAGTGTGGGGTAGTTAATGGTGTTGGTTAGAAAAGAATCAGAAGGGTTTTTGATCAAGGTTGCGTTTTTACATTAACACTCCACTTTAAATTTGTAAAGAAAACACAAGAATGAATGACAAGAGATCAATGAAAATCAACAAGTAAACATATATTTAAAACAAGCATATACATATAGTTCTGTTAATAACAATATAAAGATTAAGTCACACGAAGCGGTTTCCCTTGTATTGTGTGAAGAACAATGTATGTTGTAATAATGTCTTTTGTTTAAATTTGTTGGTAGTTTAAGAATGTTTGAGTTTGAAAGTTGAAATATTTGTGCAGAAGAATGATATCGTTCGAATAGTTCATTTGGCTTGTAATCAGACAGTACACTGTGCTGTGTGAGTGTAGTTTATATCTGTGTGTGTTTGTGAGTAGAAAATTGAATATACACGTACGTGGTTTAGGTTGTGAAAATTTATAATCTACTGAGGTTATTTCTTTAATTTCTACTTTTTATAGATGTAAGATGGCTCCCAGAACGAGCGCGGGAAGGATATTGAAGAAAGTGTCATTTAATGTGATTGGCCAAAAATCGACCAATCGTTAATTTTTTTTTCTATAGCTAGTTTGGTGAAGCAAAAACACGAGAACTTTTTATGTGGCCCGTGCGATGCGTAAATTGTCTGTACAAAAGGTATTGTTTATTTTCCGTCCAATTACTGTTGAGTAATTTGTAGGCGTCCACTACAAAAGTTTCGAACAATGAACTCTACCAATAGGGGTGGAAGAAATGTTATTGCTCACTCGGGAGAATGGACTGAATTTTTTTTTTTTTTTTCTCCACCTGATTAAAATACGATTGTGCTTAAAGGGATCCTGTTAATAGACGAAAACGGTTGCTATTGCTACCACTCATCTGTTTTGTTCCATCGTGGAGAGCATCTTTTTCGCCACTATCTGGGCATCCTATGCGTCTCAACTAATTTTGAAGATAGAGCTAGAGACCCGTCTCCATCGAAAATTAGCGGAATTTTCGACACATTGCGAAAAACTGTTGGCTATAAAAATCGATTATCCGAGGTGCAATAAATATTTAGTTCGGATTTACAATGAAACAAAAAACAGCAGATATCCGAGGAATGTTTATGATGAAATCATTTTTAAACAGAAGGCGAAATTAGATCTCATTTTAAATACATTCGATTTTTTTTACAAACGTTAATTAGGAAATTACCTAGGCTAAATCTATTTCAAACCGAATTTAAATTGATTAGAATTTTTGTTTGATATCGTAAAAATGGCTAAAAATCAGCCATAACAAATCTGGCAACGCAACATGATTCTCTTTATTAAAAAGTCTTCTAAAAATAAAATATACTTTTATGAATCTTTATTTGAGGAACATTAGCTGATTTAAAGTTTAATTAATCTGATTTGAAATAAATATTAGAGACTTTTACTTAAAAATAACACGGAGGTGGGTTTTTTTATGAGGTATTGACAGCTATCTCAATAGACTTATGTTTGGGATTATTTCTACGAGGAACATAACTGTAAAAATTACTTGATGAATATAAGATGAGCACTTTCTTTATGTAATTTTTTAATTACCAAGTAATTATCAAGTAATATTAAAAATATAGGAAAATATTTTAAGTAATCTCATTTTATTGAATTTTAGGTACTTTGACTTGTTGGGATCGCTATGAATTGAGTGTGAAATCAGAAGGTTTTAGTTGCTATCGTGATGAGTTTGACAGCATGTTCTTCACATGAATCACAACAAATAAAAGCATAGACGTATAAGTCGAATAAAATTCAATGCAAATTAACAAGAAACAACGGTGGATGTGCATTCAACTAGAAAATATCGAACATTTATATACAATTATTACAAATAGAGAAAAGGTTGTGTATTGATGTTATGCAAGTTGACGAAGTTTGCATCAAGGATAATGAATTAAAGTTCAGCAATGTACAATTGTTGAGAAAATGTTCACATTGTAATACCAACGGAAAATTTATCGAGAAGTAAATTTGAAAATAATGTATGTGAGTTTTAAGTTGAATTTGTTAACTTTGTTCTGACAGAGTTGTTCACCCTGGACTGTATTTTCTTGTGTCTTATGCTAACATTACAGTTTCTGTTTCGTAGTGTAATTAACACTTTTTAAGAAAGCTGTAATGGGGTTTAGAGAGATAGAAAGATGTTGGTAATTGAGTCAGGAGTTGACGCGCGAAAAGTTCTCAAGTCATAATGTAGACACGCGTGGATCTGAAGGAGAATTACTGACAATATTTATTATTGTAAAATACAACAAATGTGGCACAAGGCCAAAAACGGGGGGTGGGGAAAAGGACGTTCATCACTTGTCTTAATATAAAACATAGCTAGCCACAACCAATGACCCTATCACCAAAACAACACATTTATCCATACCTTTCAACTACATCTACCAAAATACCTCTTTTTCTCAATGAAAATCCTAAATACTCCCCTTATGTACAAATATTGTCTGTGAGGGGAGGGGTATAAAAAAACAACAATATTTAAAAGATCCCCAATGAGTATATACAATATGAAATAATATATTTACAAGAAACTAAACAAAAATGTGTTAGTAATGAACCCCATCCCCCCCCCAACACACACACACACACACACACACACACACACAAACCTTAAATGTGGCAGAAATATCAGTTAACCATACGAAATCGATGCCGGACTATGAAAATAAAAGAAACATTCATACCTCCAAAGCATTCACACAGGCACACACACATTCATACACAATAACAAATACGAAAAACACACACGCGAAACGAAAGGCGCCCCACATCTACCAGAGAGACTGAAATCACTGCCCACCTAAATGAGGAAGGGGATGCGAAGTTAAACTAAAGGAAAAAAAAAAAAAGTGGGGACAGAGATAAAAGGGGCCAATGTGCAAACACACCCTAGCTAAGTTTACCGAAAAAGGAAAGAAAAACTAAAAAAAAAATCAACTACAAAAACCTAAACTAGCCTACTCTTGGGAAGGGTTGCCCATCTTCAACCCAGGAAAACAATATCCTTATGCCTAACCAGCATCAAAATGCCACTCAAGGTCAGCCCCTTTTACTCAGCACATACGCACAAGATTCACCCACCTTTTGCCAAATTCTGATGAGGTGAGTCGCCGCCTTTCCGTCCTAATCTTGACTTTAAGCTGATGCATAAAGTACAAGATCAGTTGGGAAGAGGTGAACTTATCGCCATCATAGAATTCCTTCTGACGTGTTGTCCAAATCACAACTCTCATAACCCCTAGTAAGCAAAAGAACACATAGTGTTCAGCCTTCATCATCTGCAGCACCACATTGCTACAAACAGAACTGGATTCAAGGACAAAAAACTTTCCCTGCAGCATGCGAACCATGAGGCCTTCAACAAACTTGCACAACGGCACTACCGTCTTGCACTGAAAAAAGGCGTGACCAATAGTCTCGTTTTCCCCAGTACACCAATGACAGTTTGGATATTTCTCCAAGCCTTCTGAGCAAAGTCTCTTGGCGACCCAGAGGGCCCCACGAATCACCAGCCATGTGGTGATGCCTCATCATTATTGAGGGATTTCAACCCAGCTACCCAAGGTCATATCGAGCGAGCATCCTGCTCTGTAAGACCGAGCTCGGCCCCCCTAACTAACAGTTGATACAATGCCTTACAAGACAATGCCTGGAAGTTGGAGAGGCCATCCAAAGCCCGTAAGAGGAGCTTCAGAGCACGACGACATTCGCGATAGAAGGAGCACTCAGTTCGGGGTGTACAGCCGGCCTCTTCCTCGCACGAGTGCACACTTCTCAGGGATGGGAAATGTTTATGGACGTCTTCTTTCCAGAAGGTGCCCTCCTCATCCGATCCACGACACATTCGGTCTAGAAAGGTGATGCGAAGCATATGTTGACGAATCTCAATGCTAGGCATACCCAGACCGCCCTCATAGGGATGAAGGCAACAGATCTCGCGAGATACCATAGGGGCCTTGTCTCTCCACAAGAAAGAGAACAAGATCCGTACTAATAATATTAGTCTGGCAATCGGAAATGGAAGAACAGAGAGTCAGTACAGGAGAATCGGGTAAATGTGTGAAACACATACTTCTGCCTTTCCCTAAAGGGAAAGTCTCCTCCGAGACCACAGATTAACCGCGATCCTGGCCTTCCCTTGTACCTCGACCAATTCATTTCATTTCCAACTGGAGATCAGGACCGAACCAGATGCCGAGTATCTTGATTGGCCTATCCGTCCAGAAGAAAAGTCCGGGAAGAGAAACTCCCTTCCACGCACCCAACCACAAGCCAACAGACTTAAATGCAGTTGATCTTGGCCCCTGTCACCAGCTCATAGCCACTGATCTCTTTGCTGAGTTCGTCAAGCTCGGCTCTGCTCCACACAAGAACCGAAATGTCGTCAGCATAGGCAGAATACTTGGCTGAGGTGGTAGCCCCAGGCAGGAAAATTCCACGCAGGACCGGATTCGCCTTTAACTTGCGAAGGAATGGTTCCAACGCAAGAACGTAAAGCAAAGGCGAAAGCGGACAACCTTGACGAATGGAGCGAGACAATACGAAAGGCTTCGATCTTACCCCATTTACCTCCACCAGCGCACTGGGGGTCGCGTGCAAAAGTCGGATTCAGGAGAGAAAGTCGGCTTCGAAACCGGCCACTGAAAGGACAGCCCCCAGAAAACAATAGTCAACTCTATTGAAGGCCTTGGACTGATCTAAATTAATCAGCGTGGCTTCACTCTCACCTTGTTGTAGGAACAAGCGTACCATATGAAGATTATCCTAAATAGTCCTGCCCTTCACAGCACAAGTCTGTTCGGGGCCATCAGACTAGACAGGACAAGCTGCAAACGGTTGGCTAAGATCTTCACCAAAATCTTTAACTCAGTGTTTAACATGGTTAAAGGGCAAAAATTCCCTAACTCATCCCCACCGTTCTTGTCCTTACGCAGCAACTTGATCACACCCCTAGTGAAGCGTTGAGGTATAGACCTCTGCTTCATCCAGTGGTTGAAAATCAGCTCCTGCAAAGGAACAAAAACAGGCGACTGCCTCAAGTAAACTTCGTAGGGAAGACCATCTGGTGCTGGAGATTAATCCAGGCCAACCTGTTTCAACGCCTCCCAGATTTCCGACTCTGTGATGGGTCCCTCGCACCTAGCCCTTCAGCTGCCTCGAGGCAGGGAAAGTCGGCTAAATAGGTATCGAAATGAGCACAGCTCAGACGGGGCTCTCTGGTGAAAAGACCTGAAAGTAATCCCAAAAGGCCCCGCATATGCCTGCGTTTGTAGTCACGGTCCGTTTATCTGGCAATGTGACGCACGCTATATGTCGCCTAGACGCGTTCCGATTTTCCTCTGCATGCAGTTCAGCGGCCATGTTCGTCGCCTCAGAAGACATTCTTTTTAACCTAGTCCTAACTACCAGAGCTTGATCCTTCTTGATAAGCAAGGTGGACAACTCTGCCTTAGCTAAGGCTATTTCCCCTCTAACACGGGATTTCATGGCCTGATCAACTTTTTCTTCTAAAGCCGTTTGCGCCGCTAATCTATCTAGATTGAGTTGACAACTAAAATTGGCAGCAAACATTCTAATTTTAGATTTTAATTTATTCCACCAGGCGTTCCCCACAACCACCCCCGTCAATTCCCTCTGAATCATTAGTAGCAGCTGGTCCCAGAAACCCTGCTCACCAATTAATGAACAGTTAAATTTCCAGTAACCAGCCATTCTAACCTTAGGCTTATCTAAGTTTACACGGACACGGACAAGCCTATGATCCGTATAAACTATAGAGTGGAAACTTGGACACCCTAAGAGCCCTACATCGACTCTCCTAACTAGGACTCAGTCGAGGTAGCTCGCAAGCGTCCCAGGAGCCGAGTTGCCACTATTTGTCCGAGTCCATGCTACCTCCTGAAAATGTTCATTCCGGAACTTATCGACAAGATCAAACTCATCGATAAAGTCCCGCAATGGTTTCACATCCCGGTTGTTAGTACCCGGTTTTTGCCCTATACGATCTATATCGGGGTCAAGGATGGCATTCCAATCCCCTGCTAAAACTACCCGACGAGATGCCATCAAGTATGTCCCAATCTGCCAAAACAAAGCAGGCAGCTCTGCATAACGGAGAATTACTGACTGGTGAATTGGACTGAAACTCGCCCTTTTATTTGTTTTGGGAAACCAAAGTAGGCTCCCAAGAGCCTGGCGGGAAAACAGATTTCTGAACATGGATACACATTCTGGGGTCATCTCGACCAATAACAAGCCAAGTTTCGCAATGTTTGGTGTTGATTGGTCAAAGCTAATTCTTATAGTAGAGTCTATTTTTAACAGTGGTGAGTAGACAAACATGGACAATTCTATAGACTCATAGTCTTACTGACAAAGACTCTCTGGGGCATTCAGTTTTGCAAAAAAAAATAGATTTTAATTCTCAAAAGTCTTGTGCTTATAACTAATATAAACATTATGCTCTACAAAAATGGATTTCTTGATATTTTGTAAAATTGGTTGGGAAGTGGGGATAACAAATGTAAAAAAATATATTTTAACAAAATTTTCTTTAAAAAAAAAACCTTTAAAAAAATAATTTCATTCATTTGTGAATAAGTCCTGAATATTTAATTGAAATTCAGCAATTTTATATATATATATATATATATATATATGAGAGAGAGAGAGATGTAAAAAGATGATAAAAATCTTGATCCTACAAATATATAAGTAAATCAGCATTTTTGGATGGAATCTCTTCTTGGAAGGACAAAAGTCATCACCTTCATTCTCTATATACACACGCACACACATAAGATGTATTTTGGCAGCAATAATTATCTCAAATATGTTTAGTTAAATATGGACATGTTTTGTCTATCTTTCTTTTTTTTTATTTAATTTTTTGATTAAAACCAATTTCAAGTCACTCAAGGTGATATCATATAAACAGTCAAAGTTAAATTTTAGTACAAGTCAGATGAACATATGACAAATAGACAAAATAATATGAATATAAAACAAATTTGAGTAGATAACACCAAGAATTATATACGACAGAGTGCAAAGAAAGACTCCAAAGCAGCCACCATTAAATAAGGTGTCTTTCTCCATTGGGGATCATTTATTAAAGTGTCCTTTTTTTCTTTTTTTTTTTTTAATACAAAATTTACAGTTTAACCATTTATATAAATGAATGTAAATATTGAGGCCGACAAATTCTGTGTGCTCCAATGATTATACCTGTTGTGAAGATTGCGAGCATCTGTCCAATGCCAATTGATATCATGTGAATCAATAGAATCAAATGGAAAATTGTAGAACTCTGTAGAATATTCCAATCACACTGCTATTTAAGTAATGCAGGTTGATCAAAAAATGAGGGAGGTGTATGAACCAAGTGATAACCAAGCCTATCTACTCCTATTGTGGTGAGGAGAAAAAAAATTAATTAATGTAAATCAATTCAGGTGGAGATGTTAGAAGCAGAGAGTTGGAGTAGACATTAGAAGGAACCGGAAACACAATCTTAAACAGGGAACAAGGGTTAAAAATCTACAGATGTACAGCAAAAGTAATGCACTTTTTTTTATTTAACTTTTAGTGAACAAAAATAAATTATAGTACTTTAAGAAAATTTGTAAGTGTTGTCACATTAAAACAACATTTGCTACGGTTAACAAACTATTTAACATGTTCAAAATGCTCCCCACTTCTTGCTCAATACAACACTGAACCCTATGAGAAAAACTTCTACAAACCTTTTTCTTTTTTTAAATTTCTGCAGAAGCAAGTCAGTTCTGGTAATAAGCAGACATCACCTTCACCTGAAAGTAAGTTTGTCAGATTTTTTTGCTTAATTTTGGATGCTAATGTGTTTCAAGCTGTTTCTCTTTTAAAAGTCTCCTGAATATGGAAAGTTCTACTTATTTAATAAAACCAAAACATATAAGCTCATGTATCTATACTGAACTTCTTTTTCTCTATTTATTCCCTATTGAAAAAAAGACTTGCTAAACAGGGTGGTGGTGGTGGTGGTGGTGGAGGCGACAGCAGTATACTATAATATATAGTATCATTTGAGTACAAAAAACAAAATTATGGCTACAAAACAGGAAGCGGAAAGGCTATATTGAATTCATATGGTCTGCTCCAACCTGCTACTTGATAAAATCCAAAGATGAATCAGCAGCATTATCTGTCCTTATCCAAGTTCAGTCACTTTTCCACCATCATAAGGTTGCCTTTCTGTATCTTTTCTATTAATACTTTCATGGTTATTGTTCGGATAAGCTCCTCACTATGGTACCTAGGCTTTTGGAATTTAAGTGCAGTACTAGATTGGCATTGCGATCTCATCAACTTACATTTGAGCTGGCTTGATGTAACCATAAATTCTATGCTAACTATTTCTTTTCTCACACTTCTTGCTTGTGGAACTCCCTTCTGGCTCCATGTTTTCCATCTAACTTTAATCTGCAAAAATTTAAATGCAATGTCAATCACTATCTGCTGTCCTCCTGAATACTCTTTTTTTCTTCCTGCTCATTATTAATGTTTCTGTTTCTAATTCTTCCCCACCCAGTAGCCCCTTGTGTCTCAATGGCTTTTCTGCCTTACATGTGGTGAGACTGATTAAACAAAAAACATTAACATTGAATATTAATGTGTATTTCTATTCTTTTTTGGGGTTTTTTGTTTTTTGTTTTTTTTTTATTGTAAATGAATTTCAATAATCTTTAATTTTCTTGATCCGAAATGTGTAGCCCTGAAGAAAGATGGTTTGGGGAGATTATTTCATATACTCATTGCTGAAGATCAAAAAGGTAAGTCCCGAATTTGTTTACTTTTCATAAATTTATTTTACCTAAATTTATTTTACAATTTTTACTCCAAGATTCCGAAATGGAAAAAAAAAAAAATAATGTTAAACATTTTAAAATTCCATTCAAAGTTTGCACATTTTGAGCTCCCCTCCACTGCTTCAAGAGAGCAAGAGACTCCACTTCAAACACACCTCTACAGCACCAATGGAGAAAAGGGCTCCATGTCTCAAGCTCACACCCATGGCTTCAATGAAGCAATTCCCTCCACTTCTCAAACTCACCTCCACAGTTTCAATGAAGAGAAAGCCTCCATGTCTCAACCACACCGCTGCAGCTTCAATGTAGTGATGGCCTCCACATCTCCAACTCACTTAGTTAAACTAGTAACTTGTGCCAAGAAACAAAGGAATCCCACCTACCATTCTATTTCCTTCAATTCCAGTTGCCTTTAATTGCAAAAAGAGTTTCCATCTTACACTTGGCTCAATGTCAACACAGACGACCAATGTTAGTGACATAGTTCCATATTCTTTTCTTCTGTTGGGATGATGTTAACATAGTATAGCATATAAAAGTAAATAAAAATATGAAAAGGTGAGTTAACAGATAAGTGATGTAAGGTCAGATTCTTTTTTTTTTAATATGAGGCCAAAGGAAAAATAAAAGAAAGTTGTTAATTCAATCCAAAATTGTTTAGTTTGTTTTGTTTTATGGCATATCAACCATAACGGGTTATTTAATGCTGACAAGGTTTTTATTGTTGGTAATATTTTATTTTCAAAAAGTATTTTTGGTAATATTTTTTTCCAAAAAAGTATGGCTGATAATAATTTTTTTCTTCAAAAATTTATTGCTGGTAATATTTTTTTTTCTTTACACATTTTGACCCCAATTTTGGAGGTTAACTATTTCACACTCCTCACTGGTCTTTTGAACAGGAGTAGACATTTGTTTCCTGTTTAGAATTGGGTTTCCAGACCCTTCTAAAGGCTACTTCAACTTTATACTAACATATCTGCCTAAGCTCGGAAATTTTATTTGCTATTTGTTTTTATTTTTTTATTTTTCCTTCAATAGGATTAAATAGGTTTGCCTATCATCCAGTTCTTATACCTCTCTGGTCTTTTGAACAGGACTGAAGGTTCATCCCTTGTTTCCTGTTTAGGATTAAGTTTCCAGTTCCTTCTAAATTCTCCTCATTCTCTTCTACTCCCAGTAGCCTCTTGTGGTTTATTGACATTGTCACCTTCCTTGGGGTGAATTGATTCAAAACAAAAAATGAATTTTCTTTAGAACCTACAATTGGTGAAAGATTAATTTTGGATTACCCTTTGGGTATTCCGGATCTTCTTAGAGACAGTATTTTGTGATACAGTTTACCTATCATTGTTCCTGGTTGGAGAATTTCTTTGGTGCACAATTTAGCTTAAGGCATCACCTTCTAAACCTCTATCATTTGTGCTATCATTGTGGGTTCAATACCCATCAGAGTCATGTTGACTTGTAAACCTGACGCCCTTAGATCTGGAAATATTTTCACAATGAACACTGTTGCTATGTATTGCAGGGAGACTTACAACCAACTTTTATAATCCTTATCCAGAAAATATAACAAAAACATTGAGAAAGATAAAATTTCCCACTTTTTTGTGTTTCTTGATGTCAGAAGTATATATAAATGGGTTCACCAATGTTAAACATGGTCCATTGAAAGTAAAGCACTTCATCATGTCATGTGATTTATGTATACACATATGTTTTGAACTATGAATATTTATAAAGGATTTGATCAGCTGACCATTGTGGCCAATGAGAAGATTCAATAGAAGGGACAGGGCTGGTGAGTGCAAGATTGACATCAACAGAAATGTAAACTGATTATACATAAGTTCTGACACTTTGTCTATGAGGTCAGATGATCTGACAAAGTTCATTAACTCACCTCTCAGTTTTTAGCCAATCCCTTTTAATATTGGAAAATTATGTTTAAGATCTGGCATGATGTAGCATCTCTCAAGTAACAAGTCCCAGTATTTTTCATGAATTAAACTCTATGTTGAATTAAGATGTTAGCAATATTAGTAATTTTTAATCCACCAGGCCATTGTTGGTTTTGCACATTTGGTGACATTGTGGTTGTGAGTTCAATCCCTGGGTTGGGCAGTGTGTACTTGCACTCAGTGGAAACAGGTGAGCAATAACTGAGCAATACTAACTAAGAACTCTACGATATCCACTGCTCTATGGAAAAGACTCACAAGAGGATGCTTCCCCAACCACAACAATCTTAACCTGTTCAAATCTAGGATCAACTGTCATCTTCCCCTCCTATCCACATGTAAAAACAAAAGTATATCCCTAGACATAAGCAGTGAAAATAAAGACAACTCTTCACCCAATTAAAATTAAAAGCTAGTAGTTGTTGTTGTTATCACCAGAGAATCAAGGGAGGTAATCATTATCATGGAATGAATTGACATTAATCTATTTGAAGACATAAAATGTTGATTCATTTATACAATTAGGATTTTATTAAATTAAATGCAACAATACAAGGCTTAGTTGTTAACACAAGAAGACCAAGGGAAGCAATCAATAGAAAAGTATGAAGTGACATTAATCTGTCCTAATCCATATAATGTTGATTGAGTTATGAGATTATGGTATAATATATTGTAATATTTCTGATTCTTCTGATATAGGGCCCAGTTAAAAAGTGAAAATAATTCCACATTTAATGCACAGTGATTTCTGATTTTCATAATTTGAAAATTTGGAAGTTATTGGTTTAAGGAATATAGTTTTTATATCACATACCTTTTTTTTTCTTCATTTCAGGTGCATCAAAACAATTGATTGGTTACCTGTTCTTCCATTTTGCCTTTTCTTCATGGGAAGGCAAATCCATTTTCTTGATTGACGTCTACATCTCACCTGAATACAGCAAGAAAAGTGTTGCAAAAGAACTTTTCATTCATTTGTGCAAGGTGAGTTATTTTATTCTCTTTCACTCTTACAAACTGCTTGTTCTATTTTTTGTTTTTAATAAAATTAATATTGCTGATTGTGATCATAACACAGCAAAACCAGCACATTATAGCAAAACTTCTGTTAGTGCAATACTATAAAATATTTTGAAATATCATAAATGCATGAAGATATTTATTGTGAAATAGGGAGGAGCTGATGGAGGATCACCAGGGTTTACCATATTATTATTATCATTATTTGGCAGTGTCCCACTCAAAGATAAGAATGAAGCTGAGGAAAGGAACAGATATACTCTCCTATAATTCTGTATTTACACAACTCCTAATGGTGGCAGGATGTAACACAAGGTTGTTTCCCCATGTGGATTGCCCATGTGCCTGGGCCAAGGGCAAAAATTGCCCCATCTCTGTGACCTTACTGGCATTAGCAATCCACCAACCTTTCCTCTTACTGCAATAGACAGGTGCTGCCATGGAGTTTACAATCCTTGAGATCAGGGATCTCTCAAAACATTTCCATCAACTGTCAAAAGACAAAATATATGACAGAATGGTGAAGAATAGATACTACACTGTAATCATAGCCAGAATGCCCAGGAGAAAATTAATTTCCTGCAGGTTGGCAATGAAGGTGTTAATTAGTTGAAAGGTTTTATACATTTGAGTCAGCCTAAAATTAGGATATCATTAGAAGAACAATAAACTTTAAATGACTTCCTCAATAGGGAGCAATGGATAAACACATTCTTTTGAGTTCCAAGCTACACTTTTTGGGTTTTGTTTGTATGTCTGGGACAAAAACCTGTGAAAAATTCCAGGCTAACCCATGCCTAGTTTCCTTGTAACATCGCAATTGACTTTTTGTCAACTTTTACTGTATACCAAAAAATAGTTGTCATTTATTCTTAGCCAGGATAATAATAAATTGTCCATTAGTGACATCAATTTAATTCTAATATTAATTAAGAGGTACATCATATTAAAATATTACAAATTATTAGTGAAATCTTTTTTGTGCAGAATCATGTGGGTGGTTGAAATGTTTGAACTGCAATGGTAAACATTCAGTAGATTCAAGATCTTGTGAAGTAATGAATACAAAATACACCTGGGGTTATCTGTTTGGGTGCAACTGAGGCACATCTCCAAATGAGGGATTAATAATTTGAAGTGGGGAGGGCCTGAAAGGGGAACTGTATAATAATAAATAATATTATTGTAATAATTTAAACCATTTATTTTTATTAAAGTTTTTATGAAAGATATATATCCAAGAACAGATAGTAAATAGTAAAACGTTGCTGAGAGTTATAATGAGAGGAAGTAGTGGAGAGCCATTGTCACCAACAATTTGGACTCAAAACCAGCACTGAAGAATTATCTATCAAACAAAAAAAAATTCATCAAAATTGGATGAAATCTGTGGAAATGCATAAATAACATCCAATCACACAAACAGACAGACATACACACATTTTGAGAATTATAGATATAGAGAACAAAACCAACAGCATGCCCTATATCCCAGGAATGTTAAAAGTACAATTGATTCATTAATCAACTATGAAAAATTAAACCAGAAGAAATATCAGCCTTTCTCAAAGATGTCCAGGCTTCTTTAAAACAAACTAAACAAACCTTCTATCCAAAACCTCTCCCTCTGTCCCAAAAGTGCAAATAATATCACCATCAACCTTCCAACAAGAAAAACATCAAGATACTCCGAAATCCCACAGAGATCATCAAGGTTGCCAAATTAACCACTTATCTAGACCCAAATGCACATAAATGAAACACCGATCCAAAACTGATTAGAAAGCCTCAAAGCAGAAGAACCAAAAAACACAAGACTCTTACCAATCAAAAGACACAAAAAAAAGAAAAACAAAAGAAAATTTAGCCAATAGAGAAGACAATACAGTCAGTCAGGAGTAAAAGAATGCAGAGATCAGAAAACAGACTAAACAAACCTCTATCATAAACTTAACACACCTCAGATGACAAGTTGGAAAATGGCTCCCTATCTTCAAAAAAAAAAAAATGTCCTCAGATTCACTATTAGCCCATGTATACATCAAATATTGAATGTATGGAAATGCAAAAAAAACTATACTAAATGCAACCCACCTTTGGTGTATGGAAAACAACGTTCAGAAAAACACAAAAAGAATTCAACCTGGCCGAACTACATATTGGACATACAAAAATTGCAGACTCCTACATCTTCACTCAATTTCAGCTCACCAAAAACCTATTCTTACAAAAAGGCACTGATTTTTTTCACCTATGGGAAAACTCTACTACAAGACAGAAGATTTTGAAAGATTTCTATAGCAATACCAATGTAGAAGCTATTTTATCCTTATTCAGACTCGCAATTTAATAATAAAATATTAAACTTTTTTCCTATGTATTTTCAGGTTGCAAATGAAGAAAGATGTGGTTTTCTCGAATGGAAAGTCAGAGAAAACGAGAATGAAAAGAATGAATTTGCTGCTATTTCTAATGCCACAAACTTCATGAAGGAGGAGGGCAGATATAAATTTCATTTATCGAAGGAAAAAATTATGACATTCTAAAATAGATACAAAAAATTTTCATTTATATATATATATATATATATATATATATATATATATATATATATATATAATCCTTTGATTATGAAGATAATCCTGAGGAGTTCCTAAAAAATGAATATCCTGGTAAAATTCCTAGTAGAGACCTCAATGTATGAGAATTATAACAAATCATACAGACAAATATAATTAAGAAAAATTTTAAAGAAAAACCTTACATTTCAATTTTCCTGTTATAAACTTAAATTTATTACTGCAGTTGGTATACACTGCATCTTCAGACTGGTTTAAATGCACCAAACACAGGAAATAAATTGATTTAAAAAAGAAAAACAGACAAGAAGGAAAGAAAAGACAAATTTTGTGGTAGCAAGAGGTAATAAACGAGAGGAATGGCTAAAAATGAAGAAAGAATGGAGAGGAAGATATTTTGTTGGATGAAGGGGTGAGTTTTAACAAAACTGTTCCAGACATCTGTCAAATGCCATAGGAATAAATGATCTTTTTTGTAAAAAATATATTAAGTGTGGCACAAGATCGAAAGTATGTTACTTTTCGGTATTCAGTGTTTTTCAAGTTTGATGCTCATGGTTCTTCTTAACTTCCTATATTTTTGTGTCTCTAAGTAACATTTAATTCTTTGCCGTCCCACTTTCTGCTTATTCAATGACATAATCACTCAAACTCACTCACACATTGAATATTTTGCCACATCAGATCTGGTGCTACTGCAATGTACTTAAAGACTCTTGATAAAATCCAAAGAAGAATCTGCAATATTATCAGTCCTGACCTGACATCTTGACTTCATTTACTTTCCCACCTCTATAACATTTCTTCTCTGTGCCTTTTCTATAAATATTTTCATGATAATCGTTCTGATAAACTTTCTTCTATGGCACCTATTCTTCTATTCTTTTATGAATTAAAGTGCAGAACTAGATTAGCTGCAAGGTCTCATCAGTTTACAGTTGAATTGATTAGATGTAAGTTCTATGCTAACAGTTTCTTCTCTCACACTTCTTACATGTGGAACTGTGACAGAAGAAAATGTCCAGCCTCTTGCTTTCCAGTCAACTTTGATCTTGAAAAATTTAAATGCAATTTCAATCGTTATCTTCTTAATTCCTGTTTTATTGTTCTTTCTCTAATAATGTTTTTCTTTTTCTCATATTATTTCACACTCAGTAACTTCTTGCATCTTAGTGGCTTTATTGCCTTGCTGGGGGTGAAAAAAAAAAAGACATTTTCCTCACTATTTCTGTAGGTTCTCTTTCCTTCATCATGTCTTTTGAGTGTTAGATTCTCCAAGCTACCTTTCTTCACTATTTATCCCAGAAATTTCAACTGTCTTTATGATTGTAAATACTAATTCCTTTTTAGTTCTTATTTTCCTTAAAACATTCTCTTTACTTAGATATTTTGTTTACGGTATTCTTGCCATTTGTCGATAGAACCACAACTCTGTCACTTCAAGCCGCTTCTTCATCTGTCAATTCCAAAATGTCATAACTTGGTTGAAAATAATAATCACTTAAGATTCGGTTAAGTAAAATAATAGAATTCTGGATAAAAATGTATTTTTCTTTTCTACTTTGTTTTACTATGTCTGACTATGACATTCATTTCTATTGGAATTTTTTTTTTTTTTTTTTTTTGAGAAAATTTCAGCTAACCGGTAATTTTCATTTTAATGTGTGAACTGAATATTAAAGTTTACCATGATTTTGTGTCTGTTTATGCCAATATAATTGCAAAAGTGTGTCCTAATTCTGTGCCACTGATAGAAAAAGAGTTTCTGAAATTTAAAATAAATATCAACTTTATTTCTATTGAATGATTTGTCTTTCTTTATTCTTTTCTTCTTTGTAGTGTTTTTATAGATTTTTTTTTTAATTCCAGCTGTGTTTTGCTCTTATTTTTTATTTTTATTTTTATTTCAGCCATATTTACATAAGCAGGCTCAAAATCAGGGCCCGCCTTTTGCATTGAATTTGCACGTTAAATAGAATATTAATATCTGTCAATCCGGTCACAAAGTCAGGGGCCATTTTGGCTTTTCACTTATACCATAAACTGAACCCTATCTTTAGAACCGTCTCACTCAATCCTACTTTAGAAATTATTTTTTCTCAGGAATGAAAATTGTCCCCAAAAAATGGATTTTGAACAAACTTGGTACATACATTGTACAATGTAAAAGATAGGTTCTTAGTGTAAAAAATCAATAATCAATAAAGCCAATCAAAAATAAATAAATTCAACTTTTTTCTTTTGATTTCATTCAAACATGATATGTAGGTTATTTGCATCATGACAAGCTCAACGATACCTCATTTTTATTTCTACGTTTAGTGAAAAACTAAAAAACAAAAAATTGATTTCAACACAAATTTTAAACTAAAAACTCCCTCAATTTTCAAGCAATCTAATACAAACTTCACTCAATTATAGCCAACAATAATTTCATCATTTAACAGTCATTTAACTTGATAATTGAGTCCACTCATATAATGAAAATCCATGTAAATAGTGAAAAATGGAAATTTTTACTGGTTTCTTATTTTTTGTTGATCTTTCAATCAAACTTAACATATGCTTTATAAATGTATCCTCTTTTACATAAGATTAAAAACTTAAAATGACAAATTTTTTTTCAGTTATTTTAAAATTTGAATTTTTAACTGTTCCCACCTCACCTGGGCACAGATCTCAATGCTGGATGTTCAAGCACCAGATGAAGGGCAGAGTTTCAATCTAAGGATCATCCTGATTCCAAAAAGGTATAATATATCTATGTAGAGTAAGTGTGACCCGAGTTGGGGGGGGGGTATCTCAGACACACGGACAGATGAACAGAATTTGCCATTTATTTATTTAGATAGAAGACAGATAAATGACCATGACATTAGCAAGAGAAATCTTTTTAAAGGAAAACAATTTTTCAACATAAGATAAGCAGGTTTTTTACTTTCAAAACAAATGTTGAATATTGAGCAGGCACTTCAATGTGGTGTGGTTAACAAGCTTGTCTCACTAGATCAATTACAGCTGAGTAGTGAGTTTGATCCTCACTGGGTTCCCAAACTTTTGGCCTTTTGCCACATCTAAGCAAAACTTAGAAAACCACTATATAAGATATTATTAAATCTATTTTGTTATTATTCGTTGTTGTTACAAGTGCATAGCCAAGTGTTTAGAATATTTGCTTTCTGACCATAAGGCTTAGGTGCAAATTTCACCATGGTCAATTTTTCTAGGGAGTGACTTCTTGGGGAAGCCTGGGGAGGTGATTCTAATGTGTGATTCTGTTGAAAAGTAACTGAAAACCACACCACGGGTTGACCCAAGCAATATGAGTGAAACTGGGTAGATGATATTACTTCAGAAGCCGTCAATAGTTGTCTTAGAGGGATGTTAAGTCATCATGACCAAGGGTTTGAGCCTACTGGCCTTGTTCAAAGTGTTGATCCTGAGAGATTATGCTTTCTCTCCCCCAGTAACTGTGACTAAGGTCTGCTCAGCATAGTTGTAGTATAAACCACAGGTGGGCTCTGTGGGTGTTGAACAAATTCAAATGTACCTGAGCAGGTTTCTACAACAGTGTTTGGTTAGCTATCCTAGCAGGCAGGTATGCTCAGAAAGTAGTAGCCAGCCATTACTTGTACAGGTTCTAACTTACAATTACATTAATAGATTGAGTCTTATAATCACCAAAAAACTAATCCCAACTAATTGGTCATTTAACTACTAGTTACTCGTATAAAAATAGATATATAATAAATAAGACAAGAATTTACAAGATGAATTTAGAAATGCAAAGCATTTGCATTAAGGAAACTATCTACTGACCTTGACCAGGTTCCATCCATGCACCTGAGAGTTTACCTGGACGGGCATAAGGGTCAAAGAAGAATGAGGCCAAATATTTGCCTAAAAATAAATTAAACATTTTTTTAAAAAATTGACTGAAAGAAAGAAAGAAAAAAAAATACATTCAGGATTTTTTTCAAGTCTATTGGAATTAAAATCAGAAAAAAATTAACAAAAAGTATTTGCAGTCAGACTAATACTAAATTACTACTACTAATATTAGTACTGACTGACCAAGTGATTGTTTTTTATCAAACCTTTGTGTATTATTTAAGCAGAAAAGGTTTAGATTGTGAGGATAATACTTCTTTTTTGCAAATGAATATGGAACTAAAAATTTTTTGAGAATAACAATGATTTTTCTAGCTACAAGTTTTACTATTTAACCCAGAGCTGTGGGGAGGAAATGGATTCATACCTTTCCCAAAAGGTATTTGAGCATAAGTAGGCAGCATAATAATAAGTTGATTAATGTTGTAAATAAAGCATTGTCATTCTTCTATGTACTGTGTCCCTTCAGGATATTGAGGATCATGGCTCTCCACAATTTCCTATCCCTTGTGACACTAGCAAATTTTTTGTTATCTCTCCTAAACACCAGCCATTTATTGAAGCTTGTGAGATAGGTTATGAGTTGTTTTCCTCTGTACCTCTTGCCTTCAATCAGTTCTGTGAGTATCAAATTTTCCAAACCTTCTTTCCTCATTATGTGTGATAGAAATTTCAATTCTTTCTTTCTGATGCTAAGTATAAGCGTCCTTTTTGTTTCTATTTTTATCTAAAACTTTGTTGTTGTTCACATGTTCAGTCCATGTCATTTTCAGCATCCTTCTGTAGAACCATATTTCTATCGTTTCAAGTCTCTTCATCTTTGAGGAAAGTGTCCAGAATACGCAACAATATAGGAGGACTGATATGACATAACAGTTCAATAGCCTTTTCTTTGTTTCTAATGAAATTTTTCTGTTTCTTAATACTCTGCTTAGCTTTTGGAAGGCATATTTTGCTAACTTAATGCATCTTTGGATTTCTGTGTCACATTATCTGTCCTCTGTTAAAACACTTCCCAGGAATTTAAATTGTTGTACTTGTTTGATTTTGATATCTCCTATTTGTAATTTGCATTTTGAGCAACTGTTTTTTATCCCAGATGAGCCCCTATTATTTAGAGGAGGCACAGTGGTGTAATAGATAGTGGCTCGGATTGTGGAATCAGAGAGCTGAGTTCAAATTCCAGTCAAATCCATTATATTCACTTATGTGCTAATACCCTTGAGAAAGGTATGAATCCTCTTCTTCTCCCTCCAGCTATGGGTAAATAGCAGGACAGACCGAGTTCTATAGCCTTCTATAGCAATTGGTCTACCACAGAAAGAAATGGCAACGTGCTGTGGGAAAAAATCTGCCTCGTCAGTCATGTATTGAAGTTTGAAGGCAGTTCACAGATAAATAAGAAACCTTTAATGAGCTCTCATCATTTATGTTCAATCCAGAATGGACATGATGAAAAAAGGAAGTTTTCATATTTATCTGTGAAATACAGTGAACTTCCTTCAAAAGCCTGTAGAGTGGTTTCTCATCTTCTCTACAATTTAGAATTTAGAGTTTTCCTTCTCCATGACTAAAAAACTAAAAATATTCATTTAGCTTTCTACCCATAACTAAGTAGTGCCCACCAACCCCAAAACGAGACAGTGGATATTAATGTGTTGACTCACAGTGCTTTCCCTTGACCTGTATGCATTCTATTCCATCAGCCATACTGACTTACTACTGACAATACTTGAATAATAATAATAAATAAGAACTAGCCAAAACCCTGTCTTATGAACATTTCTCTTAATAATAATTTTAAATTAATTCAGCAGCAATTTTTGGCAATTGCCTTACTCAATTTCCATTGTTTGGTACCGTGCATCTGAAAAATGGTACCATTACTTCTCAGACTATTGGCTCAAAGAGGTTAAAATAATATTAAGCCCAAGCCCCAGGAGACTTTTCCCCCAGGTAGTACCTCTCCTTTGAGAGAGAGCTGGGTTTATTGTATGGCACCTTGGGCAATTTTTGTTGTTAAACCCACTTTAAATTGACCTTGTGCCACATTTCGTAGCGACGTAGGAGCACTTTAAAATACTCAGCTCTCAGCCATTTGGCTTAAGATTGTGACAGAGAGTCTGGGAAACACACGTATATTTTATTTTAGTGAAATTAGAGTAGATTTAAATAGCGAAATTAAATCGGAGCATTTTGTTTACTGATGGGGATATCTGATCCAGGGCAGAAGTTGTACCCATTGAATCTGATCATCAGATAACAATGGATATGATCGAAATAATTTTTATAGATTAAAAATTGAAATAGAGTTGAGTAAGCTAGAAGGAACTTTGGAATTCACATGATTTTGGTTGAAGAAGCCAGAAACCCGTGATAATCGCGTGCGAAGTAGTAGGGCCGGGGGTCAGTTATAATCAACCGGGTTTATCTATATAAATGCGTAGTTATGCTGAAAAAGACAGACTGGAGAAAATTCTTGAAGAGAGAAGAGAGAATTGGCCTGGACATGCATTGGGAGGAGGAACGCCACTATAACTTTAAGCCCCGCACAAAAATCTTTACCCCTTCATTGCAAGAGGCATATATCATTCTGAGACGATTTAACAACGAGATAATCACATACACTCTCTCTCTCAAGACACCTCAACCCAGAGAGTAAGACGCTGGAGGTTGAGGGGCTGGGGCGAAAGTGCTAGAAGATCAAAGTGTACTATCTGTTCTTATCGGCTTAATCTCTCGCTCCACTTCTATCTTCCTTTGTTTTTTTCATTTTCTCACTGAAACCAAGTAGGGTCTTTTCCCCTCTTTCCACGTGATCAAAATGGAATAGTCCATTATTTACAAGGTATTGGCAGAGCATAATGATCATGCAAACTAATCATAATAGAATAAAAATAATAAAGCTTATTCATAATTAGTATTTAATAATAATAATAATAATAATGAAAAATCCTGTGAATAAGATGTGATTGCCATGAAGCTTAATGGCTGTCAAAAGGTTGCATTTAAGCGATGCATAGTAGTGGCCTCAATTGAGAAAATGCAAAGCAGAATTCAAATTCCGTAGGATGCAGAAGTGGGTGGGGCAGAGGGTGGGTTGGCCCCGGACATCCATATCGGGAGAGCATCCATTCAAAGAGGGAAATAAAAATGTAGTTATTTAAATTTTAAATTGTCTCTGTTCACTTCATCGTACAAGCACCCTACAGTCCTACAAATCCCTTTCTCACATTTCTCAGTGCTAGCTTTCATTCAATCTTGTGTCTGAGGGGCATAGAATCGAGGTGTTGGCCATGAGCATCACCAAATCTCTGCATGCCACTAGTTCAAACCCCGAGTTTACTCCATTTATGAGTGTGGGTTATCCCCACATAACTTTGTCCCGTTTTGTCATGAAGTCATTAGATAGTAATGTCAAGCAACTATAAAAAATACAGGACACTTCCTGTCATCGTTCTCTTTTTCTTTCTTTTCCTTCTAGCATACGATAGAAGTGGCAACGCCAACCGAAACCTCCCCGGTCGTGGAGATATCTTCCTTTAGTGACCAAACTGTATTCACTCAAACGCACACAGAATTCCTAAATTGTAATATCTTTTTTTTTTTTCATGCATAAGTGTTTATTTTTTTATCTCTTTTTATTCACTTATATAAAAACACACAAAAAATACCGCTTTGTTGAAATTGTTTTTCATTTCCTTTTACTCGTCATTTACCTGAGCAAAATGTTGTTGCCGTTACTTTTAGTCTAACTCTGAGCAGTACCTCCAGCATTTTGTGACTTCCCAAATTTATTTCAAGTCCTCTCATCGAGAGATTGGAGGTTTTGAGGAGCATGGAACCATCTCTTAATTGCTACTCCTGGGTATGACGATAAACTACATCCGCAAGTAGGGCTTCTGATCGGGAGATTGGAGGTTTTGAGGAGCATGGAACCATCTCTTAATTGCTACTCCTGGGTATGACGATAAACTACATCCGCAAGTAGGGCTTCTGATCGGGAGATTGGAGGTTTTGAGGAGCGTGGAAGCACATCTTAATTGCTGTTATTTCCAGGTGGTAGCACCTGTTAAGGTCCTAGCTATGGGGAAATATTGCCCCCCACCCCCGAACAAAAACAAAACTCTAAATTTAAGGGTTAATTAAATCGATTTTGTAAATGTGATGTTTACTCTTTGATTAAACATAATGAAAATAACATTTATTTATGCAAATAAATAAATGCGGATCACCAGAAGTGCAATAATCAATAAATTTGTATTTTTGTTTAAAAATAAATATATTTAACCTTATATAACAAATTGTTTAAGAATACAATTTTTTATTCTGTACATTTTTATAAAACTGAGTATAATTAATAATTTTATTTTATTTTTTTTATTTAAATAAAACTTTTTAGTTTAATACGTCAGTTTCATTTTTTGATTATTTTCTTACATGTCGCACTTTATGAGATATTTAACTATGCCCAATGTGGTCTTTTGTAATTTAAATTATTATATAAAATGTGTATTCAATCAAAGGAGGTAATTTAGAATTATTTCCTTTTTGAACATCCATACAAACAATAATCTAATAGTTGCTAAAATGAAAAGAAATCTTGAATTCTTTCAAAAGAGATTCACACTAGAAAATAACATTAAACTTTACATTTTCCCATTCTTCAAGCATGCCTTTATTTTCATAAAAATAAAGTATTGCTAAGAACAGCAACAATATGAATTTCAAAGTTGCACTGAAAAATTTCATTATAAATAATTTTTGTAGTTTTTTTTTTTTTCCTTTTCAATCTGAATTCACCAACTCTTTTGCCTTTCCCTGAGGTATTTCAACCCAGGCGCCTAAGGCCATATTGAACGAGCCTCCTGCTTCGTAAGACCGAGCTCGCAAATTAGATCATCCCGAACGGTCCCACTGACTAACAGTTGATACAATGCCCTACGAGACAACGCCCGGGCATTGGAGAGGCCATCCGGCGCCCGTAAGAGGTGTTTCAGAGCACGACAACATTCGCGGTAGAAGGCGCATTCGGCTCGGTGTATACGGCCGGCCACCTCTCACGAGTGCACACTTCTCAGGGATGGGAAATGTTTACAGACGTCTTCCTTTCAGAAGGCGCAATCTTCATCGGATCCACGACACATTCAGTCTAGAAAGTTGATGCGAAGCATATATTGACGAATCTCAATGCTAGGGATACCCTGAGCGGCCTCAGAGGGATGAAGGCAGCAGATCTCGCGAGATACCATAGCGGCCTTGTCTCTCCACAAGAAAAAGAACAAGATCCGTACTAATAATAATAGTCTGGTATACGGAAGTGGAAGTACAAAGAGTCGGTAAAGGAGAATCGGGTAGATGTGTGAAACACATACTTCCGCCTTCCCCTTTAAGGAAAGCCTCCTCCGGGACCATAGATCAACCGCGATCTCGGCCTTCCCTTGTACCTCCGACCAATTCATTTCTAACTGGAGATCAGGACCGAACCAGACGCCGAGTATCTTGATCGGCCCATCCGTCTAGAGGAAAGGTCCGGGAAGAGAAACTCCCTTCCACGCACCCAACTGCAAGCCAACTTATCGCGGTTGATCTTGGCCCCTGTCACCATCTCATAGCCACTGATCTCTTTGCTGGCTTCGTCAATCTCGGCTCTGCTCTACACAAGAACCGAAACGTCGTCACCATAGGCAGAATACCTGGCTGAAGTGGTAGCCCCAGGCAGAGAAATTCCACGCAGGACCGGTTTCGCCTTTAACTTGTGAAGGAATGGTTCCAACGCAAGAACGTAAAGCAAAGGTGAAAGCGGACAATCTTGACGAATGGAGCGAGACAATACGAAAGGCTTCGATCTTACCCCATTCACCTCCACCAGCGCACCGGGGGTCGCATACAAAAGTCGGATCCAGGAGAGAAAGTCGGCTCCGAAACCGGCCGCCGAAAGGACAGCCTCCAGAAAACGATGGTCAACCCTATCGACGGCCTTGGACTGATCTAAATTAATCAGCGCGGCTTCACTGTCGACTTGTTCCAAGATCAAGCGTACCATATGAAGATTATCCTGAATAGTCCTGCTCTTCACAGCACAAGTCTGTTCGGAGCCAATCAGACTAGACAGGACAAGCTGCAAACGGTTGGCTAAGATCTTCACCAAAATCTCAGTGTTTAACGTGGTTAAAGGGTGAAAATTACCTAACCCATCCCCACCGTTCTTGTCCTTATGCAGCAACTTGATCACTTCCCTGGTGAAGCGTTGAGGTATAGACCTCTGCTTCATCCAGTGGTTGAAAATCAGCTCCTGCAAAGGAACAAAAACAGATGACTGCCTCAAGTAAACTTCGTAGGGAAGACCATCTAGTCCCGGAGATTTATCCAGGCCAACCTGTTTCAACGCCTCCCAGATTTCCGACTCTGTGATAGGACCCTCGCACCTAGCCGCTTCAGCAGCCTAACACAGCTCAGACGGGGATCCCTGGTGAAAAGATCCTGAAAGTAATCCCGAAAGGCCCCGCATATGCCCGCGTTTGTAGTCACGGTCCGCTTATCCGGCAATGTGACGCACGCTATATGTCGCCTAGACGCGTTCCGATTTTCCTCTGCACGCAGTTCAGCGGCCATGTTCTTCGCCTCAGAAGACATTCTTTTTAACCTTGTCCTAACTACCAGAGCTTGAACTTTCTTGATAAGCAAGGTGGACAACTCTGCCTTAGCTAAGGCTATTTCCCCATTATCACGGGATTTCACAGCCCGATCAACATTATGTTCTGAATCTTGCGCGTATGTGCCGAGTAGAAGGGGTGGACCTGGAGTGGCATTTTGATGCCGGTTAGGCATCAGGATATTGTTTTCCTGGTTTAAACTTCGGTAACGCATCCCTGGATTAGGCTAGAAGTAGGTTTTTGATTCTTTAGTTTTTCTTTTCTTTACCAGTAAACTTAGCTAGGGTGTGTTTGCTCATTGGCCCCTTTTATTTCTGACCCCCTTTTTTCTTCCTTTAGTTTAACTCCCCATCCCCTCCCTCGTTAAGTAGTCAGTGATTTCAGTTCTCTGGTGGATAGGGGGCGCCTTTCGTTTCGCGTGCGTGTTTTTCGTAATTGTTGTTGTGTCAGAATGAGTGTATGACTGTGTGAGTGCTTGGGATGGATGAATGGAGATGGAAGAAAGCTAGATTCTTAAAGTCCCGCATCGATTTCGTCTAGTTAACTGATTTTTCTGCCACATTTAAGGTTTGTGGGTTTTTTTATTACTAACATGATTTGGTTTAGTTTTTGTCAATAGTTTATAACCATATTGTATATATATCATTGGGATGTTTTTAGCTTGTTGTTTTTATTCCCCTCCCGGGCATAGACAACGATTTGTACATATGGGAACTATTTAGGACTTTCATTGAGACAATGAGGTATTTTGGTGGATGTAGTAAGAAAGGTAAGTATGAATGTGTTGTTTTAGTGCTAGGATTATTGTTTTGTACGATTGGGTCAGTGGTTGTAGCTAGCTAAGTTATAAATCAAGACAGATGATGACCGTCTCTTTTCCCCACCCCCTTTTTGGCCTTGTGCCACATTTACTGTAATATTCAGTAATAAATATCCTCTCTCGCGTCTCATTCCTTGCTACCAAGATGTAACTTTTAAGAACTCCCGTCTTGACTAATGTGGTCAGACGTTAAAGACCATTGCCAACATTCACGCAAGTACGAACTCTGAAATCTCTTCTGAACTTCTAGAAACTTGTACAATACACAATTCCAAACATGCAACAACTCATTCTTCTACAGTTTAATAATCAACTTCTTCTTTATGAGCTTAGGTACAAATATTTCCAAGTCTAAGAGACACAACTCTGTCTAACTTTTCAGTTCCCATGCATGTATATCAAATACTTAATAAATTCAATTGTTAAGTTATTGAAACAATATGTTTATGAATCGTTATTCTGTCTTGTATTAACTATTGTGGATGGAAGATTATTGAACACACACAATTTTAAGCCTTCTGATAATTCAAACCTTCTATTCCTCTCCAACACACATCACACATCCTCAACACTACCATAGATGAAAAGTGGTAATGTTTAAAGTAAAAAAAAAAAATTATTTTAAAAATATTGGTGCCAAATGACTTATATTAAGCTTTTCAATTTTTTGATTCGTAATTATAGTTTCTACTTAAATACAATATCACCTAAAAGAAATACGGTGTGGGAGATTTTAAATTATGATAAATTATTAGAATTTAATTTTGAAAAATTAAAAGTTCTTGTAAAAATTCATTATTCATCGAAAAAGATTTTTTCTCTTAAGATAATAATGTACTAAATATAACTCATTTACAAAAGCAATTAAAAGGTTTTCTAATTAAATAATAATGTCATAGTTTTTATTACATTTTTAGTTTGCCATTCGGAGCAGATTTTCAGAAAAGCAAAGTTTGAAAAAAAAATAGATGATTTACATTCTCCAAGGAACTAATAAAAAGTTTAGACATACAGTTTATTTAATTTCTCGAAATTTCATGAAATTAAAATGAGGTGTAATATATGTAAAAAAAATATATTTTACCAAGATTTTCTAAAACAAAAATTTCAAAAATAATTTAATTCATTTGTGAATAAGTTCTGAAAGCTTCATTAAAATCCAGCAATTATTTGATTTTTGCAAGAATTTCCAAATCAATGTGTTTTTTTTAAAGCGACGTAAAAAAAAAAACAGGATTTTTAACCAGAAAATTTTGCCTAGTTTGAATGGTGAAGGTTTGTTTATCTGCGCTACTTATAATTAAAAAAATAGAGTTGCGATTAAAACATCAAAAAGATGATTACAGAAATGCTGATAAAAATTGATATTTAAATGCAAATATGAAAAAAATGCGAGTGAATGTAACTAAAAACGCCTGTGATAGAAGGTTGGAGAAATACTGTAAAAAGTAAAAACTCACGTCGTCTATAAAAAATGTAGCACAATTTTTATGAGGGACAATTTCGATTGACACCGATTCATTATTGGAAAGCATGGCAGAGTTTATAACTAGAAGAGCAACGGCAGCGGACTGTGAAGAAATTTGTCAATTATTTCAGGTAATTAAGATTTTATTTTTATTTTTTGGTTAGACTTCAGTTTACAACCCTTTGACTTTGTGTCATCCCGTCAATGAATACCTGATTTACAGACAATTTTTTTTTTATGTGACCCCCAACTTTTCGTGGGGTGGAGTCGGGGTGGGGGAGGTCATTATCATAATATTATTTAAAAATAGTATAAAAATAAATACTTTTTTTGGTTCTTATTGTTCCGGATTTTCTTGTGATTTCCACAAAAGGTTTTTTTTTTTTTTTTTTTTACTTTTATTTACTTCCAAGAGAGATCCATCCACAACCACCCCAAACTAATGCCCCCCCCCGACCCCAGTAACAAATTTTTAGAAAAATTCCTCCTAGTGTAAAATCACCTGATTATTCCAAAATATCATTAAAAATTGGCGGAAATCTACCGTTTAGAGGAGATATTGACAATTTTTTTTTAGTTTTGTCCCGGTTACCCTCGATTACTGCGCGAAAGTTTACTGGCCTCGGCCGTGACCACCACCGATATCGGTGGTCACGCCTGGACTCCAATGACAAATTATTGAGGCCAGTAAACAAAATTTCGCGCAGTAATCGAGGGTAACCGGGACACAACTAAAAAAATTGTCAATCTCTCCTAAACGTTAGTTTCCCCTAATTTTTAATGCTATTTTGGAATAATCAGGTGATTTTACACTAGAAGGAAATTTTTTTTTTTTTTGTCTGCAAATTTATCCGAACTTTTACCTTCCCATTATCTAAGAAGACAAAGTGATATATCGTCAGAATTAAAATGATTTCACTTGTCCCCAAAGGACAATCACATTTTAGGTGTGAGAAAAGAAGATTCAATCCATTTTCCGGGACGACCAACAGGAGTGCTTCCACCCCTATTGCTAGAGTTCATGGTTGGTGACGCCTATTTTCCACGACCAAAAAAAAAAGACTCAACTGTTATGGGTGTAATAATTATAAAAAATACCCAACTTTTCATTTGCTGATCGGGTCAGGTGTATTGCTAGACACAATGAAATCATTTTGTTCCTTACACCAATGGCGGGAGCAAAAATTCAACACAAAAGTTCATATGTTGTAGATCAAACGCATATCTGTGAGTAGGGACAAAAACCTACCCTTTGGTACGCCCCAGATATCAGGTAATAAAGTTCTGATCTGAAACTGCTGACCGGTTTATTTATTTATATTTTTGTTTTTAATCTGTGTTGTGACCCGTTATATTTTTTGGCATAGTTTTGATATTTTTTTTATTTTATTTTTCTGTTAATAGTCTTTTAGAGATTAAAAAAAAACAAAAAAACTCTCATGTGTGAAACGTGCTGATCGATGGCAAAACCTATAAGATTCACTGACAATTTTTAGAACAAACCATGCGCTTTTCCCCAGCTAAATGCATACAATACAAATATTATATACAAAATATTATTACAAGATATTATTGTGTTGTTATGTTTGTTAGTGGATGAAGATTTTGTTTCTTTTCTTGGTGTCTTGGTGTATTTGTATTACAATCTATAAGAATTCGTAATTAGAGTTCAAACACCGTTATTATGTTCGTGTTGTTCTTTTTGTATTGTTTAGAATTGAGTCATTCAGAAGTAGTCTACCCTTAACTGTAAGTATGAAATATGTTCAATAATAATATTTACTTAAATTGTAGTGAGCGTTAATAATTCACTTTGGATAAGTAAAGTCTTGCGAGTTGAAGTTTTTTGAATTCACAGAGTAATCTTCGAGTCAAGTTTGTGGGTGAGTCAGTTGTGCGTTTTTTTTACGCGGGAAAATTATAATCGCAAGTTACGTGGATTAGATTAGATCTGTGTTCGCTAGACTGACTGATTTATCGTAAATGATCAAAGAGAATGTATAGTTTGAGATTCTTGAATGACGAAAAAGTTCGTAGAAGATATTGAACGGGAAAGATTTGTCATCTCGATTCGCGAGACGGGAGTAGTAGTCGTCACATTTTTAAGCTTGTGGTCGAAAAAAATGGTCTGCTGCTGATCTGCCCAGGTCTGCATATGCGTGTCACACGTGCTTTGGTTTTTTTTTTAAAGAGGTCATGATCACGTAAGTGGCTCCAAAACGATTTTGCGCCAAATTTCGAAGTGCACGTGCGGGCGACCTGATTGGTAGAAATGAACCAATCAGAGGGCTAGATTTACAAATGAAAGTGGGAACAGTGCATTACTTGAAGAAGGTAAGATTGGGCTAATAGACGAGCCCAATAGGTGCCTCCATGAGATCGCTAAAAAAAGAGCATAGCATGATGAAAAAGACGCCAAATTTGACAAAAACAAAATTTTATCGTCTAAATGTTTATTTAAGAGGAAAGATCAAAGTTTATTTTAATTATCTTTAAAATTTTTCCTTCTTTTTAGAACATTCTAAATTTTGATTAAAAAAACCTTCTTTGTATCATCGCAACTAGTAAATAACATACAGTTTTTAGCACATTTGTGTGTATATATGTGTGTGTGTGTGTGTGACACACATTAATTTGGAAAATCATGCAAAAATAAAAACTATTCACAGATGATCAAAATTATTATAAATAAGTTTTTTTTTTTTATTAAAGTCATGGCAGAAATATTTTTTATATATTTATTACCCCCCCCCCCCCAACTAATTTTATGAAAACGCTAGAAATTCGATCGCGTCAGGTTTAGTGATTCCAATAGTTAAAAGCACAAGGCTTTGAGGAATGCAAATCATGTTTTGTTTTTTTTGTTTTGTTTTTTGTTTTTAATTGGACCCATCCTACCTGAAAATCAGCTCCTGAATTGTAACATACAAAAGAAAACTCAATAAAACAAAAATATTATTTAATTTCAAATGCTTGTATTTGCTTTTAGTTGTTTTTATAAATATAGACAATATTTTCTGAAAGCAAAAACTTTTTTCAATGAAAAATGAATTTTTAATACAATTATTTGTTATTTCTTAATTATAATAGATTTTTACATTTAAGTTGTTAAAATATTATAAAATTAGTTAAAAGCCGCATCGGGTTTCCTAAGTGTCCTTATGAGATAGATCTTCTTTTAGCGCATTGTAAATTGTATCATTTTGACTAATCAGATAATCTGCAGTAATAAAGAAATTTAATTTTGTGTTTATAATTAAGTTATTTGAGTTAAGCATTGTTCTCTACTGTTAAGGCCTCTACTTTTGCGAAACACGTGTGGAGAAGTTAATTTGATTTTTCAATTTCAACTGAGAAGGGTACCTACAAGTATCAGTATCATCTTATGAAATTTATATGATGATATTTTTATATTAATCTTAGTTATGACATTTTTCCATAAATTAAATATCAAAATTAATAATAAAATGAATGGAAATACAAATAACACAGTAAAATGTAATAAATGTACATAAAATTATAGTATTTTATGTACACTTCTGATAAAATTTCATCAGAAAGATACCTATAAATTAATTAGATACCTTTCTTATGAAATATGAAATTTAATCTCACTCTTAAGTCTTATTTTAATTTCTTTATAATATATTTTCCATAAAGCATCGTAAACGTAAAGATGAAAGCTAAGTATAAAAAACAAAAAAAAAAATTTAGAGCGCTAAAAGTTTTCCTTAAAAATAACGAGGTAAATAATTTGTTCACTTAAATGTAAATAATTTCATTTTTCTCCTCCCGTAAAACAAATTATCCTCACGGAATCCGTCAATATGTCATTCATCACCTGTCAAGTGACGCGAAAGTTTATGACCTGCTTTGTTCTATTTTCAAATTACCACTTTTCGGTGCAGAAGCTAAGTTAAGCTTGGTTCAAAATATTTCAAATAAACATAATTTCTGATTTTCTGTGACACCCACCGGTGGTCGTGGTCCAATATGTGACACCCAATGGTGAGGTCGCCGCACCAATATGTGACGTCCACTAGTGGCGACATCAATATATGACACTGTGCCATCGGCCCGTGGTCGACTCCCAGTTGTGGCGCGAAGCTGTAAGGTTTCTTCCACCAGCGTTTTGGGGTTGACTCTTTGTCGCTGCCACCAGCCTGTGTCCCGGTCGATCTGGTCGTTCCCGGTTCGATACCAGCTTTCTCAGCTCGCCTCCGCCTGGTCACCGAAGTAACTGCTTTGATCTCAAGTCTGACCTACCCACGTTGTGACTTTGATCTTAGGTAGACGAAATCAATCAGGCGTCGGGCCATAGTGCAAGCTGAATCTGGGGTAAAGGTGATACCACACAAATGTAAATTAAAAAATATAATAAAACAAACTCAAGAGGTTCAAATATGTTGAGAAATAACAATTATCTTTATCTGTCTGTTGGATTCTATGATTCATGACACTTTTTGCATTTCTTAAGCGAGTTATGGTATCTTAAATCGTTTGTCAATAAAAACTTGCTTTTGGTAGGAAGACTAAGTCGAGAGGACGTCGAAATCTTTCGGTCAGCTTCTGCGAGGCTGGTCTCCAACTGCAACTTAACTCTCCAACTTCTCGAACTAACTCCAAACTTGAACTGACTGATCACCTGCCTCAAGACGTTCGTTTATATGGATACCGACCAAAACCTGGTATGGGGGCCTGATGTGGTTTGGGTTCCTTGATAATTCTCAATTCCCAACAAGAATTCTCTTTGTTCTTAGGCCAGGAAAATTAATCACGTTCCATTTTGGGAGTTTCTCCCTCGTCCGTGAGGGAAGGTCGGAGGAGAGTTATCCTCTTAGACTCTTCCTCTCTCACATTGGTATCTCATACCAATCCCCTCAGTGGGTGTTAACAATTTCTCTTTCTCATACATTCACCTCCGCCTATCACCCATGCTACCACTTAACCAATGATCTCTCGACAGTGTGGGTGTGGCTAGACTGGCCATCTTAAAATTATTATCCAGAATTTTGTTTACAAAATCCCTTTTTTTTCTTTTTCCTTTTCCTTTGGCTAAAACATTTACAAATCCCAGATTGCCAATTAATTCTTATCACATCTTGATTTTGGGGACACCCAAAATCCACTTAGCCCGGACCTCTATCGACTCATTAATCACTGTCAAAACCCGACACCTGGTTTCTCCGCTAGTCAACTTTTAACTGGGTGGTCGTGTTTACCTGAGAATCGAATTCTTTATTTTTTTCTCATGCCTTAAAATTCTTTTATCACCAGATGCTCATTTTTGAGATGCTATGCCTGACGTCAACAGTTTGAATCAGCAATAATAATGATTGCCTTTTTGATTTTCCTTCTCATTCCAAGATTCGTGTATATCCCAGATGGCTTTCTTCGCTGGAACCAGGGATTAAAATTAAATGGTATCTCTGAAAGATAATATTGATTCTCCCTGCCTGTCCCACAGCTTTGGTCAAGCCAAAAAAAGAACCTTTAAAAAAATATTTTAATTCATCTGCGAATAAGTCCTGAATATTTAATTAAAATTTAGGAATTTACTATATATATATATATATATATATATATATATATATATATATAGAGAGAGAGAGAGAGAGAGAGAGAGAGGATGTGAAAAGACGATAAAAATCTTGGTCCAATCTGCCCACAAATATCAGTGAATCAGCATTTTTGGATGGAATCTCTTCTTGGAAGGACAAAAGTCTTCACCTTCTTCCTTCTCTATATACACACGCACACACATAAGATGTATTTTGGCAGCAATAATTATCTCAAACATGTTTAGGTTAAATATGGACATGTTTTGTCTTTCTTTTTTTTTTATTTCATTTTTTGATTAAAACCAATTTCAAGTCACTCAAGGTGATATCATATAAACGGTCAAAGTTAAATCTTAGTACAAGTCAGATGAACATATGACAAATAGACAAAATAATATGAATATAAAACAAATTTGAGTAGATAACACCAAGAATTATATAGGACAGAGTGCAAAGAAAGACTCCAAAGCAGCCAACATTAAATAAGGTGTCTTTCTCCATTGGGGATAATTTATTAAAGTGTCTTCTTTTTTTTAATACAAAATTTACAGTTTAACCATTTATATAAATGAATGTAAATATTGAGGCCTACAAATTCTGTGTGCTCCAATGATTATACCTGTTGTGAAGATCGCTAGCATCTAGATCTGTCCAATGCCAATTGATATCATGTGAATCAATAGAATCAAATGGAAAATTGTAGAACTCTCTAGAATATTCCAATCACACTGCTATTTAAGTAATGCAGGTTGATCAAAAAATGAGGGAGGTGTATGAACCAAGTGATAACTGAGCCTATCTATTCCTACTGTGGGGAGGAGAAAAAAAATTAATTAATGTAAATCAATTCAGGTGGAGATGTTAGAAGCAGAGAGTTGGAGTAGACATTAGAAGGAACCGGAAACCCAATCTTAAACAGGGAACAAGGGTTAAAAATCTACAGATGTACGGCAAAAGTAATGCACTTTTTTTTATTTAACTTTTAGTGAACAAAAATAAATTATAGTACTTTAAGAAAATTTGTAAGTGTTGTCACATTAAAACAACATTTGCTACGGTTAACAAACTATTTAACATGTTCAAAATGCTCCCCCACTTCTTGCTCAATACAACACTGAACCCTATCAGAAAAACTTCTACAAACCTTTTTCTTTTTTTAAATTTCTGCAGAAGCAAGTCAGTTCTGGTAATAAGCAGACATCACCTTCACCTGAAAGTAAGTTTATCAGCTTTTTTTCCTTAATTTTGGATGCTAATGTGTTTCAAGCTGTTTCTCTTTTAAAAGTCTCCTGAATATGGAAAGTTCTACTTATTTAATAAAACCAAAACACATAAGCTCATGTATCTATACTGAACTTCTTTTTCTCTATTCCCTATTGAAAAAAGACTGGCTAAACAGGGTGGTGGTGGTGGTGGAGGCGACAGCAGTATACTATAATATATAGTATCATTCGAGTACAAAAAACAAAATTATGGCTTCAAAACAGGAAGCGGAAAGACTATATTGAATTCATATGGTCTGCTCCAACCTGCTACTTGATAAAATCCAAAGATGAATCAGCAGCATTATCTGTCCTTATCCAAGTTCAGTCACTTTTCCACCATCATAAGGCTGCCTTTCTGTATCTTTTCTATAAATACTTTCATGGTTATTGTTCGGATAAGCTCCTCACTATGGTACCTAGGCTTTTGGAATTTAAGTGCAGTACTAGATTGGCATTGCGATCTCATCAATTTACATTTGAGCTGGCTTGATGTAACCATAAATTCTATGCTAAATATTTCTTTTCTCACACTTGCTTGTGGAACTCCCTTCTGGCTCCATGTTTTCCATCTAACTTTAATCTGAAAAAATTTAAATGCAATGTCAATCACTATCTGCTGTCCTCCTGAATACTCTTTTTTTCTTCCTGCTCATTATTAATGTTTCTGTTTCTAATTCTTCCCCACCCAGTAACCCCTTGTGTCTCAATGGCTTTTCTGCCTTACATGTGGTGAGACTGATTAAACAAAAAACATTAACATTGAATATTAATGTGTATTTCTATTCTTTTTTGGGGGTTTTGGTTTTTTTTGGGTTTTTTTTATTGTAAATGAATTTCAATAATCTTTAATTTTCTTGATCCGAAATGTGTAGCCCTGAAGAAAGATGGTTTGGGGAAATTATTCCATATACTCATTGCTGAAGATCAAAAAGGTAAGTCCCAAATTTGTTTACTTTTTATAAATTTATTTTACCTAAATTTATTTTACAATTTTTACTCCGAGATTCCGAAATGGAAAAAAAAAAAAATGTTAAACATTTTAAAATTCCATTCAAAGTTTGCACATTTTGAGCTCCCCTCCACTGCTTCAATAGAGCAAGGGACTCCACTTCAAACACACCTCTACAGCGCCAATGGAGAAGAGGGCTCCATGTCTCAAGCTCACACCCATGGCTTCAATGAAGCAATTCCCTCCACTTCTCAAACTCACCTCCACAGTTTCAATGAAGAGAAAGCCTCCATGTCTCAACCACACCTCTGCAGCTTCAATGTAGTGATGGCCTCCACATCTCCAACTCATTTAGTTAAACTAGTAACTTGTGCCAAGAAACAAAGGAATCCCACCTACCATTCTATTTCCCTTCAATTCCAGTTGCCTTTAATTGGCAAAGAGTTTCCATCTTACACTTGGCTCAATGTCAACACAGACGACCAATGTTAGTGACATAGTTCCATATTCTTTTCTTCTGTTGGGATGATGTTAACATAGTATGACATATAAAAGTAAATAAAAATATGAAGAGGTTTTCAGTAACCAGTGAGTTAACTGATAAGTGATGTAAGGGCAGGATTTTTTTTAATGTGAGGCCAAAGGAAAAATAAAGGAAAGTTGTTAATTCAATCCCAAATGGTTTGGTTTGTTTTGTTTTATGGCATATCAACCTCAACGGGTCATTTAATGCCGACAAGATTTTTATTGCTGGTAAGTATTTTTGGTAATATTTTTTCCAAAATGTAGGGCTAATAATAATTTTTTCTTCAGAAATTTATTGCTGGTAATATTTTTTTTTTACACATTTTGACCCCAATTTTGGGGGTTAACTATTTCACACTCCTCCCTGGTCTTTTGAGTAGATGTTTGTTTCCTGTTTAGAATTGGATTTCCAGACCCTTCTAAAGGCTACTTCAACTTTATACTTCTAACATATCTGCCAAAGCTCGGAAATTTTATTTGCAATTTATTTTTATTTTTTTTATTTTTCCTTCAATAAGAGTAAATAGGTTTGTCTATCATCCAGTTCTTATACCTCTCTGGTCTTTTGAACAGGACTGAAGGTTCATCCCTTGTTTCCTGTTTAGGATTAAGTTTCCAGTTCCTTCTAAATTCTCCTCATTCTCTTCTACTCCCAGTAGCCTCTTGTGGTTTATTGGCATTGTCACCTTCCTTGGGGTGAATTGATTCAAAACAAAAAATGAATTTTCTTTAGAACCTACAATTGGTGAAAGATTAATTTTGGATTACACTTTGGGTATTCCGGATCTTCTTAGAGACAGTATTTTGTGATACAGTTTACCTATCATTGTTCTTGGTTGGAGAATTTCTTTGGTGCACAATTTAGCTTAAGGCATCACCTTCTAAACCTATATCATTTGTGCTATCATTGTGGGTTCAATACCCATCAGAGTCATGTTGACTTGTAAACCTGACGCCCTTAGATCTGGAAATATTTTCACAATGAACACTGTTGCTATGTATTGCAGGGAGACTTACAACCAACTTTTATAATCCTTATCTAGAAAATATAACAAAAAGGTTGAGAAAGATAAAATTCCCCACCTTTTTATGTTTCTTAATGTCAGAAGTACATATAAATGGGTTCACCAATGTTAAACATGGTCCACTGAAAGCAAAGCACTTCATCATGTCATGTGATTTATTTATACACATATGTTTTGCACTATGAATATTTATAAAGGATTTGATCAGCTGACCATTGTAGCCAATGAGAAGATTCAATAGAGAGGACAGGGCTGGTGAGTGTAAGATTGACATAAACAGAAATGTAAACTGATTATGCATAAGTTCTGCCACTTTGTCTAGGGTCAAGTGTCATCTTCCTCTCCTATCCACATAAATTACCCCTTACTGTAACCCTCTACCTTGAGAGGCCCCTTAGATGAACTTCACTTTAACCCCCCCCCCAAAATATCCCTAGACATTAGCAGTGAAAATAAAGACAACTCTTCACCCAATTAAAATTAAAAGCTAGTAGTTGTTGTTGTTGTTATCACCAGAGAATCAAGGGAGGTAATCATTATCATGGAATGAATTGACATTAATCTATTTGAATACATAAAATGTTGATTCATTTATACAATTAGGATTTTATTAAATTAAATGCAACAATACAAGGCTTAGTTGTTAACACAAGAAGACCAAGGGAAGCAATCAATAGAAAAGTATGAAGTGACATTAATCTGTCCTAATCCATATAATGTTGATTGAGTTATGAGATTATGGTATAATATATTGTAATATTTCTGATTCTTCTGATATAGAACCCAGTTAAAAAGTGAAAATAATTCCACATTTAATGCACAGTGATTTCTGATTTTCATAATTTGAAAATTTGGAAGTTATTGGTCTAAGGATTTTAGTTTTTATATCACATACCTTTTTTTTCTTCATTTCAGGTGCATCAAAACAATTGATTGCTTACCTTTTCTTCCATTTTGCCTTTTCTTCATGGGAAGGCAAATCCATTTTCTTGATTGACGTCTACATCTCACCTGAATACAGCAAGAAAAGTGTTGCAAAAGAACTTTTCATTCATTTGTGCAAGGTGAGTTATTTTATTCTCTTTCACTCTTACAAACTGCTTGTTCTATTTTTTGTTTTTAATAAAATTAATATTGCTGATTGTGATCATAACACAGCAAAACCAGCACATTATAGCAAAACTTCTGTTAGTGCAATACTATAAAATATTTTGAAATATCATAAATGCATGAAGATATTTATTGTGAAATAGGGAGGAGCTGATGGAGGATCACCAGGGTTTACTATATTATTATTATCATTATTTGGCAGTGTCCCACTCAAAGATAAGAATGAAGCTGAGGAAAGGAACAGATATACTCTCCTATAATTCTGTATTTACACAACTCCTAATGGTGGCAGGATGTAACACAAGGTTGTTTCCCCATGTGGATTGCCCATGTGCCTGGGCCAAGGGCAAAAATTGCCCCATCTCTGTGACCTTACTGGCATTAGCAATCCACCAACCTTCCCGCTTACTGCAATAGACAGGTGCTGCCATGGCGTTTACAATACCTGAGATCAGGGATCTTTCAAAACATTTCCATCAACTGTCAAAAGACAAAAATATGGCAAAATGGTGAAGAACAGATACTACACTCCAATCCTAGCCAGAATGCCCAGGTTGGCAATGAAGGTGTTAATTAAATGAAGTATTTTATACATTTAAGTCAGCCTAAAATCATGAGAAGAACAATAAACTTTAAATGACTTCCTCAATAGGGAGCAATGGATAAACACATTCTTTTGAGTTGTAAGCTGCTCTTTTTGGGTTTTGTTTGTATGATTGTGACAAAAACCTGTGAAAAAAGTTTCCCTGTAACATCGCAATTGACTTCTTGTCAACTTTTACTGTACACCAAAAAATAGTTGTCATTTATTCTTAGCCAGGATAATAATAAATTGTCCATTAGTGACATCAATTTAATTCTAATATTAATTAAGAGGTACATCATATTAAAATATTACAAGTTAATAGTGAAATCATTTTCCTGGACAGACTTTGCCTAATATATCCATCAGCCTAAAATTAGAACATCATGAAAAGAACAATAAACTTTAAATGTCATCCTCTGTTGTTTTTTTTTATTATTTCTTCCTCATCTATTATTCTAGGATGTGTATTGTAGTGTAATGGGTATTTGCTCAGGATGTGAAGTTAGAGAACCGAGTTCAAATTCCAATAGGGCTCATTACATTCATTTACACCCAAATTCGTTTGTGGAAGATATGAATTCAATTCTTCTCTCCCCAGTTATGGGTTTATGAGCAGGACATATTGGGTTCTATATGCTTGGTTGGTAACCAGTCTACCATAGAAAGAAACAGGAACCTCCTGCAGGAAAATGTTCTGCTTAGTCAGTCATGAATCAAAAGAGACATGATTACCCAAGTGTGTATCGCGTATTGGTTGAATAGCTTTGGCAGGTAACCAGTCTACCGCAGAAAGAAATGACAAACTACTGTGGGAAAATCTTCTACCTAGTCAGTCATGAATGAAAAGAGACATGATTACCCAAGTGTGTATCACATATGGCACTTGATTGATTGACTATTATCCTGCTTGTTTTACAGTGAGTTTCAACATTGCATGCAAATAGCATTTCTTAAATTATACATTAGTTGATTTTATGTTTTGTCACAAATTTTTAGTTAAAGGGTTTTCGGCACTGGCCTACTCATGGTGTGCAATGTCAAGTCAGTCTACACAGTAATAAATAATGTGCTGCCATTTTGGAGATATCACTCCTCCCACCCCAACGTTCCACAATTATATGCAACATGAGCCATAAAGCATATTTTGAGCAATGATTAGTAAGTGAAAATTGTTGGAATTCTTTATTAAGTCAAATTGCTAAAACTCTTACATGAGACCACTTTACATTTAGAAAACTCATCTCAAACCATGCAGCATGATCTGTACTTGCTGATAAAAAAAAAGACACGCATATATGTATTTATCTCTTACTGGACAAATGGAATCCATTTTAAATAGAAAAGCACCCAATTGAAAGTATCAAAATATTATCTGCTATGATTAGATCTCCAAATTGACACTATTTATATTCAGACTATTGTCTTCATCTTTGTTGTTGTTATCACAACTGCCCAGCCTTCCTTAGGTGTATATCTATACAGGTAACATACAGGGAACACTGAATTGAACCCTTTATTTAAGCTAGTAGGTAGACTGTTCTCATACCACTACCCATGTTATCTAATTCTTATTTAGTACTGCTTAGTTATTGTTTGCTGTTTCTGCTGAGTGCTTGATCCAGGGATTGAACATGCAATCAATGTCACCAAATTCAAAAACCAACACTTTAATCTACCAGGCCATTGTTTGTTTTGTGCATTTGGTGACATTGTGGTTGTCAGTTCAATCCCTGGGTCAGGCAGTGTGTACTTGCACTCAGTGAAAACAGGTGAGCAATAACTGAGCAGTACTGAATAAGAACTCTACAATATCTATCCACTTCTCTATGGAAACGAGTCCCAAGAGGATGCTTCCCTGACCACTACAATCTTAACCTGTTCAAGTTCAGGGTCAACCATCATCTTCCCTTCTTATTCACATAAACTGCCTCTATTTTATCCTTATTCAGACTCGCAATTTAATAATAAAATATTAAACTTTTTTTCCTATTTATTTTCAGGTTGCAAATGAAGAAAGTTGTGGTTATCTCAGATGGACTGTCAGAGAAAATGAGAATGAAATGAATGAATTTGTTGCTATTTCTAATGCCACAAACTTCATGAAGGAGGAAGGCAGATATAAATTTCGCTTATTGAAGGAAAAAATTATGACCTTCTAAAATAGAAAAAATTTTTAATTCTATACATATATATATATATATATATAATAAAAAGGCTTAAACACTAATATTCCATGGTCATAATTTATTCCATTGGAATCAGAATACGATCCAAATCATCAGACCTACAAATTCAAAATGAAAACAGAAAAAACAACTCCTGAAATCAAAACAGAATTTAGAGAAAGTGTAAGTATGAGGATGAGTGACAGAGAGAATTTTTGGAGATGTGGGTGGGGTGGATTTAAAAGAGGAGAGAAAGAAAAGTCGACGGATGTCTAATACATAAAGATACATTTATATATATATATATATATATATATATATATATATATATATATATATATATATATATATATAATCCTTTGATTATGTAGATAATCCTGAGGAGTTCCTAAAAAATGAATATCCTGGTAAAATTCCTAGTAGAGACCTCAATGTATGAGAATAACAAATCATACAGACCAATATAATTAAGAAAAATTTTAAAGAAAAACCTTACATTTGAATTTTCCAGTTATAAACTTAAATACTGCATCTTCAGACTGGTTTAAATGCACCAAACACAGGAAATAAATTGATTTAAAAAAGAAAAACAGACAAGAAGGAAAGAAAAGAAAATTTTGTGGTAGCAGGTGTTAATAAATGACAGGGACAGGTAAAAATGAAGACAGAAGGGAGGGGAAGATATCATGTTGGATGAAGGGACATGGGGAGAGTTTTTTTAATGAAACCATTCCAAACATCTCTTATGTTAAATGCCATAAGAATATGTGATGTTTTTTTTAGAAAAAAAATATATTAAGTGTGGCACAAGGTCGAAAGTATGTCACTTTTTGGTATTCAGTGTTTTTCAAGTTTGATGCTCATGGTTCTTCTTAACTGCCTATATTTTTGTGTCTCTAAGTAACATTTAATTCTTTGCCGTCCCTCTTTCTGCTTATTCAATGACATAATCACTCAAACTCACTTACACATTGAATATTCTGGTGCTACTGCCATGTACTTAAAGACTCTTGATAAAATCCAAAGAAGAATCTGCAATATTATCAGTCCTGACCTGACATCTTGACTTCATTTACTTTCCCACCTCTATAACATTTCTTCTCTGTGCCTTTTCTATAAACATTTTCATGATAATTGTTCTGATAAACTTTCTTCTATGGCACCTATTCTTCTATTCTTTTATGAATTAAAGTGCAGAACTAGATTAGCTGCAAGGTCTCATCAGTTTACAGTTGAATTGATTAGATGTAAGTTCTATGCTAACAGTTTCTTCTCTCACACTTCTTACATGTGGAACTGTGACAGAAGAAAATGTCCAGCCTCTTGCTTTCCAGTCAACTTTGATCTTGAAAAATTTAAATGCAATTTCAATCGTTATCTTCTTAATTCCTGTTTTATTGTTCTTTCTCTAACAATGTTTTTCTTTTTCTCATATTCTTTCACACTCAGTAACTTCTTGCATCTTAGTGGCTTTATTGCTTTGCTGGGGGTGAAAAAAAAATGACGTTTTACTCACTATTTCTCTAGGTTCTCTTTCCTTCATCATGTCTTTTGAGTGTTAGATTCTCCAAGCTACCTTTCTTTACTATTTATCCCAGAAATTTCAACTGTCTTTATGATTATAAATACTAATTCCTTTTTAGTTCCTATTTTCCTTAAAACATTCTCTTTACTTAGATATTTTGTTTACAGTATTCTTGCCATTTGTTGATAGAACCACAACTCTGTCACTTCAAGCCGCTTCTTCATCTGTCAATTCCAAAATGTCATAACTTGGTTGAAAATAATAATCACTTAAGATTCGGTTAAGTAAAATAATAGAATTTTGGATAAAAATGTATTTTTCTTTTCTACTTTGTTTTACTATGTCTGACTATGACATTCATTTCTATTGGAATTTTTTTATTTTTGAGAAAAGTTCAGTTAACCAGTAATTTTCATTTTAATGTGTGAACTGAATATTAAAGTTTACCATGATTTTGTGTCTGTTTATGCCAATATAATTGCAAAAGTGTGTCCTAATTCTGTGCCACTGATAGAAAAAGGGTTTCTGAAATTTAAAATAAATATCAACTTTATTTCTATTGAATGATTTTGTCTTTCTTTATTCTTTTGTTCTTTGTAGTGTTTTTATAGGTTGTTTTTTTTTTTATTCCAGCCAAGTTTTGCTCTTATTTTTTATTTTTATTTTTATTTCAGCCATATTTACATAAGCAGGCTCAAAATCAGGGCCCGCCTTTTGCATTGAATTTGCACGTTAAATAGAATATTAATATCTGTCAATCCGGTCACAAAGTCAGGGGCCATTTTGGCTTTTCACTTATACCATAAACTGAACCCTATCTTTAGAACCGTCTCACTCAATCCTACTTTAGAAATTAATTTTTCTCGGGAATGAAAATTGTTCCCAAAAAATGGATGCAAAGCAGAAGTAAATTTTCATACAAATGCCTTTTACTTCATTTAAATGAATGTTAAACAAAAAAATCATTTCCATAAAGTGTGAACTGATGTTTCTTTGATAGTAAAATGTCTTCTTACTCGGTGAGAAACGTAAGAATCTATCTCCTTCCCCAAACTATGGGTTAAACAGACGTGTATCTAGAAAAAAAAAATCATTGTTATTCGCAAAAATTTTTTAATGCAATATTCACTCACAAAAAAATTCTTCTTACAATCAAATATATGTTTTAGCTTTATTTTTTTTTTTTTTTAAGAATTGAAATGAATTTATTGAGACAAAACCAAGTTCAGTTGACCATTGACGACAATTCCAGAACAAAGTAACGATAAACAATTTAAATAACCCACAAAGGGTTGATAAGCCGTAAAAATAAATCCATCAATCCTTAATTTATAAATAGGTTTTTAAAACATGCACATTTGATGCAAATATTTAAGTGTTTTCTTTGATACTTCCTCAAATAAACTTTAATTTTTAAGGGAATATCAAAATAGTTTGGTGAGGGAAAATTTATAGGAGATAGTCCTAGAAATTTTAAAATAGGAAAAAATCATAGAAAATGAATTATATTTTCATTTAGAATGACATAAATCTTAATAAAATATCTTATAAAATATAACTTACTAAAAAGATATAAATGGAATGCTTGGAAGGGAAGAATATTTCCAGTTGCCTCATTATATACATTATTTACATTATTCGGACTATTGTCCTCATCTTTTTCACCATATCTATCACAACGTTTCGGCCGTTGTACACTCCGGCCTTCTTCAGGTGGTTGGAATGTCGAACCGAACCCTTTATTTCGCTCACTGGGGTAGACTGTTCTAGTTCCATGTGCCATGTTTGATGGATGTCAGTTATCAGTTATCTCCTGTTAATTTCCCTCTGAAAGTTCTCCACTGCCTTAACCAGTTATTGAACTCACACTCTTTGGGTCCTGTCACTGGATCTAACCAACACCTTTATCCACTGTGCCATGTGTCCTTGAGGCCAGAGCGTACAACGGCCGAAAAGTTGTGATAGATATGGTGAAAAAGATGATGATAATAGTCCAAATAATGTAAATAATGTACATAATACCTCATCTCAGAAATATAGACAGACTCTGCCTCATTATAGTCATTAGTATTATTAAATCATTACAAAAAGTAGTTGAAATATCGATTTTTCAAACTCTCAGCAATGTCTTTCATCAAAATCTTCAGTTTATTCCCCGTGATGGCAAGCAGGGCATCTTCATCGATGTTGGAATGTTACTCAGAGTGTGTTTGAGCATTTATATTAAAATCACCCTGACAAAATCTACCAAACCACTTTTTAACTATCCAAAGAGCTGGAGCTCAATTCAAACAAATCTTCCAAATTAGAGCGTAATATGGTGAAAGTGCAACTTTTCATCCTCCATCTTTAAGACATTCATTTGTGGACAAAAATGGCAACTGAATAATGCAATGTTTCCATCTTGAACATATAGTCAGTTATTTCTGGGGTTCAATTTGGGGAGGGTTAGGATTAGCCCACTATAAGGGAGGGATCTATGAATGAGTAAATAAAACACAATAAACTACATCTTAAGAACAATCAATCCTGGAGTATAACAATAATAATGTATACAAACATTAACAAGTAGTTTTGTATTGTACAAAAAACAGTAGTAATGTTCATAGATGGCACAAGGTTGGTATTTAAGTAAGATTAAATAAAATGTTTTTTTGTTATATTTCAATGAATACAAGAGTTTATAAAAGTACTTAAGTGTCTTTGAGAGATGCTCGTTTCATTTGGTAATAATTCCTGTGAATAAGAAAAAAGTTGAATGTATCAGAGAAAGGGGGTGTAAAAATGACGAGAAAGGTGTGAGAACTGGTAGTGGTTATTGAAGACAAAATCTCTTTAATGCATTCGCTCACATTTGTAAGTGTTTGTCTTCTCTGTGTGTCTCCTTTTGGAATCTCTCCCTTTTTTCTTTTAGTCAGGGGTCTATTTATATTGTTAGTGAAGTTGAAAGAGGCTCCGATTAAGATGCTGATTATTTCAGATGCACTCATTTCTTATTGGTCAACATATATTTATTTAGGATTGTATTTAGTCAACTGCAACTGAAAGTTATGCGTGGAGCCTATTGCGCAAAGCCTGAAATATATTATTACGTTTTAAGCTATGAAAGAAGTTAACTTCCTGTTTCTGCACTTAGTGTCACTACAAACACACCAGAAATTGTCACCAAAACAAACACCAGTGTCGAGTTGCAGTCATTTTATATTAACAATGAAAATCGGGCTCCAACTTTTGCCATGATCTGATATATTCATGATGTGCTAACACTTTACTACAATGGAAGGAAGGATTAGAATAACAAGGAACAGAATGATAAACATGCATTTTACTCAAATAATACAAACGATTCCTCTTATATAATGGCCTGCATGCTTTTTAACTACCTGTATTTAATGTTTACATTGTGCAGTAAACTATTTTAAAAATATCAACCAATTACTTAAGATTTAAAAAAATAAATAAATTATAACATTCTGTAGTTTCATTCGGTATTGTAAATGCTATTTTCCTTAAACATTGGGGTTACCAATGTAAATGGTGTTTTGTTGAAAAGATAAATATGGCTGCGTGTTGAAGAGCATTTAACATTTATACATTTTTTTAAATCAAGGAAAAAACAATCAAAAACTGATTTGTGTTTCAACGATAAAATATATATTAAAATCAACAAATACAAAGCAAATTTGTAATGTGTGAATAATAAGGAGAAAAAATAGTTTCCCTTTATCTGTTAGTTGAATTAAGAAAAGTAATTAAGCAAGTTTTCTGAATAGAATGTTCAAAGTTCTGTATCAAAATAAAATGTGTATTCAGAAGAACATATAGTAAGTTCAATTGTATATTTTGTATAACTAACAGAGTTGTTGCAACTTGGCTTGTTCACAAAGAACTGATGGTGAATGATATTCAAGTTCTGTGTCTGTGTGTGTGTGTGGGGGGAGTGAGTAGAATGAATAGTCTGTGTAGATGCGTGTGAGTAGTTGAGTTCTTCTGTCTTCAACTCTACTGTTTAATTTGGGAATGAATCCGGACTTATATTACTATCGGTAAACTCCCAGCACGAACGCGGGATAAATTTTGAAAGAACACGGAAAATATCTGATTGGATGAAAAATTAACCAGTCGGTGATTTTATAACAAAAACATGTTTGTGAATTAACAGTAGGAAAAATTCAGTGTGGTGTATGCAAACAGTAAATTGTCCTGTGATATTTAGTATTTATTATTTGACCAATCACAGTTGAGAAAAATGTAGCCGTGGCAAACATAGTAGTAATCACTACAGTATCTACTGTCATCTCTACTTTAAAAAAATTCTGTTCATCTGGATTCCTAGCCATGTAGGAATTAAGGGCAATGATAGAACAGGCAAAAGTGCAAAACAAGAATTAAGACTAGTTCCTGAAAGTTACCAAATCCCATATACTGAACTAAAACCAGGAATTAAGAAACACATGGCAAGAATAATGGAGCAGAAAAACGCAAAATATACTAAATACAATCTTATCAACCCTTAGAAAAAACCCTGTCATTATGAAAAACCTAAGGGAATAGGTTACTATAACACAACTACAAATAGGTCACACTAAAATTACACATTCATTCTTAATGAAAGAAGAAAACCCACTATGGTGTCCTACATGCAAAACCCAATATCTTTACAAAGAAATTGTGTTAGTAGCATTCTAATTTTCTTAACTAGTTTTTCATACAATTCAATATTATCTGTTTTATTAAAATTAAGTTTTACACATTCCAACATTTTTTTAATTTTTCATACAATTCTATCTATTTTTATTAAAATAATTAAATTACTATATTAATTTTTACACAATTTCAACATTTTAAATTGTATTTTTCTCATACAATTTTAATTAATATTATTGTTTTTATTAAAAATAATTTTTATAAAGCATCATAAATAAAATTAATGAAATACTGGTCTAAATTAATGATCACTGACGATATTTAAATTGTCATTAAGAAAGAAATTGAAATATGAATGATTGCCACGAAAAAGGTGGGAGAAAGAAAGAAAGAAAAAAAAAAGAAAAATCAAGTCGTCTGTAAATGTAGCACAATTGTTTGGTGGGGACAATTTAGGTTGACACCGGTCCGTTAGTTAAACTTAAAAGTATGGCAAAGTTTATAACAAGACGTGCAACCGCGGCGGACTGCGAAGAAATCTGTCGATTATTTCAGGTACTTAATTAAGATTTTACTTTTTGTTGGGGTGATTAGACTTCAGGATTTTCTTATTCCCCCACCCCAAAGTATGTTTATACTTCCAGGAGATCCGTCCCCACTGACAGCAAACTTTTTACACCCCTCCCGCTCCTGGGGCGTACCAAAGGGCAGTTTTCGTCTCGTGTGTGGCGCCCACAAATGAATGAATCTGTGTGTTGAATGTTTGCTCTCGTCGTGACGAAAATAAACACCTTTTGAATCCAATTGTCGGCCAGTATTACGAGATAAAATATAAAAAGGCTTCTTTGTCTCGTAATACTGGCGGACAATTGAATTTTTTTTCTTTCTTTTTTTTTTTATTTTTTGACTGAAGCTGTCGACCCGGTCATTTTGAGTTTGACAGATTTTTTAATAGTTTAGACAAAAAACTATAACATTGCTGTAGATTAATAAAACTGCTTTGTTAATCTGCAGCAATGATTCCCAACGTGGGACGCATGGTAATATTTTGGTGGGGCATAGGATGTGCACCTTTCTGCTTCTTTATACCAACAGAATCGGGTGCAATTCGAGAATGAGTGAATTGTTTTCTAGTGAGTCTGAATGAGAGTGTTAAATGTGTGTTACGATGCATATTACAGTCTATGTATAAAAATATTTTGTGTATATGTACGTACATAATAGTAATTGGTACAGGGTATTTTCCGGGCCGCCCCCTCACACTCGCGTGTCTCGGTCAACAAAGGAGAGGGCATGGCGCCATGGTCTTTGGGGGCTTGTTTAGAGACCAAGTTAATGGCATTTAAGCTTCCTTCACGTGAATTGTAGTAAAAAATTTTGAATATATAAGAATTAAATATTACAAGTGGGCACCTGATTTTTAGAAATACCAAAGTGGGGCATGATGACCCAAACTCGGTTAGGAACCACTGATCTACAGGATGTTCCAAAAAAAGTCGCATTACCATTGATAACCTTGTAAATTTTATACTTAACTTATTTACCAAAAAAGGGATCCTGTTTCTTCATGTGACAATAAGCAATTTTCTTAGTCGAATTATGGAAGATGATGTCATGCACAAACAAATTTAACCCGTTTTCTTTTCTGCCAATTGTTACATGACTTTTTGGAACAGCCTGTATGACAAGAATTTCCATACCGAAAAAAAAACAAAAAAAAAAACACTATCGTTAAAAAAACATTTTGACGAATTTAGAACTTATAATTTGTTTAAGAATTTATTTTATATGCTCACCGGCAACTTGAAGTTAAAAAAGAAAAGAAAAAATTTTAAATTTACTTTATTAATTTTTACAGAAGAAAACCACAGCGGCTATGTTAGCACATTTCAATGGAATCGTTTTCAAATTGTCTTTTTTTTTTTTCGCTTTTGACTGAAATTGTCATTCATTGTACCACCAAAGTGCAACTCAGAGCCTATAACTGTTTTTGGTCATTTGACTCCTATCTCTTGAGATGGAAGCTTCCAGTTGACCCGACAGATGTTATTTCAGTAAAACAGAATATGCAATATCAAACGTGAACATACAGAAAATTTGTCCTGAATTTTACTAATATAATTCAATAATAAAACTGAAAACAATTTTTGTTGAGAATCCATGCTTGCAAAACACTTTCCTTTCAGATTGAGCAGGAAAAGAAATGAACAATATTTTTTAAGAATTTAATTCCAAATATTGTTCATAAAATTTTTTTTTTTAAATAAAGACATATTTGAAGAACAAAAAATATAAAGTTTAATGCCATTTTTGAAAGTGAACTTTTTTAAAGATTTTTTTTCTTGTAACTCTTTCTTTGTTTTTGGTACAAAAGTTCAAAAAGGAAACACTTCTGAATTACCTCCTTTGACTGACTACTCTTCCTTATTTGAAGAGTAATATTATAGATAATTCAATGATTCTTAAATCACAAAATAATTAAAAAGAATCACATTGTGTGCAATTAAATGTTTTATGTCAAACAGGTAAGAAAATAAAATGAAAGCATTATTTCACTAATTTTTAATTAATTTCTTTTTTGTACTTTTATAAAAAATAAAATTATGCATTCTACTAAATTTTATAAAAGCATATAGAATTAAAAAATCAATTGTTGCTTATATTAGTTTAAAGATAATTTATTTTTAAATATATATACCAGTTTAGTGATTATTATGCTGCTAGTGTACCATATTTCTTTCAATTTGGGAGTCAGGGATGACGAGAAAACTTCTGTTATTGATGGTGACATGCTAATGTGCATAAATAAATATTTTCATTGTTTTAAGCAAGTAAGCATTACTTTTACACAATTCAGTCAATTAATCTTTAAATTTATTAATTTACTTTGAAAAACATATCTGGTAAAAATATTGAATTTTTAAGAGATTTTTAAATTTATCATTTACACCATTTGTCTATAACGGAAGTTCAAACATACCACTGTTTTAAAAATGCTTAAAAACTTTGTTTACATAGGAAAATTTATACAAATTAGCATTAAGCTATTATCTTTCAGCTGAAACCAAAATATAACTTTCGAAGAAGAAATTTAAATTATTTAAAATGCAATTTTTAGGTTTTTTTTTTAGAAAGTGGGTATACCTATAAGTCATGTTTCAATATGCCACTTTTCACTGTGAAGTTTTGTTTCTTTTACTTAGTTGAATATTTTGTTTGGTGGGGGAAAAATGATTTCCTTTGAGCACAAAATATCACCTTAGTCTTTTATAAGTATTTGATGCTGTTTTGAACAAAACTTTTATTCTTTTTCTATGTGCTATTTTCTTCAGGATGTGGGTGATCATGACTCTTCACAATTTCTTATCCTTTGTAGCTTTATGTAATGTTTGTCCTCTTATCATTACTCCCAATCCTCACTATGCCAGCCATTTAAACAAACTCATGAGGGAGGTTACTTGTGGTTCTTCTCTGTCCCTTATGCCTTCAATTTGTACTAAGTGTTAAATTTTCTAAGACTTCCTTCCTCAACTTTAAATTTCAATCATCTCTTTCAGATTTTAAGTATAAGTATCCTTTTTTGTTTCCATTTTCTTTAAAACTTCCTCATTGCTCAGATATTCTGTCTCATCAGCTTTCTGTAGAACCACATCTCTTTTTGATTCAGATCTCCTTTTCATCTGTATGGAAAGTGTGCAACAATCACTACCATATTTGAATGATTTGATGTTACATAACAATTCAACACTCTTATATTTTTCCCGTTTTTTTTTTTTGTTCAATCTTAGATGTTTATTTGAAAATAAGTTTAATAAATGATATTGAATATTCTCTTAATGTCTCTTTAAAAACTTAATTAATTTCTTTGTAGTCAATAGTGTCAAGGCAATAGTACATTTGTTTTTTTCCAGTGTTCAATTTAATATTTTTCATGATTCTTTAGTACTATTTACTTGCAGTCATCTATTGTCTTTCCCTTAATGTTATCCTACTTAACCCTCAAATTCATATTGGTCTTTCTTAAACATCTCACAGGAAAGGACTGGACCATATTCAGGGTAATTTAATTACACTAATTTTATTTAATTCGATTAAAAAAAGGAAATTACTAATGATATAACTAATAATATTAAATTAAAACACTCCAAATATAAATATTTTTACAGCTGTCTTCATTGTTTATTTATTTTTGATGATTTATTTAAATTTTTATTTTTTTTTATTTTGGTGGTAGGCAAAGACTTTATCACAGCATCGAAAATACACCCAGACAACAAAATAATCACAGATTACTAAAAAGACACATGCTCACTAACAACATAACTCCAAGATATATATATATAGTTAAATTCCCAGATCAATTTAATGTAACTATAACAACAAAAACTTTTCGATTTCATTTTTGCCTTGAAAAAGTCGAAAGACGAAATGTGTTGGCAAAATCTAAGATTTTTTTCCAATTGTCATTTTATATCATATATATATATATATAAACACACATACACATATGTACAGTGCTGTTCGATAAAAGTGACTCACCTGATTTTTTTTTTTTTTTTTTTTTTTTACTCAAAAATTTTTTTCGCCTATTGTTTTTGGGGTCAAACTAATTTTTAATCTTACTAATATAAAGACCCCTTCCCGACCACCTAGTAAAAAAGTTTATTCACCCTAAGGTATTCTATTGATAATTATAATTTTGGATATAAATGAGATTTGGGGAAAAACTTTGTGCAAAAAAAAGTGACTCACTTATTTCCTGCAACTAGTAATCAATAGAAACATAATTGAACAGCTTTAAATAAAGAATAATAGAGGTATAATTTATTTATAACAGGTAATATAGTTCAAAATATTTAATAATCTATGGGTCCTCTTTTATTTTAAATAACCTTTTCAACCCTTTTTGGCATTGATTTGATTAGGTTCTGGCAAATCTCATCTCCAAGCATTAAATTCCTTTCGGATATGAAATTCACAATCAAATCCTCTTTGTTGCTCAGCTGGTTTCTTGAGAGCCTGTACTTTATAATGCTTCATAAATTTTCAGTGGGGAGGAGATTGCGGCGACCATGTCATAACACTCACCTGCTTCTCATCAAGGTATTCTTTCATCAATTTTGATTTGTGATAGGGAGCATTATCCTGCATAAAAATGAGCTTGGTGGGGTTGATTTGCACCCTTTCAGCAAAAGAGAGCAGACAAGACTCTAAAATTCTCTTGTACTGCTCGCTTCTGAGGGTCTTTTCAATAGGTTTTAAGAAACCAGTTCCATGAAAAGAAAAGCATCCCCAGAACATTATACTGAATGGATGCTTGACAGTACTTACTGCTAAATTCAAAGAGCTTTCAAAGCTTCTTCAGATTTTAGATTGCTTATCCTTTGAATTTAGCTCAACTTATGTTTCATCGGAGAAGAGAACATTCTTCCAGTCTTTTATGAAGTTTTTGTAATAGTGAGCCCATTCAAGTCTTTTGTCTTTGTGGGCTTTGCTTATTAGCGGCTTAAACGTTCGTCTACAAGATTTGTAGCCTTGTTCTAACAGCCATCGACGAACTGCTGAAGAGGCAAGACTAACACCTTGCTCTTCGCTTAGACTGGCTGCAATTTCTTGGCTACTTATAGTCCTATTCTTCACAACTTCTCTCTTGATTACCCTTGATTATCAATCTTTTTCTTTCGTCCCCTTGTTTCCTTCCTTGGAGAAGGGGTGACATCATTATGTGCCCTAAGCACTCGAGAAACAGTTGATTGCAAGGTTATAGCAATTTCTGCAATTTCTCTCGTAGATTTGCCTGCTTAAGTGGTTCTGATGCGTGTTTGTACACTTTCGTCTGGTTACTGACTTTGAGTGGCTATTTCAAGCAGTTTTTATACTGTATGAGGCTTTCTGGAATATCCTAAGCTGTTTTAGAATTCTCTGGAATATTGTTCTGAGTGTATTGTAAAATAGTTTAATATTTTGTCAAAAGTTCTTTAAATTTACCAGTTTAATCATTAGAATGTGAAATCTGAGTCACTTTTTTTGCACAAAGATTTTTCCTGAATCTCATTTATATCCAAATTTATAATTATCAATAGAATACCTTAGGGTGAATAAACTTTCTTCCTAGGTGGTTGGGAAGGGTCTTTATATTAGTAACATTAAAAATTATTTTAACCCCAAAAACAATAGACAAAAAATATTTTTAGTAAAAAAAAATCAGGTGAGTCACTTTTACCGAACACCACTGTATATATATAATATATATATATAATTGTTGTGTCGTGGCACAATAGTAAAAATAAGAAAATCAAGTCGAAGTTGGTTTAAGGAACAAGTGTATTTAACATCACAGATACAAAGGTAGGAAACGGGTACTACTCAGCTAGGCAGTTGTAGTACTGTCGCGGCTTACACCGGGTAGGTATTACTGGTACTATATATAGTGAGAACAGGTGTAATTCCCTTGTGTTAGAGGCCGGTGCAACAATAATATTATATATATATAATATAATATATAAGAAATATAGTTTTAAGGTGTTCTATATTTATGGAATAACATGCTCAATAAGAAATAGAGCATATGGAAATATAAAAGTGAACATTGAAGTCAACACTCCAGATGCAACAAGCTGTTTCAGGCTAAATGCAATTATCTAGCATGAAACAGCCTGTCGCCTCTGAGTGTTGACTTCAATGTTCACTTATATATATATATATATATATATATATATATATATATATACACACACACACAGACATGTATATATGATTAATATAAAATAAATTATTCAGCAGCCCCACAGTTTTGTTGACAGACCCATCTGTCCACTCATCAAGGGTATGTCAACAATATGTGTGTGTGTATATATATATATATATATATATGTGTGTGTGTGTAGTAATGCTGAGCATGGTTTACCTAGTACAAAGTGTGTTCAATTTGCCACAGCTGTTACAGGAAATCCAGTTCGAAGCCGACATGTACAACAACCATCATCTCATGTATGCAAATGTATTAACACCTGCTACTTACTATATAAATGGCTACATTGCTTTCTTGCTAGGAGAGGGAACTCTGAAGTCGATGGTAGTAGTGTGTAGTACAGTTGAGAAGGCGGTAAAGAAGATATAGGCAGATGACTCTTCACAAGCTATTTCAGCATTTGAGATGGATAGCAGTTTCGATCTGAGGCTGATTACACAGTTTGACCATGCTGGATCAGTGGTCAAATGGATAGAAAGGGCAAAACTTGTCAGAAGACTGTGCAACATGAAGCATCTAAAACATGTCGTTCTCTTGAGACTGATGGGGATGAGGAGAAGTCAAATTAAAGACTGCTTTATATGTTGCCTTCATGATGGACGAGTTTGCAACATAAAAGTGCACCTGATGCAACCTGACAAATTTGTCAATGTTATCTGACAGAGCTACGAAAGCTTGCAGTATTATTTGGGGTAGTCACCGGCTACACACTCAGGTGTGGGTTTGTGACTGGACTAACTGCCCATATCAAGCAACTCCTTTGCACATCATCTAGACTGGGCAAGCTGTCCATTGACCATATGCTGGCAATCTTAAAGAATGACACACTGGAACTGACAGGGTAGTGGTAGCAGCAATGCAAGTGAAACAGACTAAGAGTCTTGACATCCCTATTGGTGTCCTTACCGACATTACATGCTATTCATGTAATGGACTGAACCACCTTGTATGAGAATGCCTCGGACATCAAATGGCTAGCATATCCAAGGAAGGCAGCAGAGCGTGTGAACGGGAACCACATTGGGAGATGCGTTGTATTCAGTGCCACACAATCACTCACCTGGTGCATACCTGTCCAGAAAATGAGACAGGGAAATAGACAATAGTGCCAGTCTCTTCCAAGGAGCAGATAAAATTTTTGCACTACTGGTAATCACGGTCCAAAATGATGGGAAGCTGCGCTCGTTGCCTCCAGTTGCTCCCAATCATTAGCTAACGGAGATTTATGTTGATCATGGACAAGAAAGTTTGTCCATTTGATGACCATCAATGGAGAGACTAACGCCTTCGGGGTCATCTATGTGAGCCTGAATGGTGGCAATCCTGTCAAGGTTGACGTCCTGGTGACTCGTGAGAGGCTGCTTAGGTATGACCTGCTGATTTGGATAAACACGATAAGAGATGGGAGGGGTACAAATCATTCCCTAAGTTGTAGTAGAGTTCTGTCACAGTAAGTCATTCATACATGTGGCAGTAACCATTGATGAACAGGACTTCAGCAGTAAAAGTTTGAACCACAACAAAGGAAATGTTCACCCTGTCATGGACGACTGAGAGCTGAATGAATACATCAACATGTTCACAGTGAATGCTGATGTTTGTTCGCACAAATTAAGAGAATGGTGACAGTGGGGGAATAATGTATTTAAGAAAGGCTTATCTGCAAGAATATGTCTACAAGTTGCCGTGGCCATTCCAGACTGTACTTCTGATGGGGTGTAGGTTCTGCCTTATGTGGCTGGGTTTCAGGCTGATTGTTGCTCCCTTTATAATGCAGTCGATAATCAATCTGGGGTTGGCTCAGGACGAGTCAATTAAACATGCCATGTCAGCATAGATTGATGATATTTACGTCAATGAAAGCCGAGTTTCAACTAAACAAGCCCAGAAGCACTTTACCAATTTTGGACTCTCATGCAAGGACCCTGAGAGACTGAAGGATGGGGCCAAAGTATTGGGCTTGTATGTCTGGTGGGGCATGGTGTACTTAAGTGGCGATGAGCAAGTGAGATCCCACTAGTTCATTTTCTGAATGCCAGAAGCACACTGGTCACTTTCCAATATGTGTTTGGCTCAAACCAGGAACAGGGTTTCTGAAGTGACTGGCAAACATGACAACCATACTAAAATGCATGCTCACCAAAACAGTTACCAGAGTATGTCAGGAAGACCCTGCAAGAGGGAATTGTTGCATGTGCAGTCAGGAAATAAAGATATGGGTTGATGCAAGTTACCTGGCTACAGAGGTAGCATTGGAAATCGATGGAGACATCATCAAAGATGCATGTTGGTTGCATCTAGGCAGAGACTTGCAGCATATAAATCTTGCTGAGCTGGATGCAGTGTTGAGAAGTGTTAATCTAGCACTCCAATGGAAAGCAACAGTGCTGCACCTGCTAACCAATTTAGCATGAAGTGCACCAGTGGATCTCTGACCAGAAGAGCAAAAGTGCACACCAAAGCAGCCACAGAGATGCTAATAAGGCATCGGCTTGGCACTCTGGATGGGCTTGCCAAAGAATCATCGTTGTGGTCTAACCATCGTTGTGGTCTCAGTCAAGTCTAGTGCAAACCAGACCAATCATCTCACCTGTGTGCCGCAGCAATGGCTTGATGCAATATGGAAAGAAGCATAGCCTACACAGCTGGCATGCACCACAGCTGTTGATGATTCTGCCCATATAATGAGTATCCATTACCAAAGTGGGCACCATGGTACAAAGTGCACCCTGTATTTTGTGAAGCAGGTCAATTCTGTAATCTCTGAGGCTGCAGTTAAGGATGTGGTGGGGCAATGTGAGGCATATCAGTCTATAGACCTAGTTCTGGTACAGTGTAAGATTGGACGGCTAGATGTAATAGACATTTGGTGCTAAGTAGGACTGGTCAATGGAATGCCACACAATATTAACGACCTTCACTCCATCAAGGGGTGGACTATGTCAGTGAGTCCTCAGAACATGAGAGTGCGGTGGAGTGCGAAGACAGAAAATCATCAGAACCAGAAAACGAAATAAAATGCAAAGATTCCACACAAATACCCAGTGACAATAATGACCCACCAGACTTGGATGAAGAGATTTCCCCCATCCAATTCAACTCAACAGGTGGTCATCCCACAAGCTGTCACCTGTGTGATCAGGAAATCAAGAGGGAGTGTAGTAATGTTGAGCATGGCTTACCTAGTAAAAAGCATATTTGGATTACTGCAACTGTAGCAGGGAATCCAGTTCAACTCCTATGGCGTGTGTGTACAACAAATGTCATTTTATGAAATGGATATCCCACCTATGTAAATTTATTAACACCTGCTGCTTACTATATAACTTGCTACATTGTTTGCTAGCTAGGAGAGGGAACTGTGAAGTCAACGCTAGTAGTGTGTAGTACAGTTGAGAAAGTGGTAAAGAAGAAAACTCTTTATAATATATATATATATATATATTCTTATTATAAGATATTAGAACAAAAACATTTTGAAATCACTACGCAATAGCATTCATTTTTCAGCACTATGTTGTGCCTCTACACACAATGATAAGTAAGAGTCACTTAGCATTGCCTGAAGCAATTTCAATATGTTTTTGTTCTAATATTTTATAATAAAATAATAATATATTACTCTACTTTGTATTGAGCACTTTGTAAAAGTAAATGCTACAAACAGCAAAATTTTACTTCATTTGTTCTTTCTCTCATTTGGAGATATATATATATATATATATGATATTGGGAACAAAAAATCCAATGAGTTTATGTGGAAAAGGGTTGAAAGTTTTGTGGGACACCATGAACCTCTTCTCGCCACTGACAAACCAAGAAAAATGGGTGTGGTTCATACACATTACAAGGCATCACAGCCTATGCAAGACCACCATGCAAAGCACCGTTGAAGGTTCATGTAGGAGAGGGCACCAATGCAAAATCTGGTTGGACAATGTTAAAAAATAGACAGGTATGGCTGCCGTTGATAGACCATTGTGGAAAAGAGTTAGTGTGGCTTCAGCATTCAGATCCACCCTACAATTAAAAAAGTCAAGGTGATGATGATATATATATATATATATATATATATATATATATATATATATAATATATTAGAGATAATTAAAACTGACAGCCCACCTCATAAAAATTAACCCATACAACTCGATTTTTTTTTATGTATAAATACTCATTTGAATAAATGTAATTGGTATCCTGGAAGAGATATCTGAAGTTTATGTATCTAGATTTTTACCAGGTACTACAAAACCAGATTATTGTTGATGTTACCACTATAAACATCAACAAAGCCCAGTCGAATGAAATGCGTCAGAAAAATCTTTTTCCAACTTGTCATACTATTTTTTTTATATATATTTATATATATATATATATATATATATATATATATTTATTTATATAAATATTATTTTTATAAATTTGATGGGTACTCATATTTGAATAGAAGCTCTGTTTTTTAATTAAACAGTATTTTTTACCCAACTACATCTACCGGTCTAAAAAATTTCTAAAGAATTAATGCATTTATTTTTTTAAACCAACATTTTTATTACTTCAAACAATTTTTTTAGTGGTTATCCTTCTTTGAGAAGACCCCCCTATTTGTATTTTTGGTTTTTTTTTTTTTTTTAACAGTGTTTATTTCATCTACTGGTCTGTGCACTTAAGAAAACTTACAAAAGAGAATGTGCCTTCCAGCAAGATTTGAACCTACATCCTCCCCTTCATTTCTCTTTGCAGAAGAAAGCTCTGTCTGATCTGTCATGCTTTGACCACTCATCCATGGGGGGCTTCACTACACATTCAGCCATTCAGATTTTCTTAAAAGCCATATCTGCTCAGTTTCATATCCAAAACATAAGCAAAGCCATTTCAAAAGGATTTTATGTTTTTAATGCGATATATTTTTATTACTTCAAATACGGGGTATGCTCTAAAAATAACATTTGAAGGAATAAAAATGTTGGATTGACAAAAAATAATGAAGAAAATCTATTACTAACTGGCAGCATATAGAATTCAAATCAAGTCACATTAATATTTCACTTTAGATTGTAATACACATAACCAAACAATTTTAAATAAGTTGAGGTTATAAAATAATGTTTTAAGGCAAATATGATTCCTGAAAATAAATCCAATTAACCATCAAATCTCTTGAAGAGTAGATGTAATTCTTCAAAATTCAGAGTTGAGAAAATCATGAGATATTATTAATGCTCTATCTCTTGATATGTAGCACTTTGATTTTTTTCTTTTTTTTAAATTCACCTCAAGCAAGGCAGTAAAGCCACTAAGACACAAGGGGGGGTTACTGAGTGAAAGTATAAGAAAAACATTATTAATGAGCAAGAACAATAAAAGAGTAATCAGGAAAACAGTACAAACAATACATTTTTGAAGATCAAAGTTGACTGGGAAGTAAGAAGATGGAATAGTGTTCCACAAGCGAGAAGTGCAAGAAAAGAAACTGTTAGCATAAAACTTACATATTTAATTTAGCAATCTTCTCTCACACCTCTTTTTCACACAATTTTCTATTGTTTTTGTTTTTATGATGAGTCCATTAAATGTGTTGCTATTATTTTTTATTGAATTCACCCCAAGCAAGGTAGTAAAGCCACTAAGACACAATGGGGTTACTTGGTGTGAAAGAATTAGATAACAGAAACATTATGAAGGAGTGAGTACAATAGAAGAGTACTCAAGAAGACTGTGGATAATGATTGACATTACGTTTAAATTTTCGAAGATCAATATTGGCCAGAAAGCATGGAGCCAGAAAAGTATTCCACAAGTAAGAAGTGCAGGGGAAAAGTAACTGTTACCATAGAACTTATGGGTTACATCTAGCCATTCCAACTGTAAAATGATAAAACCTTGTTGCCAATCTAGGTACCATAGTAAAGAGATCATCTGAACAATTACTATGATAGTATTTATAGAAAAAGCACAGGGAGGCAATGGAAAAGTGACTAAAGCCAAGACGACAGGTCAGGACCAATAATATTGCTGATTCTTTTGTCAAAAATCTCTAAATATATAGCAGGAGCACCAGATCATATGTGACAGTAATATTCTAAGTATGGACGAGTGGTAGACTTATAGATATGTAAGATAGATTCTGGAGAGAAAAATTATCTGTCATGACACAGTGAACCAACTTTCTTAGCAGCTGATCTAGCAATGGATTCAATATAGTCTTTTGTACTTCATGTCAGCTGAGAAGGCACGACGAGTTGCTCTCCTGGAGGTTAGCATCAGCCATGCTGATAGAATGCAGAGAGGGACCTCACAGATGATTGGTAGAGAGCACTTTTACTAAGACTACTTTTTAAAATATTTAGCTTCCGAAATTACCCCAGTCAAAAATACAGTCTTTGTTGTTATATATAATGAGAAAGCGCTGAAAAGTTCTTGATCTGACAAATATATTTGGTCAGATATTAAAAAGTGGGTTGAACCATGAACTTTTCAGCACCCCTTGCATAAAGAGTGCAATATAATTATAGTTTTTTTTTTATGAGGTGTGTATGTTCTTTGAGATCTTTCAGGTTTTTTTTTTTTTTTTTTTAACTAGAGGCTCAGTTGGAATGGGGAGAGAAAGAAATAAAATAAACTATGAAATAAAATTAAAAATTAATAGGTACAACTGGCAGCTAGGCCTCTTCATTTTATAGTTCAAATGGTTAAATGTAACCATAAGTTCTATGCTAACATTTTCTTCTCTCACACTTCTTGCCTGTGGAGCGCTCTTCCGAATATTTGCTTTCCACTTTGATTTTAAAAGCTTTAAATACTGCTTTCTTAATTGTTGTTCTCCTATTGTTCTCTTTCCTTAATAATGATTTTTCTTTTTATTTCTATCACTCCTTGCATCTTAGTGGCTTTATTGCCTTACTTGAGATGAAATTAATTTTTAAAAAAGGTACGCTTTATAAAAGTAGAAACCTCTTGGGTGAATAAAAAGTTAAAAGTTTGGTTCATGGATAAAGAAAATGTCAAGTGGATGTTTTCATTTAAATTAGGTTATACAAAAGATGCCTAAAAAAGTACAGATTGGCATAAATTGTCATGTTAAAATAAATGAAAATTCACAACACAAATCAGCAGTGAGTGTGCATTAATACTTATAACAGCCAGGAGTGAACCTGCATTGTAATCTTGGGAGTTGTGCTGTATCAGCATTGCTCTTTGACCAAAATTTGTATCTTTATCTTTTAGAAATAAAAATTAAAATCTAAAGGTCTTCCTTTTAGAGGACTTTAAGAAAATGTTTCAGTATTTACAACTGGTTTTAAGGAAAATTTCAACTTCGTAACTGGCTTAGCCATGATGTCACAGGAAAAATCTAAAAGAAACTGAATTTCTGTCAGACAGATAAAAAGATTAAATAGGGAACATTGTTCACACATAAGTCTGCACATTGATTATAAAACAGGCATGGGTAACCTTTTCTGACCAGTGGGCCACATTAGATATGGCTCATCATAAGGTCTTCTTATACTAAAAAGATTCAAGGTAGTTTTTCATTGACACTGTTTCCACCATTTTCATCACAGAAGACCATACATGTAAGCATCTACCATAGAACTAGCAATTGTTTTTGGAGAAAAAAATTCTCAATAATTAAAAAGATGAAGTCCCATTATAATTTTATCACAGATGACAGTGGTTAACACACTGTTGCATGTGATTTGTTTCTTATTTATTCATTTGAAAATATAAAAAATAATTTTTAGATTAAAAATATGTTCCTTCTCCAGACAAAAAATTATTATGGATGTCCTGTTTCTAAAGCAAATGATACTTACATGCGTGATCTTCCTACATCCATGTCCTGGGTATGACAATAAAATACATCCATGTCCTGGGTATGACGATAAACTACGTCCAACAGCAAGGCCTCTGATAATACGTTTTTAAAAAAATAATATTACCAGCTTTACATTTTTGAGAAAATAATATTATCAGCTTTACATTTTTGAAGAAATATTATTACCAGCTATACGTTGTTGAAAAAATAATAGTACCAGCTATACATTTTTGAGGGAAAAAATATTAACAGAAATAGACTTTTGACAAAACAAAAGTATTACCAGGAAAAAAAAAATTTGTCGGCATTAAATGACCCATTGAGGTTGATATGCCGTAAAACAAACCAAACCAAACCAAACCAAACCTAAACACACACACACACACACACACACACACACACACATATATGTATATATAGTTGATTTGTTATATTTGTAGATATATATATATTTTAATTTGCTGCAGGAGCAAGTCAGTTCTGGTGATAAGCAGACACCACCTTCACCTGAAAGTAAGTTTATTATTTTTTACCCCTTAATTTTGGGGATAATTTCTTCTAAGGTTTTTCTAATATTAAATACTCTTACTTTATACCTGTACAGAGTCGAGTGTTGCATTTGACCATGGATCTACTCACACACATTGTGATTATTGATCTGAGCCCACCTTGATCCTAGTCAAATCATTTCCCTCCCTCAGGACTTTTTTTGAGTAGTCAAGAGTTCTATCTATGAAATAATAACCAAGATATGCAAGCTCTTGTGTCGACTCTGTTTATTATTAATATTACTATTAAATTTAAGGAAGTACAGTAGAGTAATGGCTAACGGTTTAGATTGAGGAATCAGAGAGCCAAGTTCAAATTCCAGTTGAGTTCATTGCATTCACTTATATGTAAATATCCTTGGGAAAGGCATGAATCCATCTCTTCTTGCCTCAGCTTTGAGTAAATAGCTGGAAAAACTGGGCCCTATCGCCTTGGTAGGCAACAGGTCTAGGAGAAGAACATCTCAGAAATCAAAACCGTATGTAACACCGGTGAAGCACATAATATACAGCTAAGGAAAGAATCATGGAATCCACATTGACTGAATGATTCTGCTATGGTCGATTTTTAAAACAAAAAACTGCACTTGACATTTATCTTATTACCTGACTATTAATATGATATTATTAGTTACAAATTAGCCAGAGATAAAATCTCAGTTCTTCTTGGACAAGTGAAGTAAAACGGTTCAACTGAAGAAATAGCTGGCCAGACAACAATCATGTCTTTCTCGTTGCTTCACCTGCAAAAAGCTTACTGACTCAGCTTATGCCGACTCCCTGTATTTATGGAGAATATGTTTCTTTCACATGTCAGGTTACAATTTGATTTCTATAGAGGCTTAGTAGCAGAAGAGTTTTGATGACTCTCATTGGCAGGGCTCATCCGAATTCTTGACCACTGCAGATGAGACAAATTGTAGAAAACATGAAAAAATAACATAAAATTTTGTCACTAAACTTTGGCTAAGGTCAGACCTAGAATAAACCTGATTGTTTATCTCGATTATCATTTTGTCAGGGACAAGTGTGGTTGAGGGGTGGGTGCTCTTTGTTTTACGTAATCCTAAGTCAAACCTCAAAAATTTTAGGTGCTAATTTAATTTATTTTTTTTGCAATGATGTTCACCCTAAGAGCAACTTGAGGTATAGGGTATACAAAGCAAGAGGTACAGTTTATGGGAATAACTGGGAAAGATAAGTTAACCCTAGACTTGAACAGGTTAAGATTTTAGTGACCAGGAAGCATCCTCTTGGGAGTCTGTTCCACAAAGCAACAACTGCTTCAGTGGAAATTACATCTCACCAACAGAATAAATACGAATAGAATGCATGTGGTTTGCTACATGTGCGGCATAAACTAAAGGAATTGTAATTTTGGCATTCTATAAACATTGTCCTTTATTACAGCCTTTCATCAATCTCCCTTGGGGATTTAATACTACACTTCTTATCACACTCCAAACTCTTTCTGGGGTATAGGCTACAGTTTCATTCGGGGTCCTTGTGAACACCCTCCAAACACCTTTACTCGTCCTGGGTAACACATTAAACTACATCCGTGTCCTGGGTAAGACAATAAACTACATCCAGCAGCAAGATCTCTGATCAGGAGGTTTTGAAGAGCGTGGAACCACCTCTTAATTGCTGGTGTTCCCAGGTCCACCCTGACCCGGGGTGGTAGCACCTGTTAGGGTCCCAGCTATAGGCAAATAGTTAACTATTACCAGCAATACTTTTCTGAAAAGGTTATTACCAGCAATACATTTTTGAAGGAAAAATATTACCAGAAACAGATTTTTGACAAAACAAAATATTACCAGCAATGTTGTCGGCATTAAATAACCCATTGAGGTTGATATGCAGTAAAACAAAATAAACCAAACCAAACCAAACACCATTACAGAATCAGTAGCAGCTTGAACAAAAAATATTTTTACAGGCTCCTCCATACCTGAACCTGACCATTTGCCCAAAAGAACTGCAGATTTGACCAAACAACATGGCACCAGACTTCCATGGTCCAATGGCATTGTGTTTGGATGCAAGGAATTTAATGAGATATGCAATATGTGGCAAACTTTCTCAATAGAGTTTATATCTGGTGAGTAGAAGGAAATTAGCCGAGTTTTGTTGAAGCCAGATTCATTTCACTTGCACATGTTGGAGAGCTGCCTTATCAATCATACCATTATCGTTTTATCTTATTATTCACATTTTGAGCTGCCGCTGTAGTCACCACTCTCCCCACCCCTCCATCTCACAATTGTGGTTCATGGTGGTATTCAAGGCAGAATAGTGTAATGGCTTGCTGGTTCCTTTTGCCCCAAAGATGTTGAGGTCACACTGTCCTTCCTCTTGAAGTTAAAGAAGTACGACTGACAAGGCAGCAAAAGTGGTTCACATTCACTTCAGACCTCAAACGTAACTAATATATTCGGTCCATCACTAAAGATGATGGGAAAATGGTCGCCTCCTTAACCTGACTGCAGTAAATACTTCATGCCTCCTGACAGGCTCTATCATATCCGACCAAAAATGGCTTATCACTGTCATGTATGTGCTGGAGCTACACAATCTTCTTTTTTTCAGTTTTGACAGAGTACAAAGCCATTTACGCAGATTTATAGGTGGCAAATTCTTTAACCCTTTCCCAAGAAATGCAATGTCGCAAGCCTCTTGATACTCTCTCCCTATTTTCATGAAATATTTTCTTATGAGTTATATTCCTTAGTTCCATATTTCAGACTTTAAAGCTAAGTCTTGCTATGCCATAAACTCAAAGAAGACTCATCTTCATCTCCTTCGTATACCATTAGGAAGGAGGAAGTTCCATTTGGACAGCTATCTATGAGTAAATAGTAAAACAGACTGTGTTCTATAGCCTTGATTGGCAACTTATCTAGAAGAAGGAAAACTGAATTCAAAACTGTATGCAGCCCTGGTGAAGCACAGTCTATGCAGCTAATGAAAAGATTCTTCGCCCTGACTCAATGATCCCGCACTACGGTCGACTTATTCATTCTTTCAAACTCTACTTCGTGGAGCAGACACACGTGAGAATGCTTCCCCGACCTCTACAATCTTGACCTCCTCAAGTCTAAGGTTAAGCGAAATCTATCTTACATATCTTCGTAAACTGCATTTAACTAGTACTAGATTGGAAGTTAGGTCTCATCGTTTTACTTTTTGAAATTATTTAATGTAGCCTTAAGTCATTTTCTAATGGGTTTGGGACTCTCACACTTTTCAGCTGTGGAACTTTCTTTCAGCTTCTTGCTTTCCTGTCAACCCCGTTCCTCAAAGGCTTAAGGTGATATCACTTTGCAACGCCTAAGTTAAGTAACATCAAGCCTGGTCAGTACTTAGATGGGTGGCTGCTTGGGAATACCACATGCCGTAAGCTTGGATGATAGGCTGGCGTAATGGATAACGGCTCCGAATTGTTAATTATTGAGTTGAGTTCCAATTCCAGTTGGGTTCATAATAATCAGTTACGCGCAAATGCTCTTGGGAAAGGTATGAATCCACCTCTTACCCCTCGCCCCAGTTAATTAGTAAGACTTGTATCAATAAACCATTATTACCTGTAGGAAAAAATAATAAATTGTGTATAAAATATTTAGATTTCGACATTAAATGATCCCTAGAGGTTGAAATGCTGCGAAATAAAAAAAAAAGCAAAAGCAAACCTAACTTCAAAATCTAAATGTAACGCAAACTGTCATTTTTTGTCTCTATGAATCTTTTTCTTTTTATTATTCTTTCTCCCTATTTTCATGAAATATTTTCTTATGAGTTATATTCTTTAGTTCCATATTTCAGACTTTAAAGTAAAGTCTTGCTATGCCATGAACTCAAAGATTTCAGTTTTCAGGAAAATAGAAAAGAACAAAAAGGACTCGAATCAGAAAGAACCTGAAATTTCAAGGAGATATAATGAGGAAAAATGAATGGAGAATTTGACATCCGCTGGACATATTGAAAGAAAAAAGAGCAGAGGGAAAACATCGATTATCCGCCCTAATGAACTTGTGTAGACGGAATGAGAATGTTAATCAACGTGAAGTTGTTCCCCTTGTAGCTTCTCTATGAGTGAGGTATGATTGAGGTGGAAACGCAGGGGTAGGGACAGTTGGTTACCACCACATGGTGTTGGAAGGTCACAAAATAAATTCTCTCTCCACATACAAGTCTTGTTGGAGTCATTTATTTAATTCACAGAGAAGATAGTAAGAGTAGAAAAATTACATCAAGCTACATAGGATGTAGTGGAGTGCTGTGATCATCAACATCATGAATGAACGCCTCTGTGATCACTACTCCCCTCCATCTCACAATTATGGTTCATGGTGACATTCAATGCAGAATAGTGCAATGGCTTGCTAGTTTTTTGCACCAGAGATGTTGAGGTTACATCCATCCCTATCAACCATCAATTTGTAACTAATCTTGAGTTTTTTTTTACAAGCATCATCACGTGTTTTATTCTATTCATTTTTTTTTTTTTTTTACAAGGCAGTCTCTAACCTTCTTCAGGTGACATTCAATCTGCTGCATATTCTCTTGCTGGTCCAGTTTACTTATCCATTTTGTGAAACTGCAGTGTTACCTTCTTGTTGACTTGCCAAGTCTAACAAATAATTTCTAAAAGCTGTTTGGAGAATGAACCAGTCAAAAGAGAGTCATGGGTGGTGCTGAGTGGAGATTTGAATAGTAAAAATATTGAATATTAATCATTATTACTTATTAAATGAATTGCAATAAATCTTTGATTTTCTTCATCTGGAACCTGCAGCCCTGAAGAAAGATGGTTTGGGGAAATTATTTCATATACTTGTTGCTGAAGACCAAAAAGGTAAGAACTAAATTTGTTTTCTTTATTTTTTTGTAAGAGAAATTAAATTTATTTTGCAAGTCTTTACAAGTTGACATCCATAGTTTGTGTTGCCAGTTTCTATAAAATACTCATGGGAAGTTTGTAGAAAGAAGCCATATTGAATTATTAACCCCCCACCCCAACTAATTTCTTTATACACACTGTATTAAACAGAGGTTTATAATGTATCTTTTACACAACTCTGTCTAGAAATTATTAAGAAACTCAAGAAAGGAACCCTTTCTTCCATATTAAACGACAAAGTATTGTCGGTTATTTTTTTTTTCTATTTGGTCTTGCTAGCTTGGATATTCATGAGTCAATCATACCAAACATTACGGCTCTGTATCAGAAGGTCATTAGGGTGATATCATATGTTATTAGGGTGATATCATATGTCATAACATAGCTGGTCAATGTAGGTTTTTGCTGGGCAACCAACCAATCTTATGGCATGATGTTCAGAGCAGTAGATCACTTGCAAGTTCTTGTGTTACTCACCGGCAGTGTCCTGCAAAATGCATTCTGCAATCACATAAGATTGTAGAAATATCAGGGATGACTGCATAGAGCTGTGATTTAGTTAAATGTTGTCTCTAAGAGATGTTAAGTATAGCTCTCTGTATCCGAGTGTAGGTTCCATCACGCTTAGACTCAAGGGTTTTAGTTAATGTCCAAAGCAGTGGCACCATATATTAAAACCAACTCTACAGAAAGTAATTCCATTTAAGGTTGTCTGATAGATCAGATTTCCAGAGTACATCCATTTTATTCAAGGTGGGCAAGGCTTTAGCTATGCAAATTTTCATATCCTTTTCAGTAGAATTTCGCTTCCTAGGGATGTAAAAGAATCAACAGATTTTATTGATTCACGCCCGTTGAAAGGTACATGTTGAAATTATAATTATGTAGTAATGTTTAACTTTTTATTAATTTAAGAAATATTTGCCCCCAGCATTGTCAGTAATCAATGACAATGTGATTGAAGCACAGCAGGTGTATGTCCCATTTATATCAAAGTCCATGTTAGTACTTTGTATGTCCATTCCACAAAGTTGTTCCTTGTAGATTGACCACAGATTCTCTATTGATTTAAATCAGGAGAGTTTCCAGGTCAATCTATAGTACTTTGATTTGCTCACTGGTAAGGCTTGCCAGTGTGTTTGTGCAGTGGTACAATTTTTGGATGCTTCCTTGGAGAAATGTTCATCGCAGACAATGGTTGTAAGACAACTAATCAGTAGTCGAGACAATAGTGTCTGGGTGTGATGAAAATCTGATGTGATCAAGGATGACATAATATTTTTCAAGGCCAAACAAATTTCATTATACACACCGAAAATAGACTCATATTACTGCACGCCACTGCAAATGATCTAAACTGAGGAAAAATAGAAATTGATTACATCCTGTCACTCCAGTGGGACTAAAACTGACCATATGGTGAAGGAAACGAAAGTAAAGTGATTGTTTCAATTAATTTGCACAAGGTTGTATATCAAGGTAACATACAATATTAAACATGTTGTAATAGCAGCAAAGCGTATCATCTGGTCATGTGATTTGTGTATACTTGTATTGAGAATTTTCAGTCATAAATATGTGTGAAGCAGTTGGTCAGCTAGCCATGGGATTTAACCAGAGATCTTCGTTCAAGTAACAGGACTAATGAGTGAGGAGTGCTAGAGCAGTGTCAGCATCAATTAAAATGTAAAAGAGAAGATTTTTGTCTATATGATCAGGTTGTGGTCAGATAATTTAACAGATTTCATTAACTCTTTTAGTATCAAAGAAATGTATTTATTTTAATGCCCAGTATGGTGTGATTTGTGGGAAATAGCATTTTGCCTTCTATGTGCCATATCAATTCAGGACATAGGCAATCTTGGTGGATTATGGCCACATCACATTGAAACACCAGTTCCCATACAAGCACTGCAGTTAAGCAATGTCAAGCCTGGTGAATAAATAGATGAGAATACCAGGCTTAGATGTATGGGTGGTGTAATGTATAGTGGTTGGAATTGTTTATCGGGGAGCGAAGTTTCAATTCCCATTGGTTCATTATATTCACTTACATGAAAATACCCTTGCGAAAGTTATGAATTCACCTCTTTCCCCCCAGCTATGGGTTAATTAGTAAGACTCGTATCAATAAATCATCATTCATCAAAATTGTTACAATCTAAAAGATTTTCTGGCTTTAAATAACCTGCAAGTAACAAATCAATCAAGTAATCTTGATTTTCTACAACTTCCTCTCCTTGATAGCTCTAAGTAATTACGACTCCTCCCACTCCGTGTTCTGGCATCCATTTACATAAGACTCTTAGGTTGGTTACTCACTGTGTCCCTCACTATATCCTGTGAGTGTCAAATTCTCCAAGCACTCTTTCCTTGTTATACATTCCATCTTATTGGCTACTAGAATTGTTACGATTCTGTTTGTAAAGGCTAATTTTTCCTGTTTGATTTAGATCTAGACGAAGCAAAGATCATGGCTCTCCATAACTGCCTATCCTTTGCAGCTCTTTGCAATGTTTGGTTTTTTATTATTCCTCCAACTCCCGTCCATTTGCACAAGCTCATCAAGGACAGTAAATTGTGGAGAGCCATCATTGTCAACATCCTGATTGGACATGGCACATAGAACAACACTAGGCCTTGTTGTTGTTGTCGTCATGTGAAAACTAAGGAAGTTACACAATATTAGACTTAATCTGTCCGAGCCATATAGTGTTGACTCAGATGCTTAAATGTAGTTTAATAGTTAACAAGTTATCTGACTGGGTAAATTATGACCGAGTAGGGAGTTTGACTCTCACTGAGTGCTCCATTCTTTCGTTCTTGTGCCACATTATGCTATGTCGAGTAAAGGATACGTCAATGTGGTGTAATGGTTAACAAGCTGTGTTGTGAGTTTGTTCCTCACTGGGTGCCCTATACTTTCAGCCTTGTGCCACATCTAAGCTACACCAAGAAAATCCCTTGGGCACTTTGATGTAGTGTAATGGTTAGCAAGATGATCTCAAAAGATCAGTTACAACTGTGTAGTGAGTTCAATCCTCACTGGGTGCTCCATACTTTCAGCCTTGTGCCACATCTAAGTTACATATAGAAAAATAACTATATAGTGTTGACTGAGTGATGAAATTATATTAATTGTTAAAAAATCTTTCAGAGAAGTGTTAAAAAAATAAGTTATTTACATGCATAATGCATAATGACTTCTGATTTTTGTGATTTGGAAATATTGGAACCATTGCATTAACGAATATAGATTTTTTTTTTTTTATCTTCCACCTTTTAATTTTTTGTTTCAGGTGCAAAACCATTGATTGGTTACCTGTTTTTCCATTTCATCTATTCTACATGGCAAGGTAAATCCATTTTATTAACCGACGTATACATCACACCTGAATTTACTAAGAAAAGTGTTGCAAAGGAACTCTTCATTCTTTTATGCAAGGTGAGTTATTGTGAATAATTTGTCTCCGACAAATTACATTTTTATTTTATTTTTAATAAAATTAATTCATGATATTTATTGTTTTAACAAAATTTATTCATATTTATGCTTTTAGTGAAACTAATATATATGTTTTTTCTTTTTTTTTGCTTTTTAATAAAATTTATCCATGAATTTTTCTCTTTAATAAAATTTATTTACATCCACATCACATTGAAACATTGCTTAACTTCAGTGATTATATAGGAACCAATGTTGAGCCTGATCAGTAGCTAGATGGGTGATGACTTGAAAATTCTAGGCACTGTAAGCTTGAATGTGTAGGTGGTGTAATGGCTTGGATTTATTAATTAAAAAGCTAAGTTCCAATTCCAGTTGGGTTCATTATATTCTGGTGACATTAGTCAATCACTGCACTGTCCCCGATGAGCATTAATGTCTTCCATCAGGTATTCCAGGTATACACATGACATCAGGTGAATTGTCCCCCAAATTTCACTAAAGGAATGTCCGATTCATCTGGCACACTCTCACTCCATTCGTAAGATTATAAATCACATTGTCTTACCAAGAGCAGCGTATTTTCAAATAGCAGATGTCAAGGCGCAATTGATATGTGCCTGAGAATTTCCATGATGTGGCATCCCATAACTTTATGCATATACACTCCTATCTTATAACCCATGGTATATCAGTGTAGTTCAGCAAAATTTTGCAGGATACTTTGAATGCTTACAAAGACTCTATGATCGAAAGATGCATAAAGCTAAGCGAGAAATCATATGCCATATTTTCATCTTTCCATATCAGCAACAGAAAACAATGGACCCAGGCCATTTACATCGCAGGAAACACACAGAAGAAAGGTATTTTTGGGTCGCATCACATTGAAACACCAGTTCCCGTTCAATCCCTGAAGTTAAGCAACATCGAGCCTGATCAGTAAATAGATGGGTGACTACTTGCTGTAAGACGATAAACTATGTCCAACAGCAAGGCCTCTGATCAGGAGGTTTTGAGGAACATGGAACCACCTGTTAATTGCTGGTGTTCCCAGGTCCACCCTGACCCGGGGTGGTAGCACCTGTTAGAGTCCCAGCTATGGGCAAATAGTTGCTGCATCCAAACTGGGGTCAAAACACTATGAAAGTGTAATGTGGCACCTTGCATTATTAGAAAAAAGAAATATTCATAGAAATATGATTTAATTTTTTTTATTCGGTTTATTAACCAGTTGTTAGTTTTTTAGACGAAGAATAATTGAGTTTTGAGAATAATTCTCTAATTGTATTAGGCGATCCTAAGGGAAGAAAGAAAAGAAGGGGAAAAGAGAAAGAGAATGAGTAATGCAAAAAGGCCGGTCATTAGCGAAAACAGGTGTAAAAAAAAAAGGTATCTAGGCCAACGTGCCTGACCGAATTTTAAAAAGACAATGGGAATTGTTATTTGGGAGAATAGAATTAAAAAGAAAGAAAGAAAACAGGCTTGGTAAAAGTGTATGAACATATATGCGATTGATAAAAATGTCGATTCGAACCATCTGGCCTACTTTTGTGTAGAAGACTCATTATCAATTTGGAGAAATGGGATTTTTTAGAACAATGGAAACGAAATATTAATCGGGGGAAAAGTGTCTTTTGGGATGAGAAGGTGACCGCTGGAATTGTATACAGATTCTGACCTGTTAAAGATCAGAACTCCCACGATGATGAAGTGAAGACATTTTCAATTCAGATAATTAAGATTTTTGACTATCAGGTCTGAGCACAAAACAAAGAGGTGAAGAACGATTGTCTTGGCTCACAGATAGCGCCAATATTCTTCCTGAAGTCATATCTAATTAGCGGCAGGCTGTTTTGACAAAGACCAGGAAGGTGAGAAAGGCCGATATTGTCATTTTTCGTGCGTGCGAAAAAAGGCCAAATTAGATTTTTTTTTTTTAGCAAGGTGTCTATTTCCCAGAACAAAGCCGGGATAAGCCACGCCCGATTGGAGACGTCACACGCCCAACCAGAATCTCATTGGCGAAAGCGGTCACGTGATATGCGAGAAGAGGAGAAAGGACGCTCGATCAAGACCCATTGGTCAAAACGGTCACCTGATATACGAGAGACCGGGAGAGATGGGTATCGCCTCCCCATCAGAGGCACTGTGAGAAAGTAGGGTGAAAATAGTAGCGATAATGGGAAATCAGAAATAATGCGACTATTGGAATTATCGAGAGCCCTGGCGCCGACAGACCCCCCGGTTTGTTGCGGCGTCAATAAAAGCAGAACCCCAATCGACAGAAATCAGTTGCGGGGTAGACGGCCAGAGCAGTTGGAAGCAGGGCGACGGGCCCGGTTCATTCGCCCCTTGCGGCAAGAGAATCCTAAGACAAGAAATCCTTCCAGCCCAAGTCGAAGAAGAAGAAGATTGCTCGAAAGCCGCAGAGAAGTTGCAGCCAAGTCGAAGACAAGAAGAAGAGCTACAGGCCAAAGAATTGCGGGCCAGACAAGAAGAGTTGCAGGCCAGACAGGCAGTAAAGTTGCAGGCCAAATAAGCAGATGAGTTCAGCCCCGGACGGCAGCGAGAAGAGATCACCTCAGACGACAGAGAGCTCAGATCCCCTCAGACGACAGAGAGCTCAGATCACCTCAGACAGGCAGCAAAGTTGCAGGCCAAACAAGCAAATCAGTTCAACCTCAGTCGACAGAAAAGAGTTGCAGGACGGAAGAAGAAGTTGAAATCAAACCAAGCCCAAGAACAGAAATTCGACCAAACCAAATCGAAGTGAAGAAATACGTCCAACTCAAGCCGAAGAGAAGAATCAGCTGTGAACGACTGGTAGAGATTAGCCCCAGTGTCGAACTAGACCACATTCCGACATACACAATTCTGAAGAGTAGACAACCAAGTCTTTAAGTTGTATGATAGAAGCGTGGTGCCACAGTCCACAAAGCGGGTCGGGAAGTAAGAACAATTTTTATGTAACGAACATTAGATATAAAAGGTTGTTACCCTTTTTTATCAGTGATTTTTTTGTCTCGTGAGTTTTTTTCTTTTACTTGTGTTTTGCCACCCCCGTCGGACTCAACTTGCATACGGCCCCAATCCCTGTTTGATCCCATCTGTCTAAGATCTAAACACAGCGTGGGTAGACAGACCGGAGATCAGTACAGTTACCCTAGTAACCAGGTGTTGGAAGCGGGTTGAGAAAGGCGAGGCTGGTAATCATCTAACCAAGGGGTTGGAACGGCACACTTGGAACAGCGAAGAGCGACCAGGAGGAGCGACGTCACAGTTGGCGCCGTAACCAAAGGATTCGACCCTGGACCAGGTGTCGCTGTCACAGTAAAAATAAGTTTTAATACCAGAAATACTTTGTAAAAAAAAAATTATTACCAGCAATACATTTTTGAAAAAAAGAAAATATTGCCAACAATACATTTTGAAAAAAAAAATATTACCAGCAATAAAAATCTTGTTGGTATTAAATAACTCATTGAGGTTGATATGTCATAAAACAAACCAAACCAATCAAAGAGAACAGACGTAGAAGAATGTTATTTTATCAAAAACCTTTCTCATAAATATTCTTCACGAATGTATTCTTAACAGCATCAGATATACAGATGACATCAGGTTGAGGAGACATGTAGAAAGAAAACAGCAGTAACTCTTAAACAAGGTAGTAAAGCAAAGTGAGAAGAAAGGACTAAGACATCAATTGTAAGAAGGCAGAATGTATGGTCGTTAGCACAAGGGTCAGCCCAAGATGCATAAATACAAATTGGAGACATCAGAATCAAGCAAGCATGGAAATTTAAATATCTAGGAAGTGTTTAAACCAATGGCGAAAAATATGATACAGAAATCTGAAAGCACATTGGTACTGCGAAAGTACCCTCCAAAAGATAAAGGATTAAGAAACAGGTACAGATAGGGACAAAAAAAAAAAACTGCTCTTAAATTCATAAAGTCTATTTCAAATTTTGATTCTCATTGATATGTTTTTTAATTACAATATGAAACTTCAGGATTCCTCAGGTAGATAATTCATTTGCCCTTTATAAAGCCACTAAGACGCAACAGGTTATTGAGTGTTAGAGAATAGGAGAAAAACAACTGTTAAGGAGAGGGAACAATAAAAGAATAAGAATTAAGAAGATATAAAGAAAGAAGAGAATTCCACAAGCAAGAAGTAAGAGAAAAGAAATTGTTAGCATAGAACTTATGGTTACATGAAACCATTTCAACTGCAAAATGATGAGACCTAACTGCCAATCTAGTACTATGCTTAAATCCATAAAAATTGAGATACCAAAGAGGAAATCTCATCAGAATAATTACGATAAGAGTATTTATAAAAAAAAAAAAATAAAAAAAAAAAAAAGTACAGGGAAGTTCCATTATGGTGGTAGGAAAGTGACTGAAGCCGAGATACCAGGTCAAAACTGATAAGAATCAAGAATCTCTAAATATATAGCAGAAGCACCTGACCAGATGTGGCAGCAATATTCAATGCATGGGCGAATAGGTATACTTATAAATGTGTAAGATAGATTTTGGTGTGAAAGATTGTCTCACTTGATGGAGTGAACTGACTTTCCTCACAGCAGACCTAACAGTCGATTCAATACAATCTTTCCACTCCATATCAGTGGGAAACATTAGCCTGAGAAGGCAAAATGAGTCACTCTCCTGAAGGTTAGCATCAGCCATGATAATGATGATGGAAAGCAAATAAAAGGTTCCCTAAGATGATTAAAAGTGACCAGTTTCGTTCAGAAGACATTAAAAATAACAAGCCATTTCTTGCCCCAATTTGCAACAGATTGTAGGTCATTTTTTAAATAAGCTACTGATTTGATCATATCACAACTAAACTAACCATTAACACAGGAGTAAATTGTCTTGACATGAGGAAGGTTGTTGCTGAAAATTAGGAACAATGTAGGTCTAAAGATAGAGCTCTGGGGTCCTCCAAAATTAGTGCATAGTAAATTATAAATTGTTTACTAGTAGAGATTATAAAACAGGTAAATATTTAAGTTTTATCAACATTATAAACAGTGAGAAAAATACAAGACAAATGATTCTAATAAAAGATCTGAATAGATTTAATGGCCTCTATATAATATTACCTGGAATGATGAATAATTAAAGATGCAACTCCTCAGAACATGAAAACATTAACATTTCACATCTCATTATTTAATATTATGTGACACTGATTGGGAGACCCATTTAGAGGGGGGAAGTGCTCTTTCATGTTTTGTGGCTAGAGGATGAACTCTTGAACTTGAGTCTTCTAAGTGGCATCTACTTGACTGAAAGGGAACAAATGAATAAAATAAAGGAAAAAATTTTGGGGTCAAGTGACAACAAAACCGGACATCAAGGATTTCCAGCCCCAGATTGATATTAACTGTCATGATTGGGCTTGAAATAGTCAGTTCTGGTTTCACTCTTGGAAGGCAGATTGTCCTTTGTGTTATTGCAGTATTACCCATTAGTATTGCCAGTTGTGATTTTGAGATGGGCAGACAGTCGGTGAGAGGAATAATTAAAGGGAATTGCTGGTCTGTTAGCCTGATGTGGCAGACATTCTACCAAGTGTTATCCATCTGTGCAACTGAACCTGAATAAACACTTAAATGTATTGAAAATAGGGTTTGGACCCTCATTTCTTGCTGAGGCATTTGGCTTCATCTTTTGTTTTCTTATGATCTTTTTTTTCCCAGTTTCTTGTGCACAGTAACAAGAACAGGAATGAAAACGCAGTTGGAGAAGGCTGGGTGAGGACCTCATTATCTTTTTTATGATATTCAATATTTTGCCTGTTTATTTTCAGACTGCAATTGAAGAAGGTTGTACCAGACTGGAATGGGCCGTCAAAGAATATGATAATGAAAAGAATGAATTTGTGGCTATTTCTAATGCCACAAACTTAATGGATGAAGAAGGCTGGTGTAAATATCGTTTTTCAAAGGAAAAACTTGTAACATTGAAATAGTTTCCGAAGACTCTCATTGATATTTTATTCACAAAAAAATATTTATAATTCTCCTACTGCAAAATTTCTTTTAATTTCAAATTAAGCACATCGTTTTTAAGTAGCAAGGTTGCAAAGGTGACGATTTTTCCTTAATTTCATCAGTTGTTCTAATGATGTTCTTACTGAAAGAAACATTGACAATGTAATAAAAATAAAAACAAAAAAACCATCCAACTGATTTTCATATATTCCATCATACTTAGATTGTTCAGATATTTCATATCAATCATTTTATTATATACAGGGTGTAATGGTTAACAAGTTTGTTTTTAAGGAAAAGACTGAAAAGGACAAATTCCATGACATTTGATATTGACTAATGGCTGGTTGGCTGGAACAAAAAATGAAAAATTTAATTCTTACTAGCTAAATTCACGACCCATTCATTCTTCTTTTAATAAACCAAGAAAATCAGACAAATCATTGCAGATCAAAAAAGCGAAGTATTTGAGCAACAGATTTCCAACAAAAAAGCTTCATGGATCAAAAAAACTAGTTCCCAATTCAATGTCTTCCTAGGCCATGACAGGTCACTGAACCAAGGGTTTTTGACACTTGGTGAAGAATTTTTGATTCTGGGATTTTGGCCTTACTTACCATGATTTTAAATACAATGTTATCACTCCTCACCACATGTAAACATAGGAAAAAAATGTCAGACTTTGACAATGTTAATAAAATAAAAAGATTCAGATCAAAAAACCAGATTGGCTCAAAACCCAACCATCAGTCCAATTTTAAACCTTAAATTCCATCATACATAGATTGTTCAGATATTTCAATAGCTTCACCAAGAACAATTCTGCATTTTTACATTGTCCTTTAGCCAGGGAATCCAATGGTTAGTGGCAAAGCAGACAACCCAGACAAATTGACCATGACATTTTATTTCCAATGCTACTGCAAGTTGTGATAAAAAGAAAAATCTCATGAAAAGTAAGATTAAAGAAATACCACTTAAATAATCCAATGACGATATTTTAATACAAATACGAAAGAAGTATGAGCAGATGTCATCAAAAAAGACCTGTACACTAGAAGCTTGAGGAAAAATTACCATTAAGAAAGAAATACAAGTGATTGTCACCAAAAAGGTCGGAGAAATATTAGAATAAAGTGATGATTAGAACTTTAATAAGACCTAAACATATAAAAGTTAATTTATACATTTTTGTTCTTGAGAATGGACAGCAAAAATAATAAACATTATTTATTATTTCTTGGAATGGTTGGCAAAACATTGACTAATTGCCAATTGATGCAAACTTTATAAAATGGTAAATAAGGATTTCTTATAGTTGCTTGATATATTTTGATAATTTAGGAAATGTTTATAAATTTATGAGTATAAAATTGTTTTCGTATTTAGTTCTTTGTAAATTAGTAAATGATAAATATTGCCTTGGATTAGTATAATGCAATTGTGTTAGATTTTAATATGTTGTAAATATAAAATTATTCTTGTAAATAAACAACCTAATAGTGATTAATATTCTTGTAAATTCTCAAGAACAAAAAAAAAATGTATAAGTTCACTTAATATTAAGATTTTATGACAATCCTAATTTTTTTTGCAGACCTGAAAGTTAAAGATGGACTCTTTCTTTTTAAAACCTGATTACACAACAGAAATAATTGCTTTTCTTTTCATATGATAGATTAAACACTCAAGATCACAAGTATTATACAATTTGTTTTATTTGTTGTTTGTTTTTTTAACTTTATAAAAGTCAATATGGGGGGTTAGTTTTCTATGTAAATTCATTATAGACTGGTCCCCCTACAGCAAATATGCCATCATTTCTTAAAATGTAGGCTTATGGCCACATCACTCTGAAACTCTGGTTCCCATACCAAAGTTAAGCAACTTCGAGCCTGGTTAGTACTAGATGGGTGTCCTCTAGGAAATAACAGGTGTAGGTGGTGTGATGGATAAGGGGTTGTAATTTTTAATCAGAGAGCTGCATACCAGTTGGGTTCATTATGTTCACTTCTGATCAAATACCTCTGGGAAAGGTATGAATCCACCACTTTTCCCTCCCAACTATGGGTTAATTAGTAAGATTTGTATCAGTCAATCATTGTCTCAAAAAATAATAAATAAATCAATTGTTAATATGTAAAAAAATAAATAAATAAAATTGCTTTTTTTTTTATTTTTTTAATTCATTTTTTTAATTCATATCATAGTGATATTTTTATATATTAAGCAATACAGATTATGAATTAAATTTTTTTTTCTTTTTTTTTACATTTTAAGATTAATTGATTTATTTCTTTATAGCTCATCAACCCTTTGTAGATTATTTAAAGCCAGAAAATATTTCAGATTGTAGGAGAATTTTAAGTACCTGATGTAAGCAAGCAGTCTCCCATCTAAGTACTGATTGGGCTTAATGCTGCTTAACTGCAGGGCCTTGAACAAGAATGGATGTTTTCAGCTTAATTTGACTAGACTATATTTCAAGAAATCATGTCTTATGAGCATATTTATTTTCACTTGCATAGGGTCATCAATTATAATGACCCCCCCCCCCATTTCATGCCAAGCAAGGCAACAAAGCCACTAAGACGCAGGGGTGTTACCGAGTGTGTTGAGGAGCAAGCACAAGAATTAAGACAAAAGATAACCATAGACACTGCATTTCAAATTTTGAAGATCAAAATTAACTAGGAAGCAAGAAAACAGAAGAGTCCCACAAGCAAGAAGTGTGAGAAAAGAAACTGTTAGTACAGAACTTAAGGTTACATCTAGCTATTTCAGCTGGAAAATGATGAGATTTTGCTGCCAAACTAATACTGTACTTAAATTCTCAGTCTAAGTATCACAATTACCATGAAAGTATTTATAGAGGGAAGCTACGTTATGGTGGTGGGAAATAGACTGCGACTAAGAATCAATGAAATTAAACTGGATTCCCCTCCCCCCATATTAACTTTTATAAAAATTAACATTTTTTCTAGAGCTGAATCTATAGTAATATAGAAGAAAAAAAATGATTATTTCTAGTTACAGCATCACTTGTATTACTCTACAGAAACATTTTAATCATTGCCAATTAAAATCAATATTTCAAACAAAAACAATTTTATTATTATTCAAAGCAGAGGGATAAGGAAGGAACCTTTTTGTTTATAAAAATGTTTCTACTGAATTTTCTTGGTGGGGGGGAATCAAAAAGCAAAAAAAAGGAAAGTCACTTTGTTGAAATCTTTGCATCTTGATGGCATAAATTTTATTTTCTATTTAATCATTGAACAATGATTTTTATTTTCCTATCAACTGTATGGCATCCGGTGAGGGATCTCTTCCTCGAAAGAGTCTAAATATTTCATTGGCTGGTATCGATCCACCCATGGCCAGGAAAGTGTCTCGAAACCTGAAAGAGACAACAAAACAAAACTGTTTTATCCAGGTAATAGTTTTACTGTCAACGATCTCTTCTTGATTTTTCAATGAATTTTCATCGTAAAATGATTTATGACCAACAATCACCTAACAGATCAGGTAAGGATACAAATCTTTCTGACCTCCTTAATAAAGAGTAAAACCCTTAAGTTATATAATCATGTCAAACAAAAAAGAATTATCAAAAATATGTATCGAATAAATGGTTGCTGAAGGAGGTGGGGAAGCAGAGGACCCAGCAAAGAAGGTTGCATGACAACATAATCAAATAGACACAATTCCTTAAACCGAGCTATGAACTCTGGAGTGAGTTGAGTCACATGAGTGTATCTTTGGCTAGAAGCAGAGAGGCTGTTCTATGAAGATAATAAAAAGTCTCTCTTTAGTCAGTAATGCCTGCATTGATTCCTGACCACTGACAATGCGGTATTACTTTTATAATGAGCACATGACAAAGTGTTCGCTTTCTGACCATGCAACCTGTGTTAGAATTTGCCAAGAAGACTTGTTCATAAAATTGATGTGGCAACTCATTTCCACAACAAAGTAAACAAATTGCTAAGTCCAAACTCAAAGATCCAGAGGCAGAAAAATATCAAAATCACAATTCGTACGCCTAATGTCACAAATCCCACACATGAGCTGACAGGTGAGGCAGCAAAATAAACAAATTTGTTTTTGTCCTTCCAATTCAAGAAGAGTAACTGCTTTTATCGACAACAATTTTTTCGTTGGGAGAGGACGGACAATATTAGAATATCCAAGATACATTTATGGCAACACCTGCTACTGATGGGTTTCTGTTTTGGCTATTCTGTCTTCGGCATATCATGTAGAATACATACCCTTTTTCTCGGTAAGTAACTTTCTTTTTCGCCACATTTTCCGATGAAGAATACACGTGACATGCTGTTGCTTGGTTTGACGATTCACCATTTTCTTTGCTACAAGATTACTTCTTAATATTACCAATGTGCAGAGAGGTGATCCTAGCATGTGGCACCTTTGGAAAGTGCCACACCAAGGGTTGATCCAAGCCCCGTGAGTGAAATTGGACAGATGGAACTATCTGGAAGCCGTCGATGGTTGTGCTAGCAGAAAATCACAAGTCATCATGACCGAGGGTTTAAGTGTGCTGGCCTTGTTCAGGCTATTGATCACGCTAGATAATGTGCTCTCTCCCAGAAACTGTAACTAAGGTCCGCTCAGCATAGTTGCAGTATAGACCACAGGTGTGCTCTGTGGGTGTGGAACACAAATGTTCCTGAGCTGCCTTCTAGAACAGGGATTGGCTAGCTGCCTTAGGAGGCAGGCATCTTTAGATATGAGCAGCCAGCCGTTATTATTAATTTTACAGATGGTACTAATATTCAAAGAACTTAAAACAATTACTTATTTTAGTGCATTATTTTACTTAGTTATCGCCACATGATGCAAACAATAGTCAGTGTATTATTTAAAATTAGCCACAAATAATCAACAGTGCCTTTTTATAACCATCTGTCACTTATATGATTACCAACTAAGACCGTTTTTTAAGATCTTTATAACCTTTTATGAACTGAAAATAACTTGAATAAAAACATTTCACCTTGTTCGTCTCATTGCAGACAAAAATGGCAGCAAGTCTTTCTCAACTGAATTATTCAATGTCATCTTCAGATGAACATTTAAAAATAAAAAAAGTAATGTGCACAAGGACTGCAAAAACCATGGCACTTTTCATGAAGTGTTGCATGATACCATATTGGACTGGAGGATTACAAATAGACAATAAACTGGGGAAGGATGAAAAGTTTGATATGAGTGTCATCATAAAAGGGAAAACGTGAGAGACTCTGGAGGCCCACATGATTTTATCTTGATCTCAAATGTTTCAGTTTGATGGACCAGCAGAAAGTTCCTTTTGAAGTTCAGTCTTTTAAGCAGCATTCACTTTGATTGAAGAGGAACAAGAAATAAAGGAGTGGAAATAGGGTATATCCAAGTGCTGGCCTATATTAAGAGTCATGCTTGGGATTGCAGATGAGTTCTGTTCCACCCTTGGCAGGAGATGGACATAACCATTGTGCAGTTCCAAAGCTGCTATTCATATTGCCAACTACCACGTCAGGATGACTAGATGAGTGAGGAGTTGGTAGGGAGAAATTCTGACATAGCAGGAGTTGTCCCAAGCAACACCCACCCAAAAGAGCAGGTGAAGCCTTGAATAAAACATTTACATATAATATGGGAAATGGCTTGCATTCTTATTTTTCAATTAAAAAATCTTAAGTAGCACACCAATCAGTTTACTGTTTTAGATCAATTATGAAATAAGTACTGGACTAATCATTCTAAGTAATGTGGTTAATTGAAACAAGTACTGTATAATTTGTTGTGTAATTTCTCGTTCCTGACTTATTTACAGGTCAGAAAGGAAAGAGAAAAGAAATCCTCACCTTCTACCAATAATTGTCATCACTTCTTTCTGTCCAATGCCTGCTTCTTCAAAAGCTGCAAACACATCAGCCGCAATCATCTAAAAATTAAAATCATTTCAGATGAAATTAAATTCATTTAACTAAAAATCCATAAAGTCTCTACAATTTAAAAAAATATCTTAATCAGATTTGTTCTATGTACTCAGTAGTAATCAAAGGTTTTAAGCATACTGCATTTGTGTATTTCAGGTATCCTGTTAATGAAAGAGGTACTGTTAAATGAACCCATAAAAAAATGGCTACTCCTCAAGAAACGGCACAATGTGTGTCATGGTTTATCGAAACAAAATTGGATATGCAGACTTAGCAAAAATATAGAACTTTTTCTACAGAGTTATGTTAAAGATATCATATGTTGAACAAAGATATGGGACATTGCGAGTACCGTCTTGACGTGCTTCATGCATTTAATGGCGTCCGTATAGAGGAGTATTAAATTAGGTAAAAAAATTCACTGTCTACTCTTCATTTTATAGCAATTTCCACATATTTGTCTGTTCATTTTCTTTTGTAATAAATTCTTTAAATTGTAAAGAAACTTTATGAACATCCTATATATATATATATATATATATATATATATATATACACTGTTCATATGTTATTTTTATAGATACAAATATTTAAATAAATGCTCTGTTTGCAATAAATTTATTTAAATATTTGTAACTATAAAGTCAGTGGAGTGGAAGGGAAGACCTAATTCTGTGGCCACCCCTTATTCACCAGATATCACTCCCCTGTACTTCTTTCTATGGGGTTATGTTAAAGATATTGTGCATTGAACAAAGATACAGGCCATCAGTGATTGCCACCATTGATAAGTAAACATGGCAAGAAATCGAGTACCATCTTGATGTGATTCATGCAATTAATAGCGACCATACAGAGATGTATTAAATTAGTTAACAAAGCTTCAATATCTACTTTACATTTTGTAACAATTTCCACATATTTGTCTGTTCATTTGCTTTTGTAATAATTTCTTTAAATTGTAAAGAGACTTTATGGACACCCTAAATATTGTGATCATTTTTTTTTTAATGTAGAAAGTAAATACAAACATCACAATGTTAAATTTGACTTCATTTTAAAACCTTTTCAATTATTGAAAATGATTTTCCTTGTTTTCAAACATTCCTTAAAACACATTTTAGCTAATAATGTAACAGAGAATCTAATAACAATTTGAGCTTTTCTTTCTTCCCTCCCCCACCCTCTACCCAGTACAAGGCTCAGGAGCCACCCAAGGTAGAGGGTTACTGTGTGATGTTACATTAGTGTAAAGAAGGACAAGAAGTAGAAGTTCTTGTGGGCTATGCAGTAAAAGATAACGGCTAACTCTAGACTTGAAAGGGGTCAGTATTTAATTAGTGAATAACATTTCAAAGTTCAGTCAGACGTTAAAAGTATAGAGTTGAAGTAGTATTCTGTATTAATTTCAGCCTTTTAGAGGATATTATTATTAAGTGAAAACTATATTTACTAATCATAAATAGAGAAGCTTAATACAAATCAAATACAAATATTTTAAAAATAATTTTGGTTTTTTTATTGGTGTAAAAATGTGACGATTTTTCTAAATACAGGTGACCATACACAACATATCAGAAAATAAGAGTGATGCCTATAGTAAATTAAAAGCTAAAATTCAATACAACATTAGATTACGGAGAATATTTTTCTAAATTTTTAAGGTTATTGAGTACATAAAATTTTCTTAAATTGTTTTACAGATACAGTCTCCATAGAACAGAATTAGATCTGTCATCACCCTGCCAAACATGACAACACAGCTACTGTTGGTTAAAAAAATGCATTTCTGCGATATTTTAAACTTAAAGTAAATATTTGTTTCAAATCAGATTAATTATACTTTAAATCAGCTAAAGTTTCAGAAAAGTATATTTTATTTTTGGAAGATTTGTTTAATAAAGAGAATTACATTATGATGAAAGATGATAATCTTAGCAAAAGAATTAATTATTCTATCCAGGCAATGTAAACAAGTTTTTGAAATACAGCAAAGTATTTTGCTTATTGGAAATATTAAATTTAATCTATTAGCTTGAAATTAAAACTAAAATAAAAGCTTCAAGAAAGAGTTTTCATTTTGAAAAATTCATTTAAACCTTAGGTATTGTGTTTTTTTTATGGAAGTCCCTACTTTATAGGATTGGAGACCTTACTTATCAATCAATCCTTTCATTTTGAAAAAAAGAATATACATTTTCTTTATTTTGATACTAATTTCAAAATTCTGTCTGGTCTGAAACTTGTTTTACAGGATTGGGGGCCTTGCTTGTCAATCAGACTTTGTATTTCATGCTCCAAAAATCAAACTTATTTCTCAATAAGACAGAGTCAAAAAATTGTCACTTACTTCTGACCATTTATGGGCATAATAGGAAGCCGGATGCTGATCAGAGAAGATGTGTGTAAAGGAACATGGATGATAGTCATCTTCATTTAATGGCAACAACATGTATTCATTCCAAACATGTTCCATCACTTCATGCCAATGGTGTTTGCTGGAAAAAAATGAATAAGATACTAATAATCAAACACAATATGTCTTTGATAATGGATGTTAAGTTATTCCAGTATGTATGATCTAAAACTAAACTTTTATTGAAATTTCACTAACAAAAATGATCTCATAAACTTCTATTCCTACCATAACAACAAAATAAAAACCAGAATAATTACAGGGTTCTGTTTTAGAATTTGTAGCCTTCAATATTTACATCATGAAGAGAAATACATTGAAAATACTTTTAATCTCCACCATTATCCAATTATTTCATATATAATTCTAAGAGGAAAGCTTACAAAATCCACAAAAAAAAAAAAAAAATTAATGCCATGATCTAGTTAACACTTTGCTGTCATTAGCCACAGTCATTGAACTATTACACAACTTTTGACAACCAAATCTTATGGTCATCAATTTCTGGCAAAAAACTTACAATGCCTAATCACAAGCAACTAATCAGATAGCAATTTGAGCCATCTTTTTTTTCTTCATAAAAATGGAAATAATTCTCCAGATCCAGTCAGATGCAAAACAGATCATGGTATAGCTACAAGTCTCTTCATCTCAATTTAACTTTTGAAAAATCACAGAATTGTGAAATTGATAAAGTTACTCTAAATGAATTTTCTTAAAACTCCAGTTGCATTTTCAACTTTATTTTGATATATATATTTTTTTACAATAAGGCCTGAGGGCCACACGAGGTAGAGGGTTACATTAAGAAGCAGTTTATATTGATAGAAAAGGAAGATAACAACACTAAACTTGATTGTAGTAATCAGGAAAACATTGGTTCCACAGATCAGTGGTTTGCAAGAAGAAGCTGTTTCACCAATGAAACACGGAGGGAATGTTGGTAGTTTGCTACAATGTGTGTGTATGATGAGTAAATTGTATCCATATATTTTTAATTTCACACATATGCATTGTTTATTTTTGAGTTTGTCTACAATATAGTTGGGCAGTGTCTGTAGGAAAAAGAGCATCATGATGCAATTCACTTTGCAAGAAATTTGGGAATTGTGTGCTATACTGCTTGGCATTCACATCGGAAGTTCCAATATGAAATATTTCAGAGTGTTTGGGTGTCAATCTGAAGACTGTGCAGAGGATTCCAAAAGAGTTGGATGAGTAATAGCAATTACGAAGGTATAGCAGCTTGAAAAACTCACTCTGATCATTCTGATAAAAAAAAGAACTCCCAAATTTGTTGATGAGGGCCTCAGACTCAACGCAGAGGCCTACATCAAGTGCCCTGAGGAGGTAGTGCTGCCCTGGGCCAAGAGGGTGGCTGCTGGAAGAACCTATGTCTGGCAACAGGACTCTGCACCATACCATACAAGCAAGAGAGCCCAGTCATGGCTGTCAGACAATTTCTGCAACCACATCACCCCTTACATTTGGCCACCTAACTCACTCCCCAAACTGAAACCCCCTAGATTATTTTGTGTGGGATGCAGTTGGGTGAGAGACTAACAAAACTCCTTGTAACACCAAAGAGGAAGAGATGGCAAGGATTATGGCAGCATTCACCAACTTAAACAAGGAGACTGGCCAGAAGAGTTGCAGGTGATTCTGAAGGAGATTTACTCTTTCATATTTTTGTTTAATTTTACTAAATATATCTGTTAAAATGAGATGCGAGATTTAGACGACAATTTACCCATCACACCATATTATTTATATATATATATATATATATATATATGTGTGTGTGTGTGTGTGGCTGAGTGATTAGACCATGTTTTGACCCCAAAATATGTTATTGAATCTCACTATGGTTGATTTGTCAACACGGCGACTTCTTGATATTGATAATATCTGTCTGGAGAGATGATCAATTGAAATTTATGACATATATCTCCTGACGAGTGGATGGAGTGTACATCAACAAAACTCTGGAGTTTGGACCCTGATGGTAGCACTAATCAGCTATGTGACAAACTTTATATTTGTATTAATTATATATTCTGAAAGGTGACATTTCAATGTGTCTTTCTATATTATTTAGGTGTGGATTGCGAATTTTAACTGTTTTTATGTTAAAAACAGAAATGAAAGAAAATGAGATGCATTTTCCTTCATTTAATGCTTATTCTATATTTGGAAAGGATAAAACTATTTTCTTTTATATGCTGTGTCCCTTCAGGATGTAGGAAATCATGGCCCTCCACATCCTCCTGTCCCTTATAGCTCTTAATAAATTTTGTCTTTGTTATTTCCCCCAAACCCTGTTCTACCATCCATTTACTAAAGCCCATCAAGTATGTCACGTGCTGTTTTCCTCTGTCCCTCAATCTGTGTCCTGTGAGTATCAGATTATCCAAACCCTCCTTCCCCCTTACATGCTGCAGAAATTTCAGTATTGTTATTCATGTGTTCAAGCCCATATTGTCAAGCAGCTTTCCGTAGAACTACATTTCTGTTGTTTCAAGTCTTCATCTTTGAAGATATTGTTCAACATTCACTGCCATAGAGAAGAACAGCAGGAAAAAGATATGTGCCATTTATGGTTATTAATTTGTTTTTTACTGCTTACCAACCCTTTCAAAGTTAATTAAAGCCAGAAAATATGATTAGATTCTAAAATAATTTCTTTTCTTTTTTTTTTAGAGATAATTATTTTGTGATACAAATCATACTATTTAATCCATAGCTGAGAGAAGAGGTGGATTCATACCTTTCCCAAGTGTATTTGCGCATAAGTGAATATAATGAACCTGACTGGAATTGGAACACAGCTTTCCAATTAACAATTCCAAGCCTTTATCCATTACACCATCCTCACATCCAAACTTATAGCACCTGGTATTCCCAAGCAGACATCTATCTAGGTACTGACCAAGCTCAATATTGCTTAACTTTGGTGATCGTACAAGAACCGGTGTTTCAAAGTGATATGGTCATAAGCCTGACATTTATGGAGATGGTGCCATTGCTGAGACACTTGCTTGGAAATGGTTCGCTAGGTTCAAAAGTGAAAATTTTGATCTGGAAGACTGAAAATATTCCATTAGGCTTGTAGATGATGATGATGGCCAAATTGAAATGATTAAAAATAATCCTGGTCTTATGACACAGGACATCACAGAAGTACTCCAAATATCACATATGAGCATCGTGAGACATTTTAAAAAACTAGGATATATGAACTGTCACAATATTTTGGTACCTCACAACTTAACAGAAAGAATTCAACAGACTACATTTCCAGCTGCAATTCTCTGTTTAAACAACAAAATCAACAGATTCTTAACAATGAACAGTCACTGTTGAAAAAAAAAAAAAAAGAAATGGTTTGTAACAATGTGAAGTAAAAAAGGCCATGTATAAAACAAAAAGGAGTCACTGTTAACTACTCCAAAAGCTGCATCTGAAGATAATGCCGTGTATCTGGTGGAGTTGGAAATATTCCACAAAATCAGACGTTGAATTCATACAAATTATCTTCCCAATTGAACCAACTGAAGGTAGTGATCAATGAAAACCATCCAGAACTGGCCAATAAGAAGGATGTTGTCTTCAGTCAGGACAACACCAGAACTCATGGCACCTTGCAGACCCAGAGCAATTGGTACAGATTGACGGGGGATTTCCTACTCCACCCAACATACTTATGTGAGTGTCACTTCTTCAGATTACTACTTATTTAAATCCTTAAAAAATTCTCTTAATGGAAAGAACTTCAATTATCTGAAAGTCTTTAAGAGTCACTTAGAACAGTTTGTCAGCCAGAAAGATTCCAAGGTTTGGGAAGACACAGACTCATTAAATTACCTCAAAGATAGAAAAAAAGCAATGGAATGATGGTGATCAAAAGTGAGCTGCAATGTCAGGATTGCCAGCTTAGAACACCACAACAAAGCTCGTCAAGTTCATGGATTATTAATGAAAATGAGTAACACAGTGGCTAAGAAAGCAAAATACGTATTCCATACTAAGAGTTGAATATTGCCAGTTTTGAAAAACATTTAATAAAACTATCCTTTAATTTCACATAAAAATCTGTAATACATCTGAAAGACGACAGCCTAAAATGATTCCAGTTATAAAGCGCCATATCAATAGATCCATCATTGATAACAGCAAAAGATGGTGGAATTCTTGTATGAACAAGATTCTAACATTTTAACAAGAAAAAAAAAATAAAATTAATTATTTTTTAGTTTTATTAAGATTTTAAATAAAAACATTACAATACATTGTAATATATTAATAAAAATAATATAAAAATGCAATGTAGTAACATCTACGTACAAGCACAGGTTTCTATGCAATGTAATGATACAATACAAATTTTACTAAATTAATATGAAATTAATTAATCAACAACACAATGGTGAGTTTGAAATGCCAAAGCCTAAACAATAATAAATGCCTGGGAAAATACGGATACACTGAAGATATTAAAACTCAATGAATTTATTAAAATAAGATTATACAGAAAAAAAAAAGCAAACTTTAAAAAGTGTCACAGTCAAGTTCAAATTTGTTTCAAATTGGGATCCACTGGTGATTATGATTCTAATATGAATATGATAAAAAATTTCAGGGTCCACTGCGCATGCGCAGCTAAAGCAATATCATGGTTTATTGGTGCACAGCTTAATGGCACTGACCTATTTATTTATTTATTGTCCCCTCGCTGGTAGTACAAAAGAATTTATATTCATTATTAATATATAATTTATAGCTCTGTTATATAACATTAAGCATTTTATTAACAGCAGCACTCAATGTGCCAAGTAGTTAGAATGTTCACTTTCTGACCACAAGATCCAGGTTCAAATCTCACCGTGGATAATTTGTCAGGTCTAAATGAATGACCCCAGCACATGGCACCTTTGGAGAATGCCTGAAAACCATATCATGGGCTGACCCAAACCTTGTAAGTGAAATTTGGTAGACGGAACCTTTGGATGGCTGTCGATGACTGCGCTAGCACAAAGTCACATGGCATCGTGACCGAGAGTTGAGCATGCTAACTTTGTACAGATTGTTGATCACGCTAGATAACACACTATCTTCCAGAAAATGTAACTACAGTCTGCTCAGCATAGTTGCAGTATAAACCGCAGGTGGACTCTGTGGATGTTAAACAAACACAAATGTGCCTGAACGGGCGTCTGCAGTATGGATTGGCTAACCGCCCTAGATGATGGGTATCCTCAAATATAAGTGGTCAGCTATTATTATTATTATTGCAATAATATATAGGCATGGTGGAGTAACAGATATCGGCTCGCATTGAGGAATCAGAGAGCTGAGTTTGAATTCCAGTCAAATCCATTACATTCACTTATGTGCTAATACCCTTGGGAAAGATATGAATCTTCCTCTTCTCCCCCCAGCTATGGGTAAATAGCAGGACAGACTGGCTTCTATAGCCTTGGGTGGTAACTGGTCTACTGCAGAAAGAAATAGCAACTTACAGCGAGAAAAAAAAAAATATATATATATATATATATGTATATATGAGAATGTGTATTTATCAGTCATAGTGAAATGTAAGGATTGAAATAGTATTTAGTATAAATTACTTACCTAATGTGGAACTCTATGTCTAAAGCACTTAGATAGATTTGTCTTATCATATCAAAGCCAATCATGTGTTTCCGACCTGAAAAATCATTCATTTAACACAATTAAGCAAAAGCCATCAATATTTATGCTGTATTTTAATTTATAGAAATCGATAAGACCAACATAATCTTTAACGACCACTTACCTTTTAATATAACATCAATCATGTCATTGGAGAGTGGTTCACCCGTTTGATAGTGTGATGAGATACGGTGGAGTATGGATGGTTGAGACAGCCACATTGTCATGAAGTTCGAGCAGATATAAAGAGCGTCCCATTCAACATTCTTCTGGCCGGCTATCTCACTGTAGGATACTTTAGTCAGCATCTGCTGGAGACCATGACCAAATTCAGAGAACAATGAATGCACTTCGTCAAGGGTCATGAGCGTTGGCATACTGGCCACTAATGGTTTGTGTAAATTCATTACCAAATAAGAAAATGGTTTCAAATTATGATAATCACTTCTTTCTGGAGAAAAGAAAAAAAATAGTACATTGAATAATCTGTGAGGAGTAAAAAATTTTATTAGAGCATAAAAAAATGGGCATTTTAAAAGCATACATATTCCCAAAATACATGCAAATATAAACCTCCAGGAGAATGAGTTGCGACTTCTTGGCTAATGTTTTCCACTGTCATGAAATGAAAAGATTATATTGAATCAACTGTTAGGTCTGCTACTAGGAAATATGGTTCCCTGTGACAATCTTTCTCACCAGAATCTATCTTTAATATTTATAAGACTACCATTCATCCATGCATTGAATATTGCTGCCACATCTGGTCTGCTGCTTCTGCTATATATTTAGAGATTCTTGATAAAATCCAAAGAAGAATCTATCTTGCATATTTATAAGTCTACCATTCAACCATACATTGAATATTGCTGCCACATCTAGTCTGGTGCTTCTGTTATATATTTAGAGATTCTTGATAAAATCCAAAGAATAATCTATCTTGCATATTCATAAGTCTACAATTCATCCTTCTCAGAATAACGTTTTCTGTGGACATGAGGTGAAAAGATTATATTGAATCACTTGCTAGATCTGCTGCTAGAGAATTTGGTTCCTGTCGTACAAGACAATTTTTTCTTGCCAGATTTTAAGTCTACTATTCAATCTTGCTTTGAATGTTGCTGCCACATCTGGTTGATCTGGTGATTTAGTGATTCTTGATAAAATACAAGAAAGAATCTGCAATGTTATTTGTCCTGACCTGGTATTTTTGCTTCAGTCATATTCTAACCACCATAACATAGCTGCCCTGTGCCTTTTCTATAAATATTTTCATTTATTTGTAATTGCTCTGATCAGTGTTTTGCTTTGGTGCCTTGACTTTAAACATGTAAGTGCAGTACTAGAGTGGCAGCTAGGTCTCACCATTTTATATTTATGCAAAAGTAAGTTCTATGCCAACTGTTTCTATTATCAGATTTCTCACTTGCAGAACTCTCTTCTGACGTCATTCTTTCCAGTCAACTTTGATATTCAAAAATTTATATTCAGTGTTAAATGTTATCTTCTGTCTTCTTAATTCCTGTTCATCTGTCGTTGTTTTGTCTCCTCTTGTTTTTCTTTTTCTCATATTCTTTCACACTTAGTAACTGCGGATGAGCGTTTTGGCTTGTCATGCTTGACTGCTCTCTCTTCTCTTTTGTTACAGTTGCTACTTTTGTTGAAGTCTTGCTGTCATTTGTCTATTTAGTTATTAACGGCTCCCATATCATATTAATTTCCATGCTAAGTCTACCCAGGAGATCCTTATAGCATAGCATATGTGCCGATTCTTTCAGGGTCATCATCAGCCCCTATGGAAGGAAGTGAAAATACTGGATAAGGAAGAATATGGGAGCTGCTAATAAAGAAAGACAAACAAATGACTTCAACAACTATAACAAAAAAGAAAAGTTTCAGTAAGCGCAGGTAGGGTAGGTTTAAGGCTCCAAGTTCACCACAGAGAATTGTCCCACAAGAATGCCTAATGGATTAAAGTGTTGATTTATGAATTTGGTGACACAGTAATTGTGATATTCAATCCGGTAGCTGGGCAGTGTGTACCCAGACTTAATAGAAACAGGGCGAGCAATAACTGAGCAGTATTAAAAATAAGAACTAGACAAGATATCCCTAGACATGGGCTGTAGAACAAAAAACAGTCTAACCTTGTAGATTAAATAAACAGGTCAACTCAGGATTCCTTGTAGATCACAGGTTACCCGGATTGATATACATCTAATAAGGGTTGATAACAAAAACAACAAAGATGAGGGCAATAAATTGAATGGAAATAGTGTAAATAAAGAGAACACCTTGTCACAGAAATTCAGAGAGCAAAATATTTCTGGTTTATAATTAATTTTATATTCCTGAGATTTAAAAAAAAAAAAAAAAAAAGAAAGAAAGAAGATATAATGCCAAAAATTGTGGTTTACAATGCATTGATGCTGTTTTTTGTTTTTTTTTACTTTTAGTCATTACTAGCATCCATAGCCAGCTGGTCGATCAGAAAAAGCGTTCAATTAGAATAGAGCAAAAACAGCATCAGGTTTAGATGTAACAGTCTATCTTCTTCAATTACTTTAAAGTTCTTTCATTAAAAACATTTTGAATTAATGCAGTTACTGATATAACAGAAGTAGTCTTTATTTATTCAATCGAAGGTAGCCAAGGACATGAAGGGGGTAAAACAGGCAACATGAAAACCCACTTCAGGCCACAATTATTTAGGAGTTTTTGAAATTCAATTTGTCAGTGTGCTACCAGGTTTGGAAAAGAGGATACATTTATAAAGCAATTGTTAAGTTTGATGAAAATTGATTGAAAGATCAACAAAAAATAAGAAACCAGTAAAAATTGCCATTTTTCACTATTTACATGGATTTTCATTATATGAATGGACTCAATTATCAAGTTAAATGACTGTTAAATGATGAAATTATTGTTGGCTATAATTGAGTGAAGTTTGTATTAGATTGCTTGAAAATTGAGTGAAGTTTGTATTAGATTGCTTGAAAATTGAGTGAAGTTTGTATTAGATTGCTTGAAAATTGTAGCTCTTACAAGTTTTTCTCCCTTTGCTAAAGCTACCTCTCCAATGTCTGCCATCCATTCATACAAGCTCAACAGATATTACTCACTGTAGAGTGGTAAATCGAAAAATATAACAAAAAAAAAAAAAAGGTTTACAAGTTATTGCTCCTCAGAGGTCAATCAAGGACAAAACATAAATATTTGCACAATGACTAAAAAAAGGTAAAATACTAACAAAATCAGTAATATGAACCACAGAGACTCTCTCTCTCTCTCTCATATATATATATAAAGTCCAAGCAACCTTCTGTCTATTCAGAAGGAAGAGTTGCTGGGTCTTAATAAAATCTAGGATTTATATTGTCAGTTACTACGATCATGGTTCTCTGCAGATTCATTTTCTTTATTATCTATGAATTACAATGACGGAAATTGGAAAGATAATGAATTGATTTTCTCATTGCCTTTTCCATGGTTTGGCATTCAGTGTTATTCTTTTCTCCAGGACATAGGTGATCATGACTGTCCACAGATTCATTTTCTTTATTAACTACTAGCTACTGTGGAAGGATAATTAGCCCAAATTTAAAGGGAGCTTTGATCCAGCTTAGAAAACAACAATGATAAGTTTGAAGAAATAATTTTAAATTCCTCAATTCACTCCATGGAACTTCAAAACCTCACTTTAACTATGATTTGAGCTATAAGTCCAATTCCGTCCAAAAGACCGATTTAGGCTGAAATTCTAATTCAGCCTGAAAATGGAGTTCTTCAAATCACAAATTCCATGCAACTTTAAAACCTCATGGCACAAAACTTCACACTTTTCTAATTCTTTGGCATTTTGAAAAAATAAAATTCATTTCCTCAATTCAAAGTTTTGGAGATATTTTAAACTGAATTTAAAACAAAAATTTTTAAATTCACAAAGTTTCTATGTTACTTTAAACTCAATACAAATTAAAATCTTAAAATTATGAATTTTTTTTCAGTTATTTTAAAATTTGAATTTTTAACTGTTCCCTCCTCACCTGGGCACAGATCTCAATGCTGGATGTTCAAGCACCAGATGAAGGGCAGAGTTTCAATCTAAGGATCATCCTGATTCCAAAAAGGTATAATATATCTATGTAGAGTAGGTGTGGCCCGAGTTAGGTGGGGGATCTCAGACAGCTGGACAGAATTTGCCATTTATTTATTTAGATAGAAGATAGATAAATGACCATGACATTAGCAAGAGAAATCTTTTTAAAGGAAAACCATTTTTCAACATAAGATAAGGAGGTTTTTTTTTACTTTCAGAACAAAATGTCGAATATTGAACAGGCACTTCAATGCGGTGGAACAGTTAACAAGCTTGTCTCGCTAGATCAATTACAACTGAGTAGCGAATTTGATCCTCACTGGGTGCCACCAAGCGTTTGGCTTTGTGCCACATGTGAGTTGCACTTAGAAAATCACCATAATATCATCTACTTTGAACACTTCAATGCAGTATACTGGTTAGCAAGCTTGTCTTGCTAGATCAAATACAACTGAGTAGTGAGTTTGATCCTCACTGGGTTCCCAAACTTTTGGCCTTTTGCCACATCTAAGCAAAACTTAGAAAACCACTATATCGACTATAAGATATTATTAAATCTATTTTGTTATTATTCGTTGTTGTTACAAGTGCATAGCCAAGTGTTTAGAATATTTGCTTTCTGACCATAAGGCTTAGGTGCAAATTTCACCATGGTCAATTTTTCTAGGGAGTGACTTCTTTATGTTAACAGCCTGGGGAGGTGATTCTAATGTGTGATTCTGTTGAAAAGTAACTGAAAACCACACCACGGGTTGACCCAAGCAATATGAGTGAAACTGGGTAGATGATATTACTTCAGAAGCCGTCAATAGTTGTCTTAGAGGGATGTTAAGTCATCATGACCAAGGGTTTGAGCCTACTGGCCTTGTTCAAAGTGTTGATCCTGAGAGATTATGCTTTCTCTCCCCCAGTAACTGTGACTAAGGTCTGCTCAGCATAGTTGCAGTATAAACCACAGGTGGGCTCTGTGGGTGTTGAACAAATTCAAATGTACCTGAGCAGGTTTCTACAACAGTGTTTGGTTAGCTATCCTAGCAGGCAGGTATGCTCAGAAAGTAGTAGCCAGCCATTACTTGTACAGGTTCTAACACAATTACATTAATAGATTGAGTCTTATAATCACCAAAAACTAATCCCAACTAATTGGTCATTTAACTACTAGTTACTCGTATAAAAATAGATATATAATAAATAAGACAAGAATTTACAAGATGAATTTAGAAATGCAAAGTATTTGCATTAAGGAAACTATCTACTGACCTTGACCAGGTTCCATCCATGCACCTGAGAGTTTACCTGGACGGGCATAAGGGTCAAAGAAGAATGAGGCCAAATATTCGCCTAAAAATAAATTAAACATTTTTTAAAAATTGACTGAAAGAAAAAAAAAAAAAAAAAAAAAAAAAAAAAAAAAAAACACATTCAGGATTTTTTTCAAGTCTATTGGAATTAAAATCAGAACAAAAAGTATTTGCAGTCAGATTAATACTAAATTACTACAACTAATATTAGTACTGATTGACCAAGTGATTGCTTTTTATCAAACCTTTGTGGATTATTTAAGCAGAAAAGGTTTAGATTGTGAGGATAATACTTCTTTTTTGCGAATGATTATAGAACTAACAATTTTTTGAGAATAATGATTTTTCTAGATAAAAGTTCTACTATTTAACTCATAGCTGTGGGGAGGAGATGGATTCATACCTTTCCCCAAGGTTATTTGAGCATAAGTAGACAGCATAATAATAAATTGATTAAATGTTTTAAATAAAGCATTGTCATTCTTCTTCTACATACTGTATTCCTTCAGAATGTTGAGGATCATGGCTCTCCACAATTTCCTATCCCTTATAGCGCTTGCAAATTTTGTTTTTTGTTATCTCTCCTAAACCTTGTTCCACCATCCATTTATTGAAGCTTGCAAGTTGTTTTCCTCTGTACCTCTTGCCTTCAATCAGTTCTGCGAGTGTCAAATTTTCCAAGCCTTCTTTCCTCATTATGTGTGCTAGAAATTTCAATTCTTTCTTTCTGATGTTAAGTATAAGTGTCCTTTTTGTTTCTATTTTTATCTAAAACTTTGTTGTTGTTCACATGTTCAGTCCATGTCATTTTCAGCATCCTTCAGTAGAACCACATTTCTATCGTTTCAAATCTCTTCATCTTTGAGGAAAGTGTCCAGAATACACAAACATATAGGAGGACTGATATGACATAACAGTTCAATAGTCTTTTCTTTGTTTCTAATGAAATTTTTCTGTTTCTTAATACTCTGCTTAGCTTTTGGAAGGCATCTTTTGCTATCTCAATGCATCTTTGGATTTCTGTGTCACATTATCTGTCCTCTTTTAAAACACTTCCCAGGAATTTAAATTGTTGTAATCATTTGATTTTGATATCTCCTATTTGTAATTTGCATTTTGAGCAACTGTTTTTTTTTATCCTGGATGAGCCCCTATTATTTAGAGGGAGGCACAGTGGTGTAATGGATAGCAGTTCAGATTGAGGAATTGGAGAGCCAAGTTCAAATTCCAGTCGAATCCATTACATTCACTTATGTGCTAATACCCTTGGGAACGGTATGAATCCTCTTCTTCTCCCTCTGGCTATAGATAAATAGCAGGACAGACTGGATTCTATAGCCTTGGATATTAACTGGTCTACCGCAGAAAGAAATGGCAACCTACTGCAGGAAAAAATCTGCTTCATTAGTCATGTATCAAAGTTTGAAGGCAGTTTACAGATAAATAAGAAACCTTTAATGAGCCCTCATCACTTATGTCCAATCCAGAATGGACATGATAAAAATGGAAGACAAAAAAGTAATATATATTACTTTTTGTTTTCCTTTTTAACCATCCTACATTGGAAACAAGTGATGAGGGTCAAAGGTTTCTTATTTATCTGTGAAATACAGTGAACTTCCTTCAAAAGCCTGTAGAGTGGTTTCTCATCTTCTCCACAATTTGGAATTTATAGTTTTTCCTTCTCCTAGACTAGCTGCCACACAAGGCTAGAGAATCCAGTCTACCCTATCACTTGCAAACTGAACACAACAGAAAATGAAACTTGCGTGTGGCTCACCAATTTACTTTCCACCCTGATAACCATTACACTACTCCCCAAAACAGGTATTGTATTATTTAACTCAAAACTGTGTATCACAGCTACATAAAGATTTATAAATAAATCTGTATTATAATAAGACATTAGATAGAAAAAGACATCATTTCCATTCTTCTTATGTGGGAGGTATTTCTGCTGCACCCTCTATTTGTGTATCTGTTACAGCAGCAAAGAAAAAAACAGCACACCATAGCATGCTTGCTGTTAGAACAATACTCCTTAAATGCTCTTTGAAGAATAAAGCTGTGCTTAGTTTTAGTTAAAAAAAAAAAAAAAATATGTCCAGAGACAACTCAATCTTTTAATCCATTAATACACAGAATTAAAATTAACAATCAGGAATTAATGACAGGTCTCTAAAAAACTAAAAATATTCATTTAGCTTTCTACCCATAACTAAGTAGTGCCCACCAACCCCAAAATGACACAGTGCTTTCCCTTGACCTGTATGCATTCTATTCCATCAGCCATACTGACTTACTACTGACAATACTTGAATAATAATAATAATAAAGAAGAACTAGCCAAAACCCTGTCTTATGAACATTTCTCTTAATAATAATTTCAAATTAATTCAGCAGACAATGTTATTCTATTTATGGTAACTGTTTTTTTGGCAATTGCCTTACTCAATTTCCATTGTTTGGTACCGTGCATCTGAAAAATGGCACCATTACTTCTCAGCCTATTGGCTCAAAAAGGTTCAACCCTGGTGGACCATCCCCCCAGGTAGTATGTCTTCTTTGAGAGGGGGCTGGGTTTATAGTGCAGTGCATTGGGCAATTTTTGCCATCAAACCCACTTTAAATTGACCTTGTGTCACATTTGGTAGTGACGTAGGAGCAATTAAGAATACCCACTTCTCAGCCTTTGGGCTTAAGATCAATGTGTACTATCTGTTCTTATCAGCTTAATCTCTCACTCCACTTCTATCTTCCTTTTATTTTCTCACTGAAACCAAGTAGGGTCTTTTCCCCTCTTTTGACATGATCAAAATGGAATAGTCCATTATTTATGAGGTATTGGCAGAGCATAATGATTGTGCAAACTAATGAAGGATGAGAGAAGCCCAATCATAATAGGATAAAAATAATAAAGCTTATTCATAATTAGTATTTAATGATAATAAAAATGAAAAATCCTGTAAATAAGATGTGATTTGCCATTGTAGAAGTCAAATTTGACTTACCTTCTAACATGGCTGCCTACTTGTCTCCTTGTAAAGGCAGGTTACCTCATTTCTACCTCATTTATAGGAGAGTACCTAATACAGTGGGTGGGTTAGTCTACTTTACTAGAATGGACCTGCCCAAAACATTTGCATGAGTGGACTCAATTCACCAATCAAATCACTCAGTGAAAAAACTCAACTGGACATGACTACATCAATCTACTTGTGTGTCAGACCACTTTCAAGCTAACCAATATTCTACAGCCATGAAGCTTAATGGCTGTCAAAAGGTTGCATTTAGGCAATGTATAGTAGTGGTTTCAATTGAGAAATTGCAGAACAGAATTCAAATTCTAGTCCAGTCTATTATATTCACTTATGCACTTAAAAAAGTTATGATAACTGGTTGAGTGATTGATTTTGTTCAGCAGCATATCAACACCTCCATGGGTTATTTAAATGCCTAAATCTAAATATTTTTAACACAATCTTATGGCTTCAAATTAATTGTCTAGCCACCCAGACCCAGATCTAAGTTATGATAATTGTCCTGATGAGCTTTCCTCTTTGGTACCTCAACTTCACAAGTGCAGTACTAGATTGGCAGCTAGGTCTCATCATTTTAATGTTGATTTTGGTATTTCTAACTGTAAGTTCTATGCTAATAGTTTCTTCTATCACAGTTTCTTCTATCTGGCTTCTTGCTTTTCATTCAACTCTGATCTTCAAAAATTTAAATGCAATATCAATCTTATTTTCTCTTGCCTCGATTCCTGTTCTTTTATTATCCCTAGATGTACCTATTGCGGCATTTATCCAGTCATTTGAACAGACTCTGTCAAATGAACCTGCTGCATCCGAATAAAAGCTGACCAAGCATAGCAGAGGTTGTATACATTTGGAAAAAGTTTCAGTGGAAATTTGGATTTTCACAAGCGGTCCCCAGCTACATGTATACACACTTTCAGGAAATGCGATCCCGTTTGAATTCAAAGTTTCCTTCTCCTAGACTGATTGCCATCCAAGGCTATAGGACCCAGTCTGTCTTGCTATTTTACCCATAACTAGGTGGAGAAGCAATGTATTATTAGCTTTGCCCAAGGTTATAAGTAAGTGAATGTAATGAATTCTGCTGGAATAAAAACTCAGCTTTCTGATTCCTCAATCTGAACTGCTAACCATTACTCCATCATGCTTCCAACTATTATTGTTTACTATCCTTAAAAATGGTTTTTCTCAGATTCTTTCATTCACAATAAACCTCTTTGTGTTTTAGTGGCTTTATTGCCTTGCTTGGAATGAAATAAGAAAAAAAAAAAAAAAAAGAAAATTACCTTTTTCATCATAGACAGCAAATAATTTAACATCTTCCTGCCATGTGTCAGCACCAGCAGTTTCATCCTGGAAAGAACAATATCTTGTACCTTTAATCTTATTATTTTATATAGAATAGCACACCTCTTGACATATTCAATGCATTTCTATAATAAAATCACTTGCAATACTTTCTATACTAAACACTTTAGTACACATTTATGGGAAACTTGTTTATTTACAAGAATGATTTTATATTTTAATATTAATTTTATATTGACATTTTTTTTATTGAATAACATTTTCTATTTTTCAAAGTTGAACAGGTTTAGAAATTCATCAGAAAATATACAAATTTTTCCTATTGAATATCTGGCAAACTTGGGCCTTCATGCCTGCAAAAAAATAGTGTTAAAAGGACAGTTTTTCCCTTGATACCACTACTATTTTAACTACCTTCACTCCTCAGCAATGTTTATTGTTTTAAAAAGCAATGATTAAAATTGTAATAAAACCTAAGCATATGATGAAAGTAAATTTATACATATTTTTTCTTGAGAATTTACAACAAAAATATTAAACACTATTAGATTGTTTATTTACAAGAATAATTTTATATCAACAACATTTTAAAGACTAATACATTCAATGCAATATTCATCATTTATCAATTAATAAAGAAATAAATGTGAAAACAATGCTATTCATAAATTTATAAATATTTACTAAATTATTAAATAAGTTTGAATTAATTGGCAATTATCCAATATTTTGCCAACCATTCCAATAAATAATCTAATAAATAAATAGTGTTTATTATTTTGGTTTTCGATTCTCAAGAACACAGAGAATCTATAAATTCACTTTTATACATTTAGGTTTTATTACAATTCTAATCACCACTTTTTAAAAAATATTGTTGAGGGTTGAAGGTAGTTAAAAAAAATAATAGTAGTGTCAATGGAAGAACTGTCCTTTTGACTTATTTTGTGGGGATGAAAGTTCATGTTTGCCTCATTTATATTATTTATATAACAGCCCTACTCTACTGTTATGGATGAATAAAGCTAAAAATTTGGGTGTAAAAAAAAAAAATGATTAGAGTTAATGCTTAATCGTCAATTTCCTTTCTTCAACTGCAACAAATATTTAGTACAGAAAATAACTAAAACTGAGTTAGGTGTGAGAGTATAGCGGTAAAGACAGAGAGGTGTAATAAGAGAAACAGAAATCTTGTTTATATCAAGAAGAAATGCAAACAGAATTATTCTTGCCCAACTGTAACTGCTAGAATTTGCTGTGGGAGAAGATGATATATAAATGTTTATATATCAAAACAATGCCAAAAAATAACTGAAGTTAGAAGTTTAAAATGTCACTGTTCACTCTCTTTTATAAGATCAATGAAGTCCTAAAGGATGAAACAAGTCACACAAAAATTTTTTTACACTTAATAAATAAAAATAAAATTACATTTTATTCAATTATCAATTCACCAATATTTGCAATGAATTGCTACCAGCCAGTCAGTTATGTGCTGTGCATAATACATGCTTAGACGATCATGTATCTTTCAATACATGACTTACAAGGCAGATTTTTTCCTGAAGTAGGTTGCCATTTCTTTCTGCAGTAGACCAGTTGCCATCCAAGGCTATAGAACCTGGTCTGTCTTGCTATTTACCCATAGCTAGGGGGAGAAGAAGAGGATTCATACCTTTCCCAAGGGTATTAGTACGTAAGTGAATGTAATGGATTTGGCTGGAATTTGAACTCGGCTCTCCGATTCCTCAGTCCAAGACTTCATTCTGTTTTCTTGCAATTGAATAAAAAGCAGCTGTAGAGGGTAAGATTGTGTAAGAGCCAAAAATTGTGGTTACAAGATTAAGACATCAGTTTTAATGAATCAATGTATAATAAAACTAAGTTGAAAAATTTTGAATCAGTGGATATCTCAGCCGATAAACATTTGTCTTGTTTCTGAAGCACATACCTTAATTGAGATTCCAAATAGTTCATGGCAAAATTCAAAGAGAGAATTCAGCACATGGGTCAGAGGTAGATACTGAGCAACTTGACTTTCATCAATTCTGGAAATGTGAAAGACAAAAAGAAAAATTATTTCATTTTACTTATTACTGTTTCTAAATTTCTGATGCATTTTTTTTTTTTTTTATTAATCCAACAGATTTTGTTACTTAAACCAGGGGTCGGCAACTCATTCGACCCCGTGGGCCGGATCGTGTTATAAATGACGGGTCGCGGGCCGGACGAAGGCCATTAATGAAAAATTAAGGACAATTATATATGCAGACCCCTGTCAACCTAAATATTTAAAACCATAATGAAAATAAACATTGAGAAATCAGAAAAACAAAAGAAAATCTAAAATTAAAAAACACCTAACAAAAATTACTTTTCCTCAAGGAATGTCAAAATACTTCAAAGTGAAAAAAATCAACCAAAGTGAAATGGATGAAATTACGACGTGTAGGTTTAAAACTGTTATTGAAAATTGTTCCACAAACGAACCACACACACACATCAAACAAAAACGAAGCACATATACCCATACATACGAGTCCAAATAGTTGCAAATATATACACTTACATACATACACATGCGGTATCATAGACACATTCATGAGGCATGTATGTATGATGTGCGTATGTTTAACTGTCTTTAGATTTCTGCTACCTCACATGTCAGTCACTCCCTGACCTCTTTCACTTTATCGTTCCTTTCGCTTCTATTATCATTTAATGTAGCCAAGGGTCATAACAAATATGTATCCATTATTTGACATTAAACATAGGCAACGCAACTTGGTAAAATAAGTCTCATGAAAGATAACTAGCAGATAGTCTAATTCGAAAGCCTCGTCTCTCATGTTAAAAATAGAGTCATTGGTAATCAGGCTCGTGGGCCAGTCAAAATGCCTTTGCGGGCCAGATCAGGCCCGCAGGGTGTAGGTTGCAAACCCTTGACTTAAACGTTATTTTTAGTGGATACCCATATTTGAGTAGATACTCTGTTTATTTATTTTCATCTACTAGCCTGAATATTCAAGAAATATTATTAAAGAAAAATATGCACTCTCTAGCAGGATTTGAACCTGCTTCCTCCTTGGCAGGAGAATCTGTCATTTGACCATCTTGGCCACAAAATGCTTTTATGATCAACCAAAGTTGAATAGTGCTTTATAAATGCAAATCTTTCTCAGACTCTTGAAACAATCCATTGGATTAATAAATAAAAATCCATCACTTCTTTAGAAATTGCTTTGTTTACATTAGGATATGTTTCAAGAGTTTGAGAAAGATTTGAAAGATTTTCGAATTAATTGTAACAATAAAAATCCAATATTTCTTCTACTGAAACTATAACCAATAAATTGTAAAATTACTTAACTATTGCCACTATTTTGTGATGGGGTGGATATGTTACATTTCTTTAGATATTTTTTACCCCTAATGATTTTAAAAAAAAAAAAGGAGAAATTCTTTCCTCCAGGCAACAACAGAGTTAATTATATAATTATAATATAGCCAACATTTTTTGAAATTACAATTAAACTAATGAATATATATATATATATATATATATATATATATATATATATATATTGGATGTCTATTCACACTGAAGAGCAGTGATACAGTGAAAGAGTATTGTCTGTGAATGGCATAATTAAGCTCTTGAAAATATATTTCTATTGAACACTGTTGAAAGAGAGGCTGATTCTATAAACAACAACCACCTGTGCTAATGCAAAGCTCTTCAGTAAAATAAATTGGAGCACTCAGATTGGCATTTGTTTACATTCATAAAAACAATACGCTAGAATTAGCTGTTTCTCTCTGCCAAATGATGATAGCTCAGTGATAGAAACTCTGACTGCCACTAAATCAGTCAGGTTTCAATCTTGGCTTGAGGCATTCAGATGTCTAGTTGCACTGAGAAACTGTGAAACAGCAAAACAGTACTGTCTGTGAATGACACACACATACATACATATTATATATATATATATATATATATATATATATATATATATAACTTTTAATTATTTAAAAGCAGAAATTCTTTCTTCCAGGCGACAACAGGATTGTAGAGATAAAAATCCTAGAGAACTCATGCAGAATATATAACCAATGTAATTTCACAATTAATCAAATAATTCCATCATTTGTTGACAGTAAGAGTCATTAACTTTTCCAGGTATTTTTGTTTATAATGATTACAAAAGCCAAATTCTTTCTCACATACGACAACAATAGAGCTAATTGTACACATAACAATCATAAATTACTTGAGTTGATTATATAACCAATTCAACTGCAAAATTACATAATTATGGCCTTCAGTTTTTGATGCTACCAGTTATATTAGCATTTTTTGATATTTTTGTTTTAAATGATTTAAAAAGCAGAAATTCTTTCTTACATCCAACAATAGAGTTAATTGTATAAATAAAAATTCTAGATTACTCAAGCTGAAAATATAACCAATTCCATTGCAAAATTACTTAAATATGGCCATCATTTTTTATGGATAAACAATTCAGACAAAAATACACACATATATGGTTTGGTTTGGTTTACAGCAAATCAACCTTCTGGGTCATTTAATGCCAACAAGATTTTTATTGCTGGTAATACTTTTTTTCCAAAAATGTATTGCTGGTACTAATTTTTCCAAAAAAGTATTATTGATATTAAAACCTATTTTTATACTTTCATCATGTTTTGACCGCTTGGAGTGTGTGTGTGTGTGGGGGGGGTAACTATTTACCCATAGCTGGGATCCTGACAGATGCTACCACCCCGGGTCAGGGTGAACCTGGGGACACCAGCAATTAAGAAGTTGTTCCATGCTCCTCAAAACCTCCTGATCAGAGGCTTTGCTGTCAGATATAGTTTATCATCTTACACAGGACGCCACACATGTGTGCATGTATGTGTGTGTGTATTTAGAATTAATCATGAGAAAGTGTGTGATAAATCATTAAAAATAAAAAAAAAAACAGTTTGAAAATACATAAGAAAAGCAAAAAAAATAAAATCCCAACATGAAAAAATAAGTTGAAAAACAGCAAACATCTAAAACAGAAAAGTTTAACAGAAAAAAAGAGAATGGAAAAATAGAAAAAATAAAAGTTACAAAGGAATAATAAGATGTTAACATAGAAAATAAAACATGAAACAAAAATATAAAAGGCCGGAAAAATAAGTTGGAATGCAATAAAAATAAAATGGAAAAGCAGACAAAAGAAAGTAAAAAGAAAAAATATAAAAAAATGTTAAAAAAAAAAAAAAACCATCTAGAAAAAAAAAAAACCATCTAGAAACCAAAAAAAAAAAACCCATCTAGAAACAGAAAAAAAAAACAATCTAGAAACAGAAAAAATAAGCTGAAAAACAAAAGAATGTCAAAAAGCAAATAGAAGTTGAAAAGGCAAAATAAACAAATCCAAAAAAGAATAGATTGTTACCCAAAATATTTCTGTTTGTGCCTTCTCCTCCAATAAGGAACATCCCAACATTCTAGTTGATGAGGAAATCCTTCTGAAACGGCAAAGTCTTGCAATTCATCCAACTCTTCCCTGGCAATTGGCTTAAAGTGATTCTTGAACCTAAAAATCAAACAAGGAAATACATTTATCAAAGCAAAAAAAAAAAACTGATTAATTAAAATAAAGGAATAAAAAGGTGGTGGAATTTGGTTACAAAAAGAACTGTTTCTTTTACCATAAGAATTTCAATCATATAAATCTGTACATATAGAAAGTCATAAAGAACTGATAAACATAATAATCATCAGTAGCAGTAGCCATCACAAGTCAACTTTTGGGCAAAGTTTTCCTCTGTCCCTGTGAGTATCAAATTTTCCAAGCCTACCCTAGAAATTCCAGTTAACGCTTGATAATCCCATATGCACAAATTACTTCTCTTTCAAATTTTCCAAACCTCCTTTCCTCATTATGTGCCCTGGAACTTTCAACTGTCTCTTCCTGATGTTAAGTATAAATGTACATTTTGTTTCCATTTTCTCTAAAATTTTGTCGCTGCTCACATGTTCAATCCATGGTATTCTCAGCATCCTCTTGTAAAACCATCTTTCTGCTATTTCAAGTCTACTTCATCTGTGAGGAGACTGTCCATTATTCACTGCCATATAAGAAGACTGATATTACATAAGAATTCAGAACTCGTTTGTTTACACTATTTACATTATTTGGACTATTGTCCTCATCTTTGTCGCCATATTTATTACAACGTTGTACGCTCCGGTTGGAATGTCAAACTGAACCCTTTATTTCACTCACTGGTGTAGACTGTTCTAGTTCTATGTGCCATGTTTAATGGATGTCAGTTATCAGTTATCTCCTGTTAATTCCCCTCTGAAAGTTCTCCACTGCCTTAACTGGGTATTGAACTCACACTCTTTGGGTCCTGTCACTGGATCTAACCAACACCTTTATGCCATGTCCTTGAGGACATCTGTGTATGAATTTCTGGGTATTATAAACCTAATGTCTTCAGCAGATATTTTTTTACCAGTGCTCAAATTTTCCTGTTTCTTATTACTTTCCTTAGCTTTAAGAAGGCATCTTTTGCTATCCCAATACATCTTCAGATTTCAATGTCACCCTTTCCGTCCTCTGTTAAAACACTTTCCAAAAATTTAAATTGTTATACTTACATGATTTCAGCATCTTCGACTTGTAATTTGGATGTTGGGCTGTCCCTTTTGTTGACACACCAATGCATTAAAATTGAATATGATAAATATCAAAGAAACAATGTATATTATAATCAGATAAATAAAAAAATACTTACATTTCTAACATGTTAAGTACATTTTCTACTGAGCCTGCCATTTTGGTCTCCATAGACATCTGGGCAAAATTGTCGTATCCTAATATATTAGCTATATCTCTTCTGAAAACAGAAAAAAAAATAATATATGAATATATATATCTAAGTACGCCTATATATATATATATATATATATATATATACTTAAATAGGTACCTCCAATTTTTCACTGAAAAACAGCATAGCATGATGAAAAAGGCCCCAAACATTTATCAAAATGTTTATGTTTTTATTAAGAGGAAAGACCAAAATATTTTTTTTTATTATTTTATTAAATTTTTTAATCCTTTCTAGCATGTTTGAAATTTTGCTTTAGAATTTTTTTTTTTATATCAGTGGTTGACATAAGAATTACAATTAATGTTTTTTCCAATGAAAAACACATTGATTTGGAAATTCTTGCACAAATCAAATAATTGTCAGATTTTAATGAAACTTTTAGGACTTATTCACAAATGAATGAAATTATTTTTGAAATTTCTTTTTAGAAAATATTGGTAACAAAAAATTTTTTTAAACATATTTTACCCCACCCTCCCGCCCGTTGTCCAAAAAACACACACACACACACACACACACACACACACACTTACTTAATTTCATGAAATTTTGAGAAATTAAATTTTTTATTAGTCAAAAGTAGGACTCCTTGAAGAATGTAAATCATTCATTTTTTTTTTTTTCAAACAGAACCACCAGTTATTGAAAATTTGCTCCAAACTGTAAACAAAAAAATGCAATAAAACTATGACATTATTTAATTAGAAGAGCTTTTGATTGCTTTTATAAATAAGATATATTAAAGACATTATTGCCTTAAGAAAGATTTATTTTTTCGATGAATAATGAATTTTTTACAAAAATGTTTTTATTTTTTTAAATTTTAATTTTAATAATTTAAAACTCTGCATTACTTTCTTTCTTTTAGGTGATATTGTAATTAGGTGCAAACTATATTTACAAATCAAAAATTGAAAAGCTTAACAAATGGTATTCTATACATGACATCATCATACTTATTATAAAACCCAGGTTGTATGTGTGTGTGTGTCTGTTCGTTTATATATTGGATTGGATTTCCTACATTTTTCAACCGATTTCAACAAAACTTCACAGGACTACGTAAAATTACCTTGTGGTGGTTCTGACAGCGCCAAAAATTGAAAAAACACAATTGTTTTTGCACGAAATTGAAAACATGATTAACAGGCATCGCTATCGCGAGAATGAAAGGAGGACAACTCATATCAAGTTACACTTATTATAAAAACAAGGTTGTGTGTGTGTGTGTGTGTGTGTGTGTTCATTTATATATGGAATCGGATTTCCTACATTTTTCAACCGATTTCAACAAAACTTTTTTTTTGGCAGGTAGTGTTTCTTATTGTCTTGCACACTTTTTCTTTATTTTTACATTCAGAATGCTTTAGAAATTCCATTTACAAGACAATTGTTTATAATAAAATTCTATTCAATCAGTAGACTCATAACTATTGAAAACAATGTTTTTGTTTCAGTTTGGGTTTGACCAATTCGTAAAAAACAAAAAACAAAACAAGCAAAAAAAAAACTAATTAAGACATGCGTGTCCATCAACCTTAAACAATAATCTTTGTCAATTTTATTTTTCAGTCTTTATGATGGTTGATATTGATCTATCTCTTATTGTTACATCCCCGGGCAATGCCGGGTTCTACTGCTAGTTGTTATTAAAAGGTCACATGTTATAAGAGTTGTCCTCAATTTACTGAGAAATTCTCTCGTCTGCAATTCTTTATTCACTTCGTGTTTACATCTCAACAGGTTTTGCACATCATCCCTTCAAAGTTTTAAAATAAGTTTTACTTTTTTGTAATTTCTATTTCACCAAATGTTTTTATTTATGTATTTATTTTAGTGTGGGTCAAACTTCAATTCAGTAATTTGTTTTTTTTTTAACTTTTTTTAAAGAAGAAACAACCTAGAAGAAATGTTTTTTTTTTTTTTTGTTAATAGTTTTTTTATTTTTTTCAGTTTATTCTTTTTTATAGTATTTTAAATTTTATTATTTTTCAAAAAGCATCTTCAAATGTAAGGCTATAACACTATAGTAATTAAAAGTCAATAAAATATTAGATAATTGCTGAAAATTACTAGGTAGTTAAAAACAAAAAAAAATGCATTCACTTAGATTTCATAAATTTATGTCATTTCTGGTCATCCATACTTAGCTGTTAACACCTTAGCTCATGAATAACATTAATCAACATGTCAGAAAAAACAGGACCTGTGGTTAAGAAATACATGTAAACTACGTTTTTTATGCTATAAGTAATATTTGTTTCAAATTAGATTAATTTAACTTTAAATTTGTTAATTTTCTTCAAATAATGTGTCGCAAATATATATTTTATTTTTGGAAGCTTTTTAAAACTGATAATTTTGTTTACAAATGTCTTAAAATGTGAGAAAATAGCCATTTGTAATCGATTTTGTGAAAGCAAGCAAACATTGACATTCCAATCAATATAATTTCTGTTTGAAATAGACCAGAGCATTTTGCTTTCTGAAAATAGTAAATTTAATCATTTAGCTTTCAATTAAAGCTAAAATGAAATCTTCACAAATGCTTTTTTTCATTTTTCAAAAATTCATTTTAAACTTTAGGTATAGAAAATTCAGTGGAACTACCTATAACTTAACGGTCATAAATTCTATACCTATAGACCCTGATGATGACTCGTCCGAGTTGAAATCTTGATTTCTAGTCAGCTCCCTTATTCTGAAATGCTTATTTTGCAAAAAATTCCATAACTACAATGAATAAATTTAAAATTATAAAATAACTATAAGAAAGTACATTCATACATGTTTATAAAAATAATACCACAATGGAATGCAGATTTTATCGCAGTTACAATAAGTTTGTCTTTGTAATTTACACCTGAAGATGATCTGAGAAAAAAACTGCAGCAACTTCCTTGATGAATTTTATCTTAACATCATAAAACTGATTAGAGAACTGGAAAAGATCAATATAAAAATAAGTAGACACAATATGTCTATATTACTCAGATATATATATGTGTGTGTATGTAAATATATAGAAAAATAGGAAAGAACTGTTAGATTAATAATCCAAAGTTCTTTAGTATTTTTGTTTTATTTTTAAAAAAAACAGTGCTCAGTACACAAGTAGAGCCTATATTATAATTATTTTTTAAAAATATGAATCCATTGCTACATAAGAGTTCTCATGTTTCGAAAACAGAAGCTAAAAACTTCAATTATAGAAATTAAATTAAAGTACATAGTTCTGTTTCTTTATAGAGAGTTTGAGGTATTATAGTGGCTCCAGTAAGAATGGTAAGTAAGAATGTGTTGTTTTGGTGTGGTATGTTTGGGTCTAGCTAAGCTTAATTATAAAACATGAATACCAGCCATCCCAGATCTCACTTTTGGCCTTGTGCCAGATTTTTTTGTATTTTACAGTAATAAATATTGCTTTTCTTTATGGTACCTAGATTTTATGAATTTAAGTGCAGTACTAGATTTGCAGCAAGGTCTCATTTTACAGTTGAAATGGCTAGAGGTAACTGTAAGTTCTATGATAACAGTTTCTTCTATTGCTCTTTGCATTTGTGAAACTCTCTTCTGGCTTCTTGCTTTCCGGTCAACAGTGATCTTCAAATATTTAAATTCCATGTCAAACGTTATCTTCTGCTTTCTTAATTCCTGTTTTTATTGTTTTCTCTCCTTAATGTTATTTTTTCTCATATTCTCTTACACTCAGTAACCCCCCCCGCCCCCATTGCATCTAAGTGGCTTTATTGCCTTACTTGGGATGTAATGATTAAATAAAACCAAAAAAGAAGAAATATATCTACCTAGAATAGAACATAATATAAATCAAGCTGTTAATTTTCCACTCTACCAAAGACAAAAGGTTTGGAAGAAAACTCCCATCAATGTTCAAAAGAACTGTAACATTGTGTTGATTATTAATTATATGGACATGACACACCATTTTTCTGTTATCAGTTAACATTCAAGAGCACAACTCTTTGTACCTTCTTACAGGATAGCAAAACCTTGTACCTTCTTGGTCTTTCTTTTTCCACTTACATGAAGTGGTGTGATTATATTGAATCACTTAGTAGGTCTACTGCAAGGAAAGTTGACTCATCATGCCATATTTTTTGTCAGAAGCCATCTTGCACATTTATAAATCTACCAATTGTTCATGCAGTGAATATTACTGTCATACAGTTATTTATCTAGAGCTCCTTGATAAAATACAAAGAATAATCAGCAATATTATTGGTCCTGATCAGGCATGTAGGCTTCAGTCACTTTCCTCCCACCATAAAGTTGCCTGCTTGGCTCTTTTCTATAAATACATTCATGATAATTATTCAGATGAGCTGTTCGTTATGATGCCTAGACTTTATGAATCTAAATGCAGTACTAGACTGGTGACAAGGTCACACCAATTTACAGTCAACTTGGGTAGATATAACCATAAATTCTATTCTAACATAACCATAATTCTATTCTATTCTATTCTTTTCTTGCACTTCTTGCCAGTAGAACTCTCTTCTGGCTCCATGCTTTCATATCAAATTTTAATCTTCAAAAATTTCAATGCAATGTCAATCGCTATCTACTCTTCTCCTGATTACTCTTTTGTTCTCACTCCTTAGTAATGTTTCTGTTTTCTAATTCTTTCACACCCAGTAAGCCCTTGTGTCTTAATGGCATTACTGTGTTGCTTTAGGGGGGGGGGGATTAAATTAAAAAATATATCTCTGGTCTGGTGCTGCTACTATATATGTCTAGATTCTTGACAAAAGATCTGCAATATAATCAATCCTGATCTGGCTTCTCAACTTCAATCACTTTCTCACCAACGTGACATGACTTCTGTCTCCTCTACAAATATTTTCATGTCAATTATTCTCATGTGCTTTCCTTCTTGATGCTTTGATTGCATGAATTTAAGTGTGCTATTAGATTGGCAACTAGGTCCAGGCATTTTCCTTTTGAACTAGTTAGATGCAACTGCAAGTTCTATTCTAATAGTTTCTTTTCTCACACTTTTCGCCTCTTGAACTCCCTTCCAATTTCTTGCTTCCCTGTCACCGATATTGTTCAAAAATTTAAATACAATGCCAATCACCATCTTCAGTCTTCCTGAAACCTGTTCTTTTATTGTCCTTTCTCCTTACTAAAGTCTTCTCATTCTCTTTCACTCCCAGTAACCCTTTGCATCCTAGTGAGATTATCACCTTGCTTGGGGTAAAAATAAAAATAAAAGTTCTTTTAAAAATTATACCTAGTTCAACACAAGCTTTCATCACGATTGTTAACTATACTGACTCTTGTGGTCCTACCTAGGATTGAACTCACCTTACTTGGCTAACAAATTTCTGAAGATATTTTTACTCCTCAGCTAAGTAGCTTGTCTCCCTTGCTGCCAAAATGCATTTAACCATTAGACATTATTTAAGTTTATTGAAATTCTTCCTCAGTGAATAATTTTCTGGTGAAGCTTAGCAAGATCCTGTTTTGATATCTAGTAGTAGAGAGTAGTTTGTAAAAAAAAAAGACAAATGGCTACAAATATTAAGTTTATAGCCCCATCAATGCTTACCCCAGAATAGTACAATTCTTGGAAAAAAGAAATTCAATCCTGGGAAATGGCAACAAATATAAATGTAAGGAAAAGAGCTCCAACTGTGTCTTTGAGTCTAAATGGTAAAGCCAAAGAAAGCAGTGCTGGAATTAGATCATGATAAATTAAACACAGAGGAAGGAACGAAGTTAATGTATGAGAGGATGGACTATGTTCATTTTTCTGGTGAATTTCTGCCACTCAGTTTATTGAGCAAGATCCTGTTTTAACACCTATAATCAAATCAATTGAGTAGTTTAGCAGTTCAGTTCTAAATTGAACTGCTGGGCATCCATACATGAAAATCAACAGCAGAATCTATAATACAAGGTGTCTCTCCAAAACTGACATCTTTTAAAATCTGAGTAACTACATGTCCCAGGCCAACAAAAAATTAAACAGGCTTCATATTGAACAATATAAGATTTATCTATCTATATATAAAATTCTGTGACTTCCAGCTGTCCATCACACCCTCTAAAATAGCCATACATTGACCAATCAAAACCAAATTTTGGGGAGAAGTGCAAACAGGTAAGGATGTACAAGGTACAGTTGGTTTTACTAGCGTAAATAGTTTAGTACAATAAATTTTCATTAACTTTTTGGAAAAAATAAAAGTTTTATTTAACATACAAAATTCTCCCACTATATATAAAAAAAATTAATTATAAAAATAAATACTTATTTAATAAAAATGCAATATTGTTTTTTTGCATATCTTTTAAGTTTTTATACATACAGCTATTATTATTATTATTACTATAATATACAGGACACCCTGTGTATTATATTATTATTACTATAATATACAGGACACCCTGTGTATTATATTATTATTACTATAATATACAGGACACCCTGTGTATTAAAAAATACAATGTATTATATACTATTAAATATACAGGACTTATTTTATTACTATAATAAACCCTGTGTATTATATTATTATTACTATAATATACAGGACACCCTGTGTATTATATTATTATTACTATAATATACAGGACACCCTGTGTATTATATTATTATTACTATAATATACAGGACACCTGTGTATATTATTTTATTACATGTGTATTATATTATTATTACTATATACATACAGCTGTGTATTTATTATTATTACTATTATTACCCTGTGTATAATACAGGACACCCTGTGTATTATATTATTACTATAATATACAGGACACCCTGTGTATTATATTATTATTACTATAATATACAGGACACCCTGTGTATTATATTATTATTTATTATATTATTATTACTATAATATACAGGACACCTGTGTATTATATTATTATTATTATAATAGGACACCCTGTGTATTATATTATTTATTACTATAATATACAGGACACTGTGTATTATATTATTATTACTATGTGTATTATATTATTATTACTATAATATACAGGACACCCTGTGTATTATATTATTACTATTATAATATACAGGACACCCTGTGTATTATATTATTATTACTATAATATATGTACCCCTGTATATTATATTATTATTATAATATACAGGACACCCTGTGTATTATTATTATTACTATAATATACAGGACACCCTGTGTATATTATTATTATTACTATAATATATTAACTATGTATTATATTATTATTACTATAATATACAGGACACCCTGTGTATTATATTATTACTATATTATTATATTATTATTATTATTATTTATTATTATATTATAATATTATACAGGACATATATTATTACTATTATTATTACTATTATTATTATATTATTATTATATATATACAGGACACCCTGTGTATTTATTATTATTACTATAATATACTACCCTGTATATTATTATTATTATATAATATAACCTTATATTATTATTATTATTACTATATTAATTATTATATTATTATTACTATATTAACTATTATTATTATTACTATATTAACTATTATATTATTATTACTATATTAACTATTATATTATTATTACTATATTAACTATTATTATTATTACTATATTAACTATTATTATTATTACTATATTAACTATTATTATTATTACTATATTAACTATTATTATTATTATTATTATTATTACTATATTATATTATTACTATATTATTACTATAATATACAGGACACCCTGTATATTATAGCACCTATTTTAATCTTGCTTGTCCTCTTTTTAATTTAGGCACATTTTAGATTGTCACCATTTTTTACCGCTTTCTGTTTAGCCTGTAGCAATTACAGGAACAGCCAGATAAATTTTGGCTTTCAATAAACCTCCTGATTGCCAAAGAGTGTTTATCTGGCTGTCTGGTGAACAGACACATATTGGGAGGCAATGCATATACTGTATATATTAACAATTCTACAGTTTGATGAAACTAAAATGGTTTGAAACATGAGGCATCAAATGAAAAATCTTAATTAGTAGAAATTTTCTGAAAAAAAACAGATCTGTATTAAATGGATAAAACATTACCTGAGAGTTCTTATTTCAGTAATGGCTTTGTGATTCCCCAAATCTCTTTCTTGTTGCATTGGCCCAGCTCGAGTGTTGTATGCCTGCCACACATTCCATCTCAGTGTTCGATTGTGACAGTGTTCCAGGAATGATTGATAGATTTGGTGATGCAGTGTCACTTGCCAGGGTCCAACTTTTGGATTATTTCTGAACAAATACATAAGCAAAATACTTATTAAATAAGGCAACAAAAAAAAAAATAAATAAAAAATAAAAGATTACCGACCAGTAACTGTGATAAAACTTTCAGTCAATACATATTTGACAAGATATGTCACATTGTCTAGTGATAAGGATTTCTGGCTTTCACCCAGGCAGCCTGGGTTCAATTCCCGGTGTGAGAACATTTCACATAGTGTAATGCAGAGTTCGACCACACATGACATGCCAAGCAATTTCCAATGGCACGCAGCTGCAAATGACATCACAAAGTCCGAATCAATAACTACTATAACACAAAGCTATTTAGCTGTTTCAAAACTACTCACTCGTTGGACTCCCATTAATAATAATAAGAACTTTAAAAAAAAACAATTTAAAAATGGTTTATTTCTATTAATGTGGTTTATATATTGTATATATTACGATGTAAAAAATATTGTAGAACAGGTATATTGACCTTGACTTGTATAAAAATACATATGCTGTTGGCACACTGAATGATTTTTAAACTCTAAGTCGGCACATAGTCAGCAAAAGGATGCCAACCTCTGGTGTAATGGTTTGCAAGCTTGTCATAATTACGATTGAGTAGCAAGTTCAATCCTCACTGGATTCCTCATACTTTCAGCCTTGTGCCACATCTAAGCTACACTTTAAATTACCATATTTGACAAGATATTCCATAATCAGAAAATAAATTTTTATTGTTGCCTTTTGTCCCAATGCTCTGTGTCAATACACTCTTCATTATTACTATTATCTTATTACTAAATTTATTCCTTCTTATTATTGTTGCTTTTCATCCCAACAATAGCCCACTGGATAAAAGCGTTGGTTGATCAAACCAAAATGTAACTTGGCCCAAATGGTTGAGAGTTCAGTCCATGGCCTCAGCAGAGAAACTGGGAGAGTTATTAAGGTGAATTAGCTAAAACTGAGATATCCAAAGGCATGGCATATGGAATTAGAACAATCTAAACCCATGGAATAAATAAAGGGCTCGGTTCAAAATTCCAACAAATATTACCTTGTGCATACAATGGCTGAAACATTGTGAATATTACAGTAAAGATGAGGACAACAGTCCAAACAATGTAAATAATAAAAATAACTACAATACCTCATCTCAGAAATATAGACAGATCCTGAAGAAGGCCAGAATGTACAATGGCCGAAACGTCATAAATGTGACAGTAAAGATAAGGACAACAGTCCAAACAATGTAAATAATGAAAATAGTTACAATACCTCATCACAGAAATATAGACAAATGTTAAAGAAAATACAACGAGGAAATATGTTTGAGAAAAAAAAATATAAAGCTGTATAATATAAAAAAAAAAAACCATGATAAAATAATGACTTACTTGTTCGATGCCATCATTGTTATAATAGCTGGAGACATGTCTTTGACAAAATTATAGTCAGTAACCCATTGGCAAAACAGATTCTGACATACCATCACTTTACTCCTATATAGTAAAAAGGAAAAAAATTAAAAGCAATCAAATAAAACAGAACTTGTTATCCACAGAAATATTAATCAAAAATATATTATTAATCATCATCAGTCTCTTAAGTACTTCAATCATGAGAAGGACCTAAGGGTAGAAAAAAAAAACAGACAACCTCCTTCTGGATGATTTGTTGGCAGTTGTTCTCAGAAGTTTCAGTATTGTCATGTCCATCTACACTTTGATGTTGCCTGACCAGCTTTTGTGCTGCTGTCCACACTTATACCTACCTTCAACAGTACTTTGCATAATGGTCTTATAGAGGCTGTTATGTGACATGGCCAAATGATAACATGTCTTAATAGTGGCAAAAAGAGATTCCTGTCAGTCCACAAGACTTTTGACTTTGATTCATTTGGTTTTGTGCTCCTAGTAAGAAATGCAGAGGAGTTTTCTCAAGCATTTGTTCTCAAACAACTGGATCCTTTTTTTTTTCTGTCTCAACCAGGAACATCCAAGTCTTACACCCATAGAGGAGAATGGAGATGACCAGCTACTTGTAGAACTTAGACTTTCTATGGAAGCTGATGTTGCTCTTTTATATCCTTTTCAGTCTGGCCATCGCTGCTGTGGTTGTGGTGATCCATTTATGGATTTCTGCATTGCAGGTGCCATCTTTTGACAGGGTTGCTCCCAAATATTTGAAACTGGACACTTCCACCAGTGATTTGCTGTCCATAGTGTCACTGGCATTAGTGTTGCTTGCGCTATTCACCATTACTTTGGATTTCTCAGTATTGAGTTCCATTATTAAAATATAAAACACTAATTCAACTTGAAGGGATATCAAGGCGATGGTGTAACTTATCTGCATGGAAAGTGAAATCAACAAGCTGAATTCAAATTCTGCATTAGTCTGTTGAGTCCATGTTTTTTTTAAGTTTTTTTTTAAATCATTTCACCCCCAAGCATTTTTTTTTCCAGTTATGTCGAAAAACACACACACACCTCTTGCTCCTTTTCTTCACTGTTTACCCTCATACAACAATCTCATTTAGTAACTTTCTACCTTGAGTTGCTCTTAGGACTTTTACTGCGTTAACAATAATATATATATAAAAAAAATACAAGCATGTTTTTTCAGTGTTACTTTCATCCTTTAGATCAGGATTGGCAACCCCCACCCCAAGAAGGATTTTTGTCCAGCAAGTGGAATAAAAAATATCAGTTGAAGTTAACTGATGTACAATGCTACAGATTTTTTAAATAAAAATTTAATTTCAAATCCATTTCTGACTTCTACAAGGAATATGTTTTGCCAAGCAGAAAATAGAAAAGCCTATTGAATAATGGGAAAATGAAGTTATCATTATTTGGAAGTACATATGCTTGTGAACAACCTTTTTTTCAAAAATGAAATATACTAAAAGTCATTTATGAACAAGGTTAGGTTAGGACCACCTGGAAGATATTTTGCTCTGGTCATCAACAAATATTTCACCTGAAGGGGAGAGGTTATCAAACAATAAACAGAAACAAATGTCTCGTTAAATAATTTGTCATTTCTAACTGTGTTTTGTTTGTAGTAAGGACTTTTCATTTTTTTGTTGGTTGTATTAGTTGTTATTCTGTTATTCCTGCAGTAAAATAAGGAATCTTGTTTAAATAATATAACATTGACTTTGTTGTTTTTTCATTAAACCTCCAGACCAAGGCAGCCTTCTGGTTAGATTGGCTTGAGGTCAAGACAATTCATTATAGTTCATTTGATATGATGGCCCTCCTTCGAGAAACTGCATAGCTTTCTGGCCCACTCCCTCCAAAAGGTTGCCAACCCCTGCTTAATATAGTGCTTGATCAAAATAACAAAGATGAGGACACATGTCTAAATCTAGACAATAACACTCCATCCCAGAAATTTACCAATAAAAAAAAAAATTAAAAAAAAATTCTAAGCACTATTTACATCCTTTGGGAAATGTTTAGATGAGCAGCACTCATTTCACCCAAACAATGTGATAAAGCCACTAAGACACAAAGGAAACTGAGAAGACATTATTGAGTAGAAAGGACAATAAAAATAACAAGATTCCAGGACACATTGATTATGCTTGCATTTAAATTTTTGAAGGTCATAGTTGATAAGAAAGCAAGAAGCTGGATGCAAGTTCCACAATAAGTGTGAGAGAAGAAACTATTAGCATAGAACTTACAGTTCCATCTTGCAATTTCAACCATAAAATGATGACACCTAGTTGCCAATCTTGTACTGCATTTATATTCATGAAGCCAAGGTATCAAAGAGGAAAGTTCATCAGAACAATTACCATGAAAATATTTATAAAAAAAGGCAGAGGGAAACTACGTTATGATGGGGGAAAGATAAGATGCCAGATCAAGACCAATAAGATTGCAGATTCTTCTTTGGATTTTATCAAGAATCTCTAAATATATTGCAGAAGCACTAGACCAGATGTGGCAGCAATATTCAATGCATGATTATTAGTTAATTATATCATTAATTGTGGTTTAAGTATACATTCACTGATAAATTATGTATTAATTATCATGTAGTGAAATTAATCTCTCATTTTAATAATCTCTCCCCAAGCAAGGTAATATAGCTACTAATCTTCCAATAGTTTATCATCATACTCTGGACTCATACTACAATGTGGGTGACTTTGCATTAGTTTAGGTAGCATGTTGATTTTTATGTTGTTGTGTTGCTGACCCAACAGACTTTTTTTCTTTTTTTATACACACAGGATTGGGAATTGGGTTAATTTATAGTTATTATTTTCCTATGGTTGCTTTATCAAGAAATGTCTGCCCTACTGTTTTACCAATAAATGGAGTGAAAATAAAATTAAACAGAACATAAACATTTAGGAAAAGTAAAATTTTATGAAAAGAAAATAGAGGGAAAAAACAAAACCTCATTTAGTAATTCTCTATTTTGAGTGGCTCTTGGGCCTTGTACTGAGTGAACAATAATATTAAAAAAATATATATCCAAGTATGATTTTCAACGTTGCTTCCTAACCCGTCATTAGGGTTAGTGTTGTTGGATCAACAAGGCTTTTTCTTCTTTCTTTGTGATAACAACAAAAAGATGAGGATATTAGTCCAAATCCAAATAATGATAACTCCCATTCCCAGAAATAATACAAAATATGATAACAAAAAAGATTAGGATATTGGTCCAAATCCAAATAATGATCACTCCCATTCCCAGAAATAATACAACACATGATAATAACAAAAAAGATGAGGATATTAGTCCAAATCCAAATAATGATCACTCCCATTCCCAAATGATGCTAAGCATTATTTTTATGCTTTAGACATGGCTTTTCTTTTTCCCTTACCTAAATGCATTTTTCTCTTCTGTAAGTTTACGTAAAATATCAATAAACCGTTTTCTGTTTGATCCGCGCACTTCAATGCCATTCAGCTGACCTTCCAATAAATAGAGATCAATCAATCGCTGTTGGCTTCTGGTCAATTTGTCTCGGTCAGCATTCACTTCCTAAAGAAAAAAAAAAAATTGTCAATACAGATACCATAGCAAAATTAACACAATCATTTCACCCCAGGCAAGGCAATAAAGCCACTAAGAGGCAAAGGGAGTTACTGCATGTGAAAGAATAAGAGAAAAATAAAACATGATTAAGGAGAGAGAACACTAAAAACAGAAATTAAGAAGATGACATTGCATTTAAATTTTTGAAGATCAAAATTGACTGAGAAGCAAGAGAAAAAAACTGTTAGCATAGAATTTACGGTTACATCTAGCCACTTCAATTTTTTTTTTTTTTTTTTTTGTTCAAGGTTTACTAATGAAAAAATTAGTTTATCTTATACTACTCCATTAATTATTTGATGTATAACAGATTTTTCAAATGCAAGGATATTGTTGTCAATCTGTCAAATATTAACAAAATAGACGCAAGATACAAAAGTGATATGTTTTTAATAAATCATATAGTAATTTAAGAAAATAATTAGTGTTTGAACATTGGTGACTGCACAGTCAAACTAAGCACATAATGGAACTAGTATCCAAAAATTCTCTGGAAATCCTACCAGGATTCATCTTTGGCGGCCACAATCTTAACAACATAAGATATACGGATGACACAGTGCTGATAGCAGACATGGAAAGGAAGCTACAAAACTTCATACAGAAGGTAGCAATGGAGAGCAAGAAGAAGGGACTAAGCAGAAACTACAAAAAGACAGAATGCATGGTCATCAGCAAAAAGGAGCTCAAAATGCAATTTACAGGTCAGGGACACTAAAATCAAGCAGGTAGAGAAATTTAAATGCCTGGGAAGTGTTCAGACAGAGGACAGAAAGTGTGACAGTAAATCCTAAGACATATTGGGATGGGCAAAGATGCATTCCAAAAGCTAATCAGAGTATTAAGAGACAGGAAAGTTTCGTTGAAAACAAAGAAAAGAGTACTGAACAGCTACATGGTATCTGTCCTTCTGTATAACAGTGAATGCTGGAAAATCTCTTCAAAGATGAAGAAGAGACTCAAAGCAACAGAAATGTGGTTCTACAGAAGGATGCTAAGGATACCATGGGCTGAACATGTGAGCAATGACAAGGTTTTGGAGAGAAGGGAAACGAAGATGAAATTTATATTTAAAATCAGAAAGAGGCAGCTGAAATTTCTGGGACACATAATGAGGAAGGAGGGCTTGGAAAACCTGATACTCACAGGACACACAGAGAGAAAGAGGGACAGAGGAAAGCAATGTGTCACATACTTAATGGGCTTGGGCAAGTAGATGATGGAACAGAGTATGGAAGAAATAACAAAAAGACAAAACTTATTAAGAGCTACAAGAAGAAAGAGGTGGAGGGCTATGATTGCCTACGTCCTGAAAGACATGGCACATAAAAGAAGCCAAAAATTCAAAGTATCAGACTGGTACTCCACCAATTCTCCAGTACTCTCAATTCCAGAATAATACTAGATTATCAATTTTGACAATCAAACAGAAATCATACGCTAACCACTTAAAAAGATGACCTCTGACCCACCAATTATACATTTTCCTTACATCTACAGCATCAGTGATTATCACAGACAATTGATTGTGCACTAGACACAATAAACATCAGCCACAAACAGAAGGAAAAAGTAGCATGACAATTACATGTAATTCAAATACAAATTTTGTCTAAATTAAAATTTACATTGCAAAATGAACCCACTTAAAATTTTGAAAATGAAAATAGGAAAAAAAAACAAATAAAAAGAAAAAAAAACAAATAAAAAGAAAGAAAACAAAAAAAAAGAAAAATATATACATGATCTGGAGTTCTTATTGAGTAGTCATTTAAAAAAATTGAATATTTCTTGGAAAAATGTATTTTTACAAAATCCTTAAGTGGAAATCAAAAACAGAAAAGTTACTAAAAAGAAAAAAAGTTCTTTAAACTTACTTTAACAGCCGTATAAAGTGGTTCACTGATCCATCGTTCATTTTTAGCTTGATCAATATAGATGTGAGTCTGTCATTAACAAAAAGAAATAAATAAAAAAACAGAAATATAAATATCACAGATGGACCCACTACATCCAATAGTACACCTCAACATTGGATTAATAATTTTGACCAGTCATATTCAGTGTTTTTTTTTTTATTGCTTACTCAGAGGATAGTGAAATCAGTAAAACTGTTAGTACAACTATATGTGATTATAACTAAAAAATGTTTTTTTTCCACTTATAATTTAACATTCACAGGTCACATCAAAGATAAGAGAGGCAGAAGAAAGCAGTGAGTAAGCTAGTTGATAAGTTTAAACTGTGGCGATTTTCAAAAGAGTAAACAAGAAAATTAACAATACCAATGAAAAGCAGGATGACCTAGACTTGTTAGAAGGGGCTCCAAGCGACAACAAACGGTCAGAAAAGAAAAAAAAAAAAAAAAAAAAAGAAAAATAGGGCCTTAATAATAGAAGATAAATTACTACAAATTCCTTTATTATGATCTTCCATGGGTTAGCACTTTAGTCCAAAAGAAAGAGGCCTCGTTTTACAGAGAATTACTGTGGGTAACACTTACTTAAAGTATTTGTTTTTTACAGCTTAACAACCTTTTTAAAGTTATATAAAGGCAAAACATATTTTTGGATTATAAGAATGTTTTTTGAGATAATAATGATTTTCTGATATAAGCCTTACTATTTAACCCACAGCTGGGAGGAGAAGTGGTGAATCCATGCCTTTCCCAAGATTATTTGCACGTAAGTGAATGTAATGAATTTGACTCAAATTCGATCTTGACTCTACAATTTCTAATTCCGAGCTGTTATCCATTACACCACCTGCACATCCAAGCTTACAGCACCTGGTATCCTCAAGCGATCTCCCATCCAGTTCATTATTGCTTAACTTTAGTGGTCAGTGTTTCAATGTTATATGGCTTGATGCCTCGGTAACACTTAGTAGAAAAAGTGAAAAATACTAATAATAATAGCTTAGTAGGAAAAGTTATAGAGAGTGTTAAAAAAAAAATATATATATATGCTTGGAATAAGGCTAATGAAAACAATCCAACCGGAAAGAGAGTAAAGAGTGAAAAAACTAGGAACCACAATGAAACGCTTAAAAGAACAAACAACACGATAAACTGGTCTTGTATGTTAGAAAATAAAACTTAAAAAAAAAAAGAAATAAAAAGAGGGAAAGGAATTCATTCATTTATTTATTCATTTAACGTATTTTGTGCTGCTGTAGTCACCACTCCCTTCTATGACCCAATTGTGGTTCAAGGTGACATTCAAAGCAAAGTAGTGCAATGGCTTCATGGTTACTCTTGCACCAGGTACGTTGAGGTTACCCTGCCCCTCCTCTCTGCAAGGTGAATTTGTTTTTTGAACACTATTTACATTATTCAGACTATTGTCCTCATCTTTGTCGCCATATTTTCGGCCTTTCAGTATCTATCTATATTTCTGAGATGAGGTATTATGTACACTATTTGCATTATTTGGACTATTGTCCTCATCTTTGTCGACATATTTATTACAATGTTTCAGCCATTGTACACTCTAGCCTTCTTCAGGTGGTTGGAATGTCGAACTGAACCCTTTATTTCGCTCACTGGGGTAGACTGTTCTAGTTCCATGTGCCATGTCTAATGGATGTTAGTTATCAGTTATCTCCTGTTAATTCCCATCACCAAGTTCTCCACTGCCTTAACCAGGTATTGAACTCACACTCTTTGAGTCAAGGACACATAGCACAGTGGATAAAAGTGTTAGATCCAGTGACTATGTCCCAGAGTCGCTTATGGGACAAGTAGGTGTTTTCATTTTTTATCTGAAAGGTGTTTGCACCTTTGTTTTTTCTGTCTTTTTGAATTTTCTCTTTTTGTCATTGAATCCTTGCGTCTTTTTTAAACTCTAACCCCTTTTTTTCCTTTTTTCAATGGTAATCTCTTTTTGAAACATCAGAAATTTGTTATCTTGACTTAATAGCAAAACAAAAGGAAATTTTTGTGCAAATTTTGTATTTGTACCTTTTTTTGTCTTTATTTTTGTAATAAATATTGTTCCTTTAAAATTTTATGCATTAGTTGAGTCTTATTTTGTTATTTACGCCTATTCTGACATTGAGTGAAAGAGAAGCACGTTTTCTCTTTTCCCTTTCTGTTTCTACTAACTAGGTTTTTGTGTTTGATACAAGAATTTAGACTTGGTAGGGAGTTAAAATGTTTATAAAGGAGACCGTTAATCAAAGAAACAACCAAGTGACCCATAGTAACTCTAGAGGAGCTACAAAGATCCACAGCTCACATGGGAAAATCTGCCCACAGGACAACTATTAGACATGCTTTCTGCAAATCTGGTCTTTATGGAAAAGAAGAAGAAAGCCATTTTTTAAAATTACTATATGTCCCAGAGACACTCATGGGGCAAATAAAATTAGGTGTTTTTGCTTTTTTCTGAAAGGTGTTTGCACCTTTGTTTTTTTCTGTCTTTTTGAATTTTCTTTTTGTCATTGAATCCTTGTGTCTTTTCTTAAACTCTAACCCCCTTTTTATTTCCTTTTTTTTTTATGATAATCTCTTTTTGAAGTGCAAATTTTGTATTTGTACCGTTTTGGTCTTTACCTTTGTAATAAATGTTTTTCCTTTAAAATTTTATGCAGTGGTTGAGTCTTATTTTGCCATTTGCACCTATTTTGACCTCAAAGAAAAGAAAAGCACATGTTCTCTTTTTCCCTTTCCATTCCGAATAACAAGGTTTTTTTTGTTTGGCACAAGAACTTAGATTTAGTGAGGAATAAAAAAATTTATATTTTGCACAAAAAAAAAGGACAAAGGGAGGTCCTTGTGTAATTTTAAAATTTTTATAGATTTTAGTATTTTATTTTTTTGAAAATTTATAAATGTTTTAAAGCTTTTAGTGTGGGGTTTAACCTACAATTGAAGCATAATGTTAAACAGGATCCTTACTTTTCTGTACATCTGGTTTATCTAAACTGAATCTTTATACCCTTGTTTAACTGAAATAAAAAAGAAGTTTCCAAGCCAGAAAGCAAGGTTTTCTTTTATTTTTTTCTATGACTCCTTCCAAGTCACCAGGAATTAAAAACAGAAAAATTATTTAATGCTTACATTTATAGTTCAATTATTTGCCACTAGAGGTCAATAAATGTTAATTTCTTGATGATGTTTATTAACACCTTAAGTACCCACAGAATCATCAGTCAGTGTCATTGCTTCAGTAAAAAGTGGTAGGGATAAATTTATAGTGAAAATGTAGGTATTTGAAATCTTTTATGAAATCCCCTTCCCCTCCAGATATTTAAATTAAACGTGATGTAAAACTTCATGATGGCGATTATTTTCAAATGACACCAGATTCAATAAGTACATAGCTCAAATCTATGATCACATTGGGACCAAAGTTACCATTTAGGCCTTCTGCAGGAAATAGCTTAAAATCCTACCCAAAGAGCTGGCTTTGAGCAACTTAAAATATCATAGTTGATTTAGATAGTTGATACAATTATTTTGATGTGAAGATTATCTTTTAGAAACATGAAAGCTAAATGGAATGGCAAAATCTGCATAAGGAAAAATAACATTTACCGAATATCAAAAAAAAAAAAAAAAAAAAAAAAAAAAAAATCACTGATTGAACAGTCATGATTTGCTCTCCAAGTTGGTTAAACCGATTAAAATTCAACTTACCCTTTGAAAAGCTTCCCGGAAAAGTTTTGAGCCATGAACATAATTTAAATGTTTGGCAAGACGCCAGGCATAATTTAATGGGACAGAAATATCTTCAATTGGATGAAAAACTCCTTCAAATGTTTTTTCTTCACGAGGATCTAGAGAAAAAAAATATGGAAAGGCGGTGTAAAGTGTATTTTGAGATCAATGTTTTAATATTTACAATTTTATCAAATATTAGATAAAATAATGTCAAACATTTCTAATTGTGATTAGCATTCCTCTCATTTTAATTTCATTTGCTTTTACTTACATTGGTGTATGGATCAGTTATAACAAATTTAGTATTGAAGATAAGGAAATTAAACATAGAATAGGCTGTGGCAGGGTAATTTTGTCCAACACTGGAAGAGACTACAAAAAATTAACTAGAGTCATGTTCTTGAATAACCTCGTTAGATCAAAACTTTCATATGAATATCATTCATTTCAGCCAAAACCATTCAGAAATGTCAGAAGGGTCAAATGTATTTACCTACTTTCTCAGATTAAGATTAAAAATGGCTTCAAGTGAATGGATTCTGCAGGTCTTTGACAGAACTATCCTTCTCCGAACATCGTGGACTGTATCACAAACAACCTTACCAAATGACAGAAACCACATCACTTGAAGACTTTCAACAATAATAACTAAATTGGATAGCACATAGAACTCAAAGAGAAAATAATAACATAATCAAGATGTTGACATTTCACACGACGTCAAACAAAAGGTTAGGAAGGAAACCTCGATCAATACTGGAAAGAGTAATAACAGCTACTGGGCCTGAGAAGAGAAAATAATGACATAATCAAGATGTTGACATTCCACACTATTTCAAACAAAAGGTAAGGAAGGAAGCTTCATCAATACTGGAAAGCATTAGAAACAGTGACTTGAGAAATATATTTTCCTGCAAAATTGTTTTATAAAACTTCAACCAAACATAGCACTGGTTATTCAGCCAATGAATGCCTAATATTTTCTCACAAGGGAATGGAGAATATTAACGTTACCATTAATAGTTATATCTTAAATTTTTATTAGATGAAATAATATCAACCAATTTCAATCTTTACTGGGAATGATTGCAAAACATTCCCCCCTCCCCTTTTATAGACAGAAGTTCACAAATGTATGCTGGGGTATTTTTCTTAGACAATAAAATAGACCAGTTTGCATTTTGACAGGACTCAGTCTAGATCTGCCGAGTCAGGCAGTTCGCTGCCAGGCTCATGGCTGGCTTGTCAAACTCTCTGCCTTCAGGCAGAAAAGAACCTACACAAGGTTATGCTGAAGGGCAGAGTCACATCTGGGGAGGCAGACAAACCTGGTCCTGTGTAGGCAGTGTCTACGGGAAATTTTTGCCCAGTAGGCTCAGCTTCACCCCACATAAAAACGGCATTGTGCCATATCCTGTCTTGTGAGGAAGCTAAAGTAAATAACCACAGATATGCTTTGTCTATGTTTGCTTTTTTGACTTTGCTTTTGTGTCAATGCAAATTCTTAGTTTGTGAACTTTTAGCTTTTTTACTGATAATTTGCCTTGCATATATTGTTTGTTTGTTTGCCTGCTTGCTTGCTCCTTTTTCTTATTCCTATTGGAATGACTGTAAAACACTTGCCCCTCCCAAATTTATAGGCAGAAGCAGACAAATGCATGATGGGATTTCTTCCTAGCCAATAAGATAGGCCAGTTCTTGGTGTCATATGATTCAGTCCCGGTCTGTCTTGCCTTGAAGTGAAAACATGTCCGAATTTGCTTTGCGTGTCAACCCCAATTCTTTGTGAACTTTTGGCTTTCTTACTGTTAATTTGCCTTGCATATATTGTTTGTTTTCTTGCCATCATGCCCTGTTCCTTTTTCTTGCAAACTTTGTTAATTCTATTTGTTGGACAGTTCTATTATTTATTTTGTATTTGACCATGGCTACTAACTCAACAAACCATTATTCATTTTTTAGTAGTATTTCTTTTCATTTATTTAAACCATCATTCTCAAAAAGTACTTATTATTTAGTTCTGATTCTCAGTTTACTAACAACCCCAGAATGCCAATCTGAACAGTTGCAATAGATAGAAATGTAATGAGAAAAATACAAGTCAAAAATTAATAATGCAATGTGGCTAACACAAGGAAAGCCAAAAAGTTGAACAAAACTCGCATGTCTATCTATTTTACACTATTCGGACTGTTGTCCCCATCTTTACTGCCAAATTCACGTTTCAGCTGTTGTACACTCTAACCATCTTCAGGTGATGTACATTGGAATTTTGAACCAAAACTTTTATTTAGTCTATCGGGTGTAGATTATTCTAATTCCACGTCTTGCTATGCCTTTTTGGATATCTCAATATCAGTTGATTCCCTTTAGTAACAAATCTCCAAGTTTTTTTTTATTCCCTCTGCTGTGGCCAGAATATTGAACTCACAACTTTTGGGGTCTTTGTAATCCAAAAAACAGACTTGACCCAAAGAGTTGTGAATTCAAGATTCAACTCTCCAAGTTTTTTTTTTTTTTTTTTTAATACCTAGGTACTGACCAAGCTTAATGTTGCTTAACTTCAGTGACCATACAAGAACCAGTGTTTCAACATGATGAGTCTGTAATTTGAAGATTATGACCCTTTAATTTATAATTGTCTTATTATAATTCTATTTATCCCTTCCTTAGTTAACACATGCATATGTTACACCCTGCCAGTACCTCATAAATAATGGACTATTCCATTTTGATTGCATGGAAAGACGGAAAAGACATATTAGAGACTCTGATTGATTTTGGTGTGAAAAAGAAATAAAAATTGAAGTGTTTCAAATCTTTCCATTTGTACTCCCTTACTTCTTAAAAATAACAATTAACATATATATTTATGACTGATAATGTTTAATGGCAGATCAATGCCTTTTGGACTATTTAATGCCAAAATTTAATTTTCTTGAGAGGTTGAGTAATTTTTTTTTTTTTTTTTAACTATGAAAATGTATTCTTAGAATTTTTGACCCCAGGTTTTTTTTGGGGGGAGCATTATTTGCCTATAGCTTAAACCCTAACAAATGTCACCACCCCAGGTTAGGATGGTCCTGGGAACAAAAGCAATTAACAGGTGGATTGTTATTGTAATATTTTGTTAAAATTAAGCTCAAATATTATGGGCTATTCTCTTTTGATTGCGTGGAAAGACGAAAAAAAAAAAAATCATGCCAGAACTGCTACTTGGTTTCAGTGAGAAAATGAAAAAGAAAACAATATTCAAACAGGAAAGCTGTGAAATTTTAATTGTTTGGTTTGGTTTCGTTTGTTTTACGGCATATCAACCTTAATGGATTATTTAATGCCGACAAGATTTTTTATTGTTGGTTATATTTTCTATCTATCTGTCTGTCTATCTCAGTATATATTGATCTGGTTTGCTTTGTTTTATGGCATATCAACCTCAATGGGTTATTTAATGCCAACAAGATTTTTATTGCTGGTAATATTTTTTTCAAAACATATAACTGGTAATAATGTGTTACTGGTAATAATTTTTTCTTCAAAAATTTATGGCTGGTAATATTTTTTTTTGAAAATAAATTGCTGGTATTAAAACCTATTTTTATATGTTTTGACCCCAGTTTAGGAGTTAACTATTTGCCCATAGCTGGGACCCTAATAGGTGCTACTGTCCCAGGTCAGGGTGAACCTGGGGACACCAGCAATTAAGAGGTGGCCCCACACTCTTCAAAACCTCCTGATCTAAGGCCTGTCAGATGTAGTTTATCATCTTACCCAGGACACAAATTTTAGTAGGTACAACTAGTTATGATTTTTATGCTTACATTTAGAAATCTTTTATTTGAACACCACACAAAATCTGCCTCAAAATCTCAACCTTACAAAACAGCTTTGTCAAAACAAATGGGAAGATTTATGCGTTATAAAACGACTTCATTTTACCTTCACGCTTGTTGCTAATGTGTTAATGGCAATTATCATTGTTCTACACCATCTTGATAGAGCAGCTGGCTTAGTCATGTGGTTTAGAAAATATAAACCTTGTGGTATTGTAGGCAAGGAGTTTCTATGTTCAACACCCAATATTAAACTAACACAATATAATCAATTTTCAGAGTTAAACAGACACCCAGACCACAATGTTTATATTTACCACAGCCTAGGCCATGTGACTAAACTAGCTGGTTATGATTAAGCAACTGGTCTATCAAGATGGTAGCACTAAATGGTAGTTGCCATTAACATCATTTCTTTTCATTGTTGCAAATGGAAAAAGAAAAAAATACGACATAAAAAGAAAGCGAACAAAACTTACTTTTTAGAGTCTCTATATGATTGCCTAATTTGGTTTCAAAAATTATGGCAAGTTTTGCACAGCCCAAAACAACATCTTGTGGTGTTATTGCACTGAATTTTGGATGTTCCTGAAAGCGCATAACAGCATTTGTCTCAGCCGTATCTGGTGGTATTTCTGGTAGTCTATAAAAGAAACAAATTGGTTAGAATGCTTTTCAATGGGTACAAATAATATATATTCTTTCAAGTAATACCAGTGTCTTAGATTCGAGTCCAAATGTCAAGAAGAAAGAAAAAAAATACACTACTTAGACTGGCCAGTTTGTAAAAAAAAAACGTGGGGGGAAATTTTTTTATTATTAGTATCCTCTAGAACATCTTTAGGTCACAACATTTGTTAGAATTTTAAAATATTGAGTAGTTATCAATTTAGAAAAGAGGGTTCTGTTTGTAATAGTGTAAAATCGATCCCAGATTTTGAAGAGTTATGTGAAATCTGTTTCCAAATGTCACGTTTAAAACTGCTTATATCATTGATATCCAGTTTTGTTTTTTGTTTAAATTTCCAGAAGCTTTAAATTTTTTATTTTGTTTTTAAGCACTGCAGTATACTAATTTTTTTTTTAACAGACAATAGAAAAATACAAAATTCTGAACCATAGATAAAGATATATAGACATAGATGGTTTAGTGGTAGGCAATTGATGTTCAAATTAATAAAATACAATCTTATTGTTGGAAGTAGACGAGTTGTCAAACCTTTTACTGATTAGAAATTGTATGCTTCTTTTGATGATTAATTACTAAAATAGCATACCCACCCATATTTGTCAATTTTGACAAGATGACGGGCAAAGTGTTGTCAAAGGAAGACAAAAAATAGTGTGTCTAAACTTCCAACAGCCCCTAACCTCCCTTTTTAACTTATCAATAGCAACAGACAATTTTAATATTTCATCACTGATAAAGATACATTTAGTGGGGTTACTATGATTAAGCTTTACTCTCAGTCAGTTAACTGCCATATGTGATACATGCTTGGGTGATCAGTTCTCTTACAACTAATGATTAAATAGGCAGATTTTCCTGCAGTAGGTTGCTGTTTCTTTCTACAACAGACTGGTTGCCAACCAAGTCTATAGGAACCAGTCTGTCGTGCTATTCAACCCATAGCTGGAGTGGGAAAAAGAGATGGATTCATACCTCTGTAGAGGACCGTGGGGTGATGAGTATGTATTGTAGAAGAACACATGTGAGTTAAAATTTCATGCTAGTCAGTCCAACTACATGAGAAAGTTGGACTTTAAT